>CM060972.1:24129904-24177404 GCA_030765045.1 Tenodera sinensis | reverse complement strand
CCATTTGTTGTTATTAGATTCAATGGCTTTCTTCATTACTTCCCTTTGCTGATTTAGTTTGCCACATCGATATATCAGATGTTCTACTGTTTGCTCTTCTTGTAGACAGATGCATCTAGAGTCCTGTATTATTCCCAGCCGGTGTAAGTAGGATTTAGTTAGTCCGTGTCCCGTAATCATTGCTGTCAGTGTGAAATTCAAGTTAATTTGTGTGCTTATTCTTCGAACAACTGATGGGATGAACTCCTTGCAGGCTGCTCCTTTCGTTGTATTAGTCCACTCTTCTTGCCACTTCTGCATCCCTTGTTCTTGGATTTCACTGACATATGTTGTTTTTGGTTTTTTGTTGTACACATAGTCCGTAGCATTATCAATCGCAGCCTCCTTAGCTAGTTTATCAGCTAATTCATTGCCAAGATATCCAGCATGTGCTTTGATCCAGGCAAAATGTATGATCCACTTCTGTTCTTTAAGGCTTTTGAGATTCTTTTGAATTTCTTCTATTAATTTATTATGTTTTGAATTATTTCTGATTAGATCTAGGGTAATTTTGCTATCTGTATACACTGCAGTTATTCTTTCTTGTACACTTATGTTCATATCCTGAAGTGTTGCTAATCCTCTAATGATTGCCACTTGCTCTGCCTGGTTATTGGAGCATCTGTCATGTAATTTAGCCTTGATTTTATGTATAATTTCTCCGTGTTTAAATATTACTGCTGCAGCTCCAACTTTTCCATGGATTTTACTACCGTCTGTGAAGATTTCTATTTCATAATATTTTCCTTCAATGACTTCTTCCATAGGAATACACTCCGCTGGATGGGGCCATTTTGCTATATGTAAGGGTGCATCATAATATGACGATTCTGGTGTCATTCCATGTGTTATCTTGTATAGTTTTGCTGCTTCTGCTATTTTAATATAGATAGGCTTCACTCCAGCTACTACACATGACGCATCAAAAGATATGGTTCTGTATGCTTTGGCAATTTTGATATTAATTATTCTCTGTGTTCTCTGAAGTATCTTTATATTTTTCTTCCTCTCTAGTGCCTGTTCCCAGACTGGTGAACCGTACGTTAGTATAGGTGCTATTGCTCCTCTGTATATAGTTCTAAGAGACTGGTGGCCGAGTCCCCACTGTAGTCTTGCAACTTTGGTTAGCATGTTTGTTAGTAGGAGTGCCTTGTCCGTTATGTTGTTAATGTGTCTACTGAAGTTGAATTTTTCATCTAGGGTTATTATTATTATTATTATTATTATTATTATTATTATTATTATTATTATTATTATTATTATTATTATTATTATTATTATTATTATTATTATTATTATTATTATTATTATTATTATTATTATTATTATTATTATTATTATTATTATTATTATTATTATTATTATTATTATTATTGTTATTGTTATTGTTATTGTTATTGTTATTGTTATTGTTATCGTTATCGTTGTCGCTGCTGCTGCTGTTGCTGTTACTGTTGCTGTTGCTGTTGCTGTTACTGATACTGTTACTGTTGTTATTATTATTATTATTATTATTATTATTATTATTATTATTATTATTATTATTATTATTATTATTATTATTATTATTATTATTATTATTATTATTATTATTATTATTATTATTATTATTATTATTATTAATATTATTATTATTACTATTATTATTATTATTATTATTATTATTATTATTATTATTTACATTATTAATATATTTGTATCAATCTTTATAATCATATCTATTATAAAGCATACTACAGAGGTATTTTTTAGAGGTGGCGTGTGACGTAATGTTGCGCTGTAGTTCATGATCAAGTCCAGTTGTCTATTGCAAGATAAAAGGGGTGTCTGGTTAGTATCTCTTCGACTTCTAGCCCACTAGCCAGCAGGCTGCTGGTGGAAACTCACCCCCACCATCGCTTTGCCTGATGTCACTCGTGCACATCCGAGCAAGGTCACGCGCCATCTCTAAAAAATACCTCTCTATCTCATATTTTCAGGGCTATCTAAATCTATAAACTCACGAGCCACCACTGGTTGTAAGTCAAGACGAATTATAGATTGTGTTAGCAACGAAAAAAGAGGAATGTGTTCTTGTTTCTCAATTTTAGAGGAAATGAAGTGACGCAAAAATCATCTGAAGGTGTCATTTGTGACACTGGTGTCAGAAGTGGTATGCCACAGTTTCAATTTGTCGCAATATGTAAGGTAGGTATGTAGGTATATTTGTGAATATGGAATTATTGTCAGTCAGATTGTTTTCTTGTAAGTTGACCTACGCCCTCTAATCTAGGCATGTCACTAATCTACTGGATGACCGTTCAGGGGAAAGGAAAAAAAACCAACCCATCTTTCACCATGCTGCACAACTATCAGCTTTAACACACGCTGGTTTTCTCTAAGCTTATTTGCCCTTAATTAAGATGCAGAGGCACGATCCAGCTATAACCTAAATTAACTATGAGCAAGTTTGACGTTAAAGTTATTTTACTATGCTGTGCAATGCGCAAAATCTGCCGGATATTATGCTAAGAAGATAGCCATTTAATGCAGATAAGGCATGTGTGATCAAAACCGTGCTTGCAAAAACTAATTTGTTTCAATAATTGAACCTATATTAAATTATCATATCGGCCTTATAAATTCATACTCTTCGTCATATTTAGATGAATCATCTCATTATATTGCACCTTAAACTTTCGAATTACCTTGATATTTCACTTTACTGCAGCTTTATTAAAATTTTAAAATAGATGACACGGTGAACTTGGTACCACTTAAAATTTATTTTATTGTAACCCTTCATAAGCGATTATAATCGCTATTATCAATCCTTCCAATCAACAATATTAGACGCATCGTGTATGGTTTGAGTGTTCAAACAAAACTAGTTTGTAATTGTTTTCACATTTATTGAATTTATCTTGAGAACTTTACAATATTGAAATCCTCCAACTAAATCCTCCAGCTTTGCTGAAACACATTTTGTGGTTATCTTTAAATCTACAATAATTCCTCAAATCTCGCTAAAACAAAATTAAATGATCCTTTTTTATTTTTTATTTCTAAACCTGCAAAGTCCATTTACTTAATAGAATGACTGATCAAAATGAATCTAATTAAAGTCGATTTAACTAAATCCATTCTCCACTACCCTTTTTTTTTTACGAAAAAAAATATTCCAAATCGTAATGTCTGTAGCTGTCAAACCATGAGTCAGCCATAAACGCCATATATTTAAAGTAATCCGAAGTGGCAATTCCGATACAAAACTACCATTTTCGATTTTTCGTCTGTTACTTTGGGTTCCTAACGTTCTTTTTTTCTAACCCATCCCAGTATTGCGGCTGACCACGCACCACCCTTCAGTACTGCACCCCAATCGTGACTCATGTATTGGACTGATATGGGGGCCAGAGTGGCGGGGTAGTAGGCCTTGTAAATAATTAGAGGAAGTGTTTTTACTGCAAAGAAAAGTTCGACTCAGAAATTCCACCGAAATGCAGATATTGACACTTTCTGAATCCCAAAAGCATTTTTAAAACTCTGACATCTTGCACTCACATGACCTGTACTAACCATTCCTACAAACTCCTATTCCTCTATCTTCACTGTAAATTCTTCAAAATTAACACAAATAACAAGGAATATCTCTGAAATGGTTCACTCTAAAAAAATGTATTTAGAAATAAACTGTGTGTTTTAGCAAGATCTACATTTTTTGTACAGTAAGATTTCGTCTATCTCTTATGGTTTACCAGTTATACAAAAGTCAGCGTAAATACGACTACATGGGCTATAGTTAGAAAATTCAAGAGATTTCAACTAAGATTGTTAGACATTTTCGAGAAAAAGAATTTTTAAAAATTCATCATGTAAAGGGTAGTTTAGGATGGAGGAATTTTCTTCAAAATCTTCGTCTCGCATCCTTAAAAAATATTGTCACCGCGCCCGCCGCATCTAATTGCCGACAACAGCAGTGTCACCCATCGCATTATTGCTGGCACTACCGCAAAGGAGCCGAAGGAAAGAGACAGAGAATGGCCGCATTGTTGGGGCGCTTGCCGAAAGAGAGAAAAGGATAGAGACTTCGAGAATCTTCTGCTTTGTATTTCACCGCAATAACTGAACTTTCCAGAATAGTGCCTGGGAGATATAAATAGCGGTAAAGTGCGACAGAAGAGTCAGTCAGAGGTATGTGAAGCGTTGAGTAGTCGTGCCGACGGAGAGGACAGACGTATGTGAAGCGTTGAGGAGTCGTGCCGACGGAGAAGGGACAGTTCTTTGTGTTACGAATTCGGAGCCGTGCTGTTGGAGAATCGGAAAAGACTTTCTTACTGTTGCAACGAGTGTACAAAGTTACTGTTTACGGAAATAAAAGTGTTTCTTTATCTAGACTACATCTGTCGTTTTTTTACTTTTCAACCCACAAAAGTCACAATATTGAACATCAATACTAACTTTGGTTTCCAACCGAGCTTTCGTTTTTGAGTTATTCTGTTTAACATAGAGCCAGACACACAGAGGCACACGCGCGCGCGCGCACACACACACACACACACACGGATCTTTTTCTAAAAATGTTTTCTTTTATATAGGGGGCCTCAAAACATATTTGCGGTGAAATCTCGATTAAAAACGGTCGCTCTCTCTCTCTCTCTCTCTCTCTCTCTCTCTCTCTGTGTGTGTGTGTGTGTGTGTGTGTGTGTGTGTGTGTGTGTGTGTGTGTGTGTGTGTGTGTGTGTGTGTTTCTGTCTGTGGTGTGCGTCTGTTTGTCAGTGAATAGCATAATTGAAAAATCAGATGTGTTGCACATGACTTTCTCTACTTTTGTACTAAACATATTTACAAACTCTTATTCCTTCATTTTCTTCCTGTTAGTTGAGATAAACATTTGCATAAATTATCTTATTGTTTATCTTCTTTTAGGTACAATCTTTTAAAGCTTTCAAATTCCATTCTCTGCACGGTTAACACATAACGATGTTCCATTTGACAGAAGTATAAGTTCTCCAACACTCACACAAATAACAATGAAAATCTCCGAAATATACAATCTCTACAAAAAATGTATTTAGACATAAATTGTGTATTTTCGCAAGATTTAAATTTTTTGTGCTGTAAGATTTGGCCTATCTCTTTTGATTTACCAGTTATGCAAAAGCCATCAAGAGTAAATAAGACTACATGAGCTATAGCCTAAAAATTCAAGATATGCATTTCATTTGTCATAAAAATATCTCAAACAAATGGCATTTTAATCAAAATCATTAGAGCAATTTCCGTAAAATTTTTCATGTAAAGAGTAGATTAGGGTGGAGCAATTTTCTTCAAAATCTTTGTGTCTCATCCTCGAAAGGCATTAAACTTAATTAGCAGCTTTGGTTTTTTAACCGACTTTTCGCTTTTGCAGACAGGCAAGACACACACACGGACCTTTTGCTAAAAATCTGTTGTGTTGCACTCACATGACTTTCTCTACTCTTGTACAAACCATTCTTACAAACTCTTATTCCTATACGTTCGGGTTAGTTGAGATAAACATTTGTGCAAATTAGCTTATTGCTTATTTCCTTGTAGGTGCAAGGGGAATATTGGAATACAGTAGGCTTTGTGCGATAGTCAAATATTTTAAAGCTTTGAGATCCCGTTCTCTTTGCACGCTTAATAGATAAAAAAAATGATCAACGATATTCCATTTCACCAAAGTTTTAAGTTTTGCGAAACTGACACGAATAATAAGGAATACCTCTTAAATGGTTCGCTCTAAAAAATTATTTAGACATAAATTGTGTTTTAGCGAGATCTATATCTACTAGAGCCACAATTCTTAGTCTATTAGGGCTATTAGGGTTCCTCAGGGCTAGGGAGTCTTTATTTTCCCAACCTCTCCATTTCTCTAATTTCTCTATAAAATCTTAAACCCTAACATGCTGACCTGTCATGGCATGTAATACGTCCTCTGATTGGTAATCAGAGGATATGGTCGGTGAATTTATTTTGATAATTCTCCCGGCCAGGTCGGTGAGACCCGTAAACCAACGACAGGTGTGGTCCTCCAGACATTCTGGGGGTTGTGAGAGAGCGATGTGACCGCCAAAACATAAAAATATGGTGCTCTCTAAAAAGCGGTTAGTATTACTGCTATTGCTCTCTTGAATATCAATGAAAAATATTGGAGAGCAAGAGGATTAATGACTTCATTGTCAGAAATCCAGCATTAGCTAACAACAACAACATTTTTGGTATAGCAAGATGTTGTCTATCTCTTACGGTTTACGAGTTATTCGAAAGCCATCCAGAGTAAAGAGGACTACATAGGCTAGAGCTAGAAAATTGAAAATATTGTCACCGCGCCCGCTGCATCTGATTGCCTACACTGGGGAGGGGGGACCCAGCCAGTCGCCTGCCTGGCCTAACGACCTGCCGCCGACAACAATAGGAGCGTACGAGACAATAGCTATTACATGGCGGTGCGGTTTCTGGACCGTTCCGCCACAGGCACTCCCGAATATTCTACCTCCAGAACTTTCCCTCTGTCTAAGGACCTATAGATATAAGTCGCTGCCAAGCACCGGGCAGGAAGGAAAAAAAAGACGTATACGAAGCGTTGAGGAGTCGTGCCGACTAGCAGTTCAATCTGACAGTTCTTATTTTGTGATTCGGCAGTTGTTCTGTTGCTCTGAGCTTGTACAAAAGTAATCTGAGTGTAACGTTAGCACTACGCTAACTGACTAAAAGGCAATAAAGTGGAATAGCAGTAACTGGTGTTTTCTCCATTTGTTACAATATGCATTTCATTTGTCACACAAACATCTTAAACATAATCAAAATCGTTAGAGCCAGTTTCAAGAAAAAAAAATGGGAAAAATTTTCCACGTAAAGGGTGGTTTAGCGTGGGGCTACTTTCTTCAAAATGTTCTTGTCGCATCCTTGAAAGACATTAAACTTAAACGCCAACTTTGGTTTTGAACCGAGTTTTCGTTTTTGAGTTATGCTGTCCACAGGCAGACAGGCACAATATTTTTCTAAAAATCTGATGTGTTACACTCACATGACTTTCTCTACTCTTGTACTAACCATTCTTACAAACTCTTATTCCTATATCTTCTTCGTGTTAGTTAAAATAAACATTTGTACAATTATCTTATTGCTTATTTCCTTGTAGGTGCAAGGGGAATATTGGAATACAGTAGGCTTTGTGCGGTAGTCAAATCTTTTAAAGCTTTGAGATTCCGTTCTCTTTGTACACGTAACATATAAAAAAATGAACAACGATGACCCATTTCACGAAAGTTCCAAGTTTTCCGAAACTCACACACATAACAAGGTATATCTCCGAAATGGTTCACCCTACAAGAAAATATATTGAGACATAAATTGTGTGTTTTAGCAAGATCTACATTTTTTGTATAGTATAATTTGGCCTATCTCTAACGGTTTACCAGTTATGCAAAAGTCAGCGTAAATACGACTACATGGGCTATAGTCAGAAAATTCAAGATATACATTTCATTTGCCATAAAAATATCTCAAAGATATCGCATTTTAACTAAGATTGTTAGACATTTTCGAGAAAAAGATTTTTAAAAGTTCATCATGTAAAGGGTAGTTTAGGGTGGAGGAATTTTCTTTAAAATCTTCGTCTCGCATCCTTAAAAAATATTGAACATAAATACTAACTTTGGTTTCCAACCGAGCTTTCGTTTTTGAGTTATTCTGTTTAACATAGAGCCAGACACACAGAGGCACACGCGCGCGCGCGCACACACACACACACACACACGGATCTTTTTCTAAAAATGTTTTCTTTTATACAGGGGACCTCAAAAGAAATTTGCGGTGAAATCTCGATTAAAAACGGTCGCTCTCTCTGTGTGCGTGTGTGTGTGTGTGTGTGTGTGTGTGTGTGTGTGTGTGTGTGTGTGTGTGTGTGCGTGCGCGCGCGCGCGTGTGTGTGTTTCTGGCTGTGGTGTGCGTCTGTTTGTCAGTGAATAGCATAATTGAAAAATCTGATGTGTTACACTCACACGACTTTCTCTACTTTTGTACTAAACATATTTACAAACTCTTATTCCTTCATTTTCTTCCTGTTAGTTGAGATAAACATTTGCATAAATTATCTTATTGTTTATCTTCTTTTAGGTACAAAGGGAATATGGGAATACAGTGGGCTTTGAGTGATAGTCAAATCTTTTAAAGCTTTCAAATTCCATTCTCTGCACGGTTAACACATAACGATGTTCCATTTGACAGAAGTATAAGTTCTCCAACACTCACACAATAACAATGAAAATCTCCGAAATGTACAATCTCTACAAAAAATGTATTTAGACATAAATTGTGTATTTTCGCAAGATTTAAATGTTTTGTGCTGTAAGATTTGGCCTATCTCTTTTGATTTACCAGTTATGCAAAAGCCATCAAGAGTAAATAAGACTACATGAGCTATAGCCTAAAAATTCAAGATATGCATTTCATTTGTCATAAAAATATCTCAAACAAATGGCATTTTAATCAAAATCATTAGAGCAATTTCCGTAAAATTTTTCATGTAAAGAGTAGATTAGGGTGGAGCAATTTTCTTCAGAATCTTTGTGTCGCATCCTGAAAAGACATTAAACTTAATTAGCAGCTTTGGTTTTTTAACCGACTTTTCGTTTTTGCAGACAGGCAAGACACACACACGGACCTTTTGCTAAAAATCTGTTGTGTTGCACTCACATGACTTTCTCTACTCTTGTACAAACCATTCTTACAAACTCTTATTCCTATACGTTCGTGTTAGTTGAGATAAACATTTGTGCAAATTATCTTATTGCTTATTTCCTTGTAGGTGCAAGGGGAATATTGGAATACAGTAGGCTTTGTGCGATAGTCAAATATTTTAAAGCTTTGAGATCCCGTTCTCTTTGCACGCTTAATAGATAAAAAAAATGATCAACGATATTCCATTTCACCAAAGTTTTAAGTTTTGCGAAACTGACACGAATAATAAGGAATACCTCCTAAATGGTTCGCTCTAAAAAATTATTTAGACATAAATTGTGTTTTAGCGAGATCTATATCTACTAGAGCCACAATTCTTAGTCTATTAGGGCTATTAGGGTTCCTCAGGGCTAGGGAGTTTTTATTTTCCCAACCTCTCCATTTCTCTAATTTCTCTATAAAATCTTAAACCCTAACATGCTGACCTGTCATGGCATGTAATACGTCCTCTGATTGGTAATCAGAGGATATGGTCGGTGAATTTATTTTGATAATTCTCCCGGTCAGGTCGGTGAGACCCGTAAACCAACGACAGGTGTGGTCCTCCAGACATTCTGGGGGTTGTGAGAGAGCGATGTGACCGCCAAAACATAAAAATATGGTGCTCTCTAAAAAGCGGTTAGTATTACTGCTATTGCTCTCTTGAATATCAATGAAAAATATTGGAGAGCAAGAGGATTAATGACTTCATTGTCAGAAATCCAGCATTAGCTAACAACAACAACATTTTTGGTATAGCAAGATGTTGTCTATCTCTTACGGTTTACGAGTTATTCGAAAGCCATCCAGAGTAAAGAGGACTACATAGGCTAGAGCTAGAAAATTGAAAATATTGTCACCGCGCCCGCTGCATCTGATTGCCTACACTGGGGAGGGGGGACCCAGCCAGTCGCCTGCCTGGCCTAACGACCTGCCGCCGACAACAATAGGAGCGTACGAGACAATAGCTATTACATGGCAGTGCGGTTTCTGGACCGTTCCGCCACAGGCCGCCGACAACAATAGGAGTGTACGAGACAATAGCTATTACATGGCGGTGCGGTTTCTGGGCCGTTCCATCACAGGCCGCCAACAACAATAGGAGCGTACGAGACAATAGCTATTACATGGCGGTGCGGTTTCTGGACCGTTCCGCCACAGGCACTCCCGAATATTCTACCTCCAGAACTTTCCCTTTGTCGAAGGACCTATAGATATAAGTCGCTGCCAAGCACCGGGAAGAAAGAAACAGACGTATACGAAGCGTTGAGGAGTCGTGCCGACTAGCAGTTCAATCTGACAGTTCTTATATGTGATTCGGCAGTTGTTCTGTTGCTCTGAGCTTGGACAAAAGTAATCTGAGTGTAACGTTAGCACTACGCTAACTGACTAAAAGGCAATAAAGTGGAATAGCAGTATCTGGTGTTTTCTCCATTTGTTACAATATGCATTTCATTTGTCACACAAACATCTTAAACATAATCAAAACCGTTAGAGCCAGTTTCAAGAAAAAAAAATTGGAAAAATTTTCCACGTAAAGGGTGGTTTAGGGTGGGGCTATTTTCTTCAAAATGTTCTTGTTGCATCCTTGAAAGACAAACTAAAACGCCAACTTTGGTTTTGAACCGAGTTTTCGTTTTTTAGTTATGCTGTTCACATGCAGACAGGCACAATATTTTTCTAAAAATGCATTTTTTTTATTCAGATGTCTCAAAACATGTATTTCTGGTGAAATCTCGACATCGAATTTTTGGGTGGAACATAATACTTCCTCTACTTTACTATACCTAGTATAGAAAGTAATATAAATAGCTCTACATATCTAATCTGTTGTTTGGAATAGCTAAAGAATCTGCAAGTAGTGTTATGTGATTTGTTGGAAGAACAGCGAAGGAAAGCAATGAAAAACTTGGCTACAAATAGATATTCCACACACCTTCTTTACAGACATTTTGCTGCGTATCTTCTCAGATTTTTCTCACTGCTAATGAAATCTTCTCCGGGGGTAATGTGAAGAGGCAAATACACTTTATTTCCGTTTCTGCCAAGTTTCTCCAATTCGTGCTTCGTTTTCTTGTTCCTGGATCCTTTACTGCCTTCGTGTTCCTGCCTGGCTTTGACACTGTTTTAGTAATTTCCTCTTTCGTCAGCTTTGCAACTTTTCTTTGGATTTTACAGCTCTGCTAAGCTCTTTCATAAGCACACATGCGAAAGTGCTCTGTTTTATTTGTCGCCCCTGCTATAGCAGCCTTTATGTCCAGCTATTAAAAATGTTTGATGAACGTTGCTCATGTCTGAAGTGGCGCCAAACATTTCCACTCTGTTAGTTGGAATAAAAACATGGGCTCTCTGTCCTTTTATGCTAAAGAACGTTTACAACTGATTGCCACTCTGTGCCCAGTTCCTGAAAAGTTTTCAATAGAGGTATGTTATTTGAATAAAAAGTTTAATAGAAATAAATTATGGCGTATGTTAGAACAAAAGGGTATACAGAAAAAACATTTAACAACAATAATAAGAAGTTTACATTTAAACAACAAAATAATGGTGGAAATAAGAACAAGGAATGAGGACAAATTAGCAACAATTAACAAAGGAGTGAGAGAGGGCTGTCCTCTCTCACCACTACTTTTTACTTTCTCTACTGGTAAGTAGGGGACATATTGTATTCCACCCAAACATTCGATGTCGAGATTTCACCGGAAATATATGTTTTGTGACCCCCTGAATCCAAAACAAAAGCATTTTTAGAAAAAGGTCCGTGTGTGTCTGTGTGTCAGTCTGTGTGTCAGTCTGTGGGCAGCATAACTCAAAAACGAAAACCAACCAAAGTTGGTATTTAAGTTTAATGTCTTTCAACGATGTGACACGAAGATTTTGAAGAAAATAGCCCCACCCTAAACTACCCTTTACATGGAAAAATTTTCGAAAATTTTGATTTTCTTGAAAATGGCTCTAACGATTTTGATTAAAATGTCATATGTTTGAGATATTTTTATGACAAATGAAATGTATATCTTGAATTTTCTGACTATAGCCCCTGTAGTCGTATTTACTCTGAACGACTTTTGCATAACTGGTAAACCGTTAGAGATAGACCAAATTATACTATACAAAAAATGTAGATCTTGCTAAAATACACAATTTATGTCTCAATAAATTTTCTTGTAGGGTGAACCATTTCGGAGATATTCCTTATTATGTGTGTGAGTTTCGGAAAACTTGTAACTTTCGTGAAATGGATCATCGTTCAGTTTTTTTATATGTTAAGTGTGCAAAGACAACAGAATCTCAAAGCTTTAAAACATTTGACTATCGCACAAAGCCTACTGTATTCTAACATTCCCCTTTTACCAACAAGGAAATAAGCAATAAGTTGTACAAATGTTTATCTCAACTAACATGGAGATATAGGAATAAGAGTTTGTAAGAATGGTTAGTTCAAAAGTAGAGAAAGTCATGTGAGTGCAACACATCAGATTTTTAACATTCGTTTTGGTATCTCAATACAGAAGAAATGCAACCCTTTAGCCATCTGTGTACTGGGATGAATGACCTGAACATATAATTCCTGCGCATGTGCTAAATTCCTCCATAGTGCGCATCCTACTGCGCTGCTTGTGCTTGTGTAGTTTCCAATGCAGTAACTTTTTTTAACAGCAGTGCAACACGTACCAGTGCACAGCTGCTGAAATGGCCGAGATGAGCTCCAGCACAATTTGATGTAAATGTGGGGAATCACCTCAACGTCGCATATTCAAATCAGTGGATTGGTAGAGGTGGGTCACTTCCATGGCCAGCATGGTCGCCAGATCTGACATCTCTCGACTATTTTCTGTGGAGTTGTATAAAGAGTATGATGTATGACATTCCTGTAACGTCAGCGGAGGTCCTCATGGCTCAAGTCCACGGAGTAATTGAAAATCTTCAGACAATCGCACTATTAGGTCATGTGCATGAGACTCACCACAGCCAATATAGGCTCTGCAATGACGTGGGAGGTACATAGTTCGAAGCCCGTTTGTAATGTAGACAGCTCTATGTTGGTTTCAGTGACGGAATGTGAACAGTGCGTACAAATTATAGCGTATGAAGGCTGTCAGTGGTTGAAATTTGAAATTGTTATGCACATGATTGGTTGATTTTACGTATGAGTAGTCATTAAATGATTTGTAGATAATAATCACACCACACACAATGGATATTTTCGTGTAGATATATAGTCTAGGCTTCAAATGTCAGATTGTCCCATTTTCTCAAGGTAGCCTCAACTTGCAGCACAGGAACAGCTCGTTTATTACGGTCTGGCCAAGCTACGTCACACCACATACCAGGGGCGGCACGTATCAAAGGCGCTCAAGGTCAAGCTGCTCTATACCACTCATGCGAGTAAACACGTGAAAACAATCAGAGCGGCGGAGCCTAAAAGGGGTATCGAGATTATTCGCAAAGAAGTCCGTTGGCAGGCGTATTTATGGTCGTTCCAGAAAATGTAAAGTTCGAGAAATGTCTGTGTTACGTCATACACAAGCAGGTAACAAGAGTTTGAACTCAATTTTGTCACAGTATGTATGTCTCAGGCAATTGTCATCTATTATTCTATAAGTATTTAAAAAATTACTGAAACAAACCACAAGAAAAAATGAATGGACTGTCTTTGTAGTCTGGCGATTAGCATGATCACCGCCAAATCCAGTGCTCCCGGGCTCGATTCCCGGATAGTGGTTGGGAATTTTCTTAAGCAGGATTATTCCACTTTCTACAAGAAGGTATTAATGAGAGTGTGAATGTGTGAAAACAAGTCCAAAGATTAACACCACTGTAAGCGAGTGAATATATTTACGGTTGCGGCATTGTAAAACTAAAAGAAAAAAAAAAAAAAAGAAAGCCGCTGATATGATCTTAGATGTTAAAGCAGGCATATAAATAAAATACGCAAAAAATTACTGATTACTTATTTTATGTCCAAAAAAATCAATAAACAATTCTGATGTGTTCCATTCATATGACTTTCTCTCCTCTCTGCTGCTGAAAATATTCTTCCCAAAGCTTATTCTTCAATGTATTTCATGTTAATCAAGATGAAAGTTTGCAGAAATGGTTTTCTTGCACACAAGTTTACATATAAACTAAATTAGAGATACAAATTTGGTATGGATAACAGTGAAATAAGAATGGATATAAGTTCTTAAGCATTCATTCTTTGGAAATGTGCCAATTTGTGAGTCGCGGTCTTTCTCCTACTGCCCCCTCCGTCAACGTGTGCTGCGGGATGTCGGACTTTACGGCGACACTTTGCTAAAAGAGCAGCAGATCCTTGGACGGTAAGTAAACGGAAGAACAACACAGGGGGATGGATTAAACGTCGTATCCCATCCATTAGCACCACTGCATGCTTTATTCATAAATTAGAAGTAACAAAAAAGCTACCATTAAACATAAATTAAACCTTGCAGACTCTTATGATTCACAACAACAAAAAAGTCGTAACAACAGTAAAACTTAACTTCTATAAACTTTAGGTTTGTAGAATGCGAAGTGCACACTGATTTAATATGTAATGAATCGAAATTGTAACAATTATTTTTATACTGTTTAAATGCTGAAAATAAAGTTTTAACTAAGAGCAATTTTGTGGATATGAATTATGTGAAGTCAAGAAATTTTAGAGTACTTTTTATATGGGAAGTCTGCCAAAAATGTATCATTTTTACTTTCTCTACTACGTATGGTATCGCAGAAGTATCGTATTCCACCCAAAAATTCGATGTCGAGATTTCACAGGAAATATACCTATGTTTTGAGGCCCCCTGAATCAAAAAAAAAACATTTTTAGAAAAAGTGCGTGTGTGTATGTGTGAGTATATGTGTTTGTGTGTTAGTGTGTCTCAGTCTATGGGCAGCATAATTCAAAAACGAAAAGTCGGTTAAAAACCAAAGTTTGTACTTAGGTCATTGAAGGTTGCGACACGAAAATTCCTCTAAATTCTGTTTACGTGAAACATTTTTCGAAAATGTTTATTTTCTTGAAAATGGCGCTAACGATTTTGATTAAAATGCCATATGTTTGAGGTATGTTTATGACAAATGAAACGTATATCTTGAATTTTCTGGCTACAGTTCATGAAGTCCTATTTATCCTGGATGACTTTTGCATAACTGGTAAACCGTAACCAAATTTTACTACTACTTCTATATGACTTTTACAGCCCCTTTTGGGCCCCAGCCTCCCTCAATTTTTGCCTCCATTCATTTCCTATCTTCCACTTTTCGTCTCCACATTCGGACTCCCAAAATCTGTAAGGCATCTCTTCTTACTGTATCTTCCCAATGGTCTTACATTATAAAATTTTCCTTCTAACATTTTTTTTGGGGATCCGTTTCTCTTCCATTCTTTGAACATGTCCCGCCCATCTTAGTCTTCTAATCTTAATTTCTTGTGCTATGTCAATATCTTTGTATATCTCATATAATTCTTTATTATATCTGTTTCGCCATACTCCATTAACTTTGGTTGGTCCATATACCCTTCGAAGTATCTTCCTTTCGAATATTAACAGTTTCTCCTCCATGGCTTGAGTCAATGTCCAAGCCTCACAGTCATATATTAGCACTGGTTTAATCAATGTTTTATATAATTTTATTTTTGTTTTAGGGAATATTAGTTTCTTCCTAAATATTTTCTGTAATGAAGCATATGCTTTATTTGCTGCTGTTATTCGAGCCTTTATTTCCTCATTTTCATCATTTTTATTATTTATAATTGCTCCTAGATACTTGAAGCTATTAACTATTTCCAGATGGTTTTCATTAGTGCTGGTATTTCTGCTTTTGTTCTTAC
This sequence comes from Tenodera sinensis, assembly GCA_030765045.1. NCBI lineage: Eukaryota > Metazoa > Arthropoda > Insecta > Mantodea > Mantidae > Tenodera > Tenodera sinensis. Next base: position 24,161,797 of record CM060972.1, on the reverse strand, counting down.
TACTTCTCTTTTGTATCATGACTTTTGTTTTCTCTTTATTTATCATAAGCCCTACTTCCTTTGCATTCTCCTCCAATTTTGTGTATATTTCTGAAACTGCATTGTTGGATCTCCCTACTATATTTATGTCATCTGCATATGCTAATAACTGTACGGATCTATAATATATTATGGATTTTACATCTACTGGTAGTTTCCTAATAATATATTCCAGTGTTAAGTTAAACAAGGTGGGTGCCAGCCCATCCCCTTGGTTTAGTCCATTTTCTATATTGAAACTGTCTGTTAGTAGTTCCCAATTTTAATTTGGGCTGCAGTATTAGCCATTGTGGCTTTCACTAAATTTATTAACTTCTCTGGAATTTGGAACTCTTCCATAATATATATTTCCCCTTTCTATGCTGTCATATGCTTTCTGGAAGTCTATAAAAATTTGATGTATCTCTATATTATATTCCCATGTCTTTTCTAGGATTTGTTTAATTGTGAATATTTGATCCAATGTTGATCTTCCAGGTCTAAATCCTGTCTGGTATGCCCTTATTATCTTTTCTGCATATGGTTTAAGTTTATTGTTAACAGTGGTTGTAAATATCTTATATCCTGTGCATAGGAGAGATATTCCCCTATAATTCTGACATTCTTGTTTTATCTCCTTTATTTTTATATATTGGAATGATTGTACTGGTTTTCCACTGCGTTGGTATTACTTCCTCATCCCATATCCGTTTTATTAATTTGTATAGTCTTTCCTTTGTTTTATTTCCACCATATTTATATAGCTCAGCTGGTATGTTATCCACACCTGGGGATCTATTATTTTTCATTGCTCTAAGTGCTATTTCTACATCTATTATGTTAGGTGGTTCTACTTCTTCTGTATTTCGCTTTTTTTTTTTTTTTTTTTTTTTTTTGGTGATTCTGATGCGTTCGGCATCTTTCCTATTGTAGAGTTAAGCAGCTCCTGAAAGTATTCCTTCCATCTAATTCCTATTTCTGTCTCATTAGCTATAAGTTTGCCATTTTTATCTTTACATATATTAGTTTGAGGTTTAAAACCTTCTCTTAAGTATCCAGTTTCTCTATATGCCCTCCTTAAGTTATTATCTTTAAGATTTTCTTCTATTCTTTCGATGCTTGCCTCTATGTTCTTCCTCTTTTTATTACAGCACATCTTGTGCGACATTTTCCTCAGCTCTTCGTATTCCTGCCTTTTCATTCTTGTAGGCCTGTCCAGCCATTTTCTATAAGCTTCATTTTTTGCATTTACCATTTTTAAACATTCATCATCAAACCATTTCCTGCTATTATCTCCAATTTGCGTTCCCAGCGTTTCAAGTGCTGTCTCTTGTATTGTTTCTTTTGTTCGATTCTATATTTCTTCTATAGTTTCATTTTCCTCTACTTCTGTCCTTGCTAAATAGTGTGTTAGTTTCTCCTGATATTTTACTTTAGTTTCCTCTTCCTTGAGCTTTTCTGTGTTGATTTTGTTTATTCTGCATTCTGTATTTTTCTTATATAAAATTTTACTATATTTAAATCTGGATCTGACTAGGTAATGCACTACTTGCCCCTCTATATGATCTTACATCCATTATTTTTTTCTTGTGTTGTTTGTCCATTAGTATATGGTCAATCTGGTTTCTTGTTTTGCCATCTGGTGAAATCCACGTTTCCTTGTGGATTCTCTTATGTGGATACCTAGTATGTTGATGCTACTATCATTTCCTTACTGGTGGCAAAATCTATTAATTTTTGTCCATTATTGTTTGATATTTCGTGCAGACTATGTTTACCTATTGTATCTTGGTAGTATCCTTCCTTACCAATTTGTGCATTTAAATATCCTAGGATGATTTTAATGTCTGTATGAGGTATCTGCTCATACTCTTCTTCTAATCTCTGGTAAAAATATTCTTTTATTGCTTCCTCTTTTTCTTCTGTGGGTGCATGTACATTTATGAAGCTTATATTTTCTTTTCTCGTTTTAATTCTAAGAATAAAAATTCTTTCATTAATAGGTTTGAAACCTATTACATTAGCCTTCATATTTTATGTTACCGCAATTGCTACCCCTAATTCCTTTCGTCCCTGCTTTTTTCCACTGTAAAAAAAGGTGTGTCTTCCTATCCCAAATGTCTTTGCCCTGCCATCTGGTTTCTTGTAGTGCAATAATTTCCATTCTGTATTGTGTTAATTGATCTAGTATTGTGTCCAGTGCTCCTGCTTTGGGAAGGGTCCTTATGTTCCATGTGCCAAAAAACATGTCCATTTCCTTTGCTTTGGGTCGGTTATCGTTGTTTCTACCAGTCCGAGGCTTATTTGAAGTTTCTTTAACAATAGATTTTTTACGGGGCTAGGTTGTTAGCTTAGCGCCCAACCCCCAACCTGGAGGACCAGGACTCCTATTTATGTCCCCGGAGTCAGGGTGGCTCAGCTATACCCCCAAGCACTGGGTATCCATTTTAGTCGCCTTCTACGACACGCGTGGATTACGGTGGGACTATTCTTTAACCCCGGTCACCACACGGGGATAACCAAATTTTACTATACAAAAATGTAGATCTTGCTGAAACACACAATTTATGCCCAAATACATTTTTACAGTGAACCATTTCCGAGATATTCCTTGTTATTTGTGTGAGTTTTGGAAAATTTACTTTCGTCAAATACAACCCGCAAAGAAAACAGAATCTCAAAGCTTTAAAAGATTTGAGCATCGCTCAAAGTCTACTGTATTCCATTATTCCTCTTCCACGTACAAGAAAACAAGCAATAAGATAATTTCCTTAATTTTTCTATTAACATGAACATATACGAATAAGAGTTTGATAAGAATGGTTAGTAGAAGAGCAGAGATAGTCATGTGAGTGCAACACATCAGATTTTTTAATTTCTGTTGTATTATTGACAAATTTATTAATTTTCGTGCCCAAATAAGTGGATTCTGAATAATAATAATAATAATAATAATAATAATAATAATAATAATAATAATAATAATAATAATAATAATAATAATAATAATAATAATAATAATAATAATAATAATAATAATAATAATAATAATAATAATAATAATAATAATAATAATAATAATAATAATAATAATAATAATAATAATAATAAATAGATTAATGTATCTTGAGCTAGCTGCGACCCATTATTGGCAGCCCGCGGGCCTAAGGTTGGTCGCCCTTGTTTTAAAACAGCATCACACCAGCAAACACACTCAATATGCACATAGTGTAACATTGTATGCACGTCCTGTTACTTGAAGTTAAAACTGAAGAATGAAATTCTACAGAAATGTTGCCGGCAAGCTGATTGATACACCGTAAGTGGAAGTGGTACTTCCAAGAAAGAAGAGGGCAATGTGAGGTTACTGCTCAGGTGAACTGTACTCGAGGAATCAAGTTTTTCTACAGGTTAAAACACTTGACAGTTGAAACTCGCTGCGCTTTCAGCAAACCTTGTAGAAAAGGAAACCTGCAGTAGATGCAGTCACCACGGTAGCCTTGAAAGACATCTGTTAATGGAGGGAAAATATAGTAGGTACGAAAGTAACACGTTTATTGCCATGAGGACACAATAGCAACGTCAATACATGTAAATTAATTGTTTACATTGTAGTCAATATTGTAAAATTCATCAATATTATAGAAACGATTTGCTGAAAGACAAGGAAAAATGAATACTTTCTTTTCAAACCAATGTGTCATTGGTTATGGCTTGTAACTATGTGCAGCCAGTGCAGTGAAAGTGTTGTCATTTCAGAGGGGTAAAGAAATAAACGATCATCATAGCCTTGCATTTTACTAAATTCGTTTTCTGTACCGTCTCCTACGAACGCTGCAAGACCCAGGCGGTAAATGCCATCAAATGTAGTGAATGTTCCAACTCTTTTCATCCAGGCTGTGCAAAGTTAATGAATGATGTATTAATATTAGACAACACAGTAAATTGCTTCGCAAGGAAGGAGAGGTAGTTCAAGTGACAAATGGGGAACTGAAGATAATAACAAGAGTGAAACTACAGCATCCTGTGGTAACAACGAATAATTCTCAAACGACGCAGTTGTAAATACACTAAACAGTGAATTTTTGGATGTTTCAAGACATAAGCTTATTCATTAAGTTTATAACTTATTGGTAAAGAATGCTACAAGAATGTGAACGGGCGTCATGAGTGGGGTATAGTATGTACTAGAGGTGGGACGTGGTCAGCGGCCTAGTCCCTCACGGCCGGTTATGCTGTTTTTCCGACCAGGGTCCGCTGTTATTCAATCAAGTAGCTCCTCAATTGGCCTCTCAGGCAGCTAACGAGGCTGAGTGCAGCCCGTGCCAGACCTCCCAGCGGGGAAAAAAAGTCTCACGCCAGTCCCGGGGTTCGAACGTGGGCCCCACGCACCAGAGGCAGACGTGCTACCACTGCGCCACGAGGCGGTCTTTGAGCGATGTAGCAAACGCAAGATAAATAATAAAATAGACATTCAGCTCAATAAATACATTAATGCAAAAAAAAAAATAGTGTAATGGGTGAGCTTCATGAAAGAGTGAAGTTAATTTTTATTAAAGTGCAGTATGTTTAAATTATTTGTATCAAATAATATGTATATAACTATTTCAATTTTATATGTTAGGGCTGGAAAGTGCGCTTCATTCCAAATAAAGTTTTATAAGAAGTACACCATAAGAGATAATATTACCACACAAACAAATTTAGACCTCCTTAAAGCGCACAATGTTGTTTTTTTTTTTTTTTTTTTTTTTTTTTTTTGCAGCGTTAGCTATTTCCGAGATATTATTTGTTATGGTTTCTATTTTCAAGTGCAAGTGGTAAGTTATGTGACATATCGAATTATTTTTGCTTTTTCCATTACTTATAGTAAGTAGGGGAATAATTGTATTCCACGCAGACATTCGATGTCAAGATCTCACCGAAAATATGTTTTGGGCCCCCAAAACCAAAACAAAAAAGTTTTAGAAAAAGGTCCCTCTGTATGTGTTTGACTGTGAACAGCATAACTCAAAAACGAAAAGTCGGTTAAAAACCAAACTTTCTATTTCAGTCATTCAAGGATGCGACACGAAAATTTTGAAGAAAATTCCTCCACCTTAAACTACCCTTTAAGTAGAACATTTTCCGAAAATTTTTATTTTCTCGAAAATAGCTATTATGATTTTAATTAAAATGCCATACGTTCATAATATTTTTATGACAAATGAAATGCATATTTTGAATTTTCTGCCTATAGCCTATGTAATCCTACTTGCTCTTGATGACTTTTGCATAACTGGTAAACCATAAGAGATAAACCAAATGTTACTATACAAAAATGTAGGCCTCGTTCAAACACATAATTGATGTCCGTATGCATTTTTGTGTGGAGTGAACCATTTCGAAGATATTCCTTGTTATTGGGTGAGTTTTGCAATATTTATAACTCTTCTCAAACGGAAGGGTTTTATTTCTTGACTGTGCAAAGAGAATGTAATTTCCAAGCCTTCATATAGCAGCCAGCTTTAAAAGATTTGAATTTCACTCAAAGTATTCCCCTTGCACCTACAAGGAAATGGGCAATAAGATAAATTCTGCAAATGTTTATGTCGACTAACATAAAAAGATAGTGGAATAAGAGTTTGTAATAGTACAGGAGTTGTGAGTGCAACACATTTATAGCTATACAATTAGATATATGTATATATTGTACAAATATCCCCTTTAACATTGGGAATTAGCGACTGCAGACCATCGGGCGTAGAGTTTTATTGCGTTAACCATGAGGTCACGAGGCCAGAGAGATTGAGCTGTTAAAATTTCGAAGTGTAGGGAAGACCGGGGCAACGGCGCCATATAGGGAACTCCAGACATCCCCTTTCCGCTTATTTAATCACCCATAGGAGCGCATGCTCATTGCTGACATACACAAGCATGGCTGTCACTCAGTTGGTTCAGTGTGAGCCACGAGGTGCACTTTGAAGTAAACGTGGTAGCTTCTATGACTTCAAACACAGAACACCTAGGTAAGAGCTTTCCTTTATATCCGAATTCACAAGCAAGTTTCTTACGTAATTAATGTTTTCTCCACACAATAGCCGTGTGTAGGACATGATTGGGAAAGGGTAGATGTGTATTTCGCTTTGTAATTCCTTAAGGACCCTGGGAAGTTGATAGGTTTCAAAAAATAATTTTTTGTTTTTAATTTTAAAATATTGCACAGTTCTTCAATTTAAAATTATATATATATAACATAGGGCTGAGGTGGCAAGATTAAAAAAGAACGTAAATAAAAAAACAAACTTTTTTCCTTTAAAGGCGCGAAGCTCTGACCACAGCAAACAGACACACCATGACGTCATGCCGTAAACCACTCGGCCATCAGAGCACGTGATGCACAAAACTGGAGCATTCACTCGAAACCCGTCAGCATCGAATCGTGCCATCTCACCGATTGCTTTCGCTCGGCCCTCCCCATCCTTTACCACAGTTTCTCTTGAATGTAGAATATACATTTTACCAGGATTCGATCCAACGCCCTGGGCTCGATAGGTTACCTTCTCCTATCTTGCCTTAGACCGCACGGCCATGAATCCTTATCTGTAAGCATTGACATTGTTATCCAGATAAAACTAAGGAAAGAAAATACAACATGAGGAAAACCTAAATGAGCAAGAACATGAAACAGGCATGTTCCTACAGTGTGTGTAATTTGAATAGAATGGTAACTTCATCTTTCATCTTGATTTCCAGAAACATTGACTTCTCATACTTACGGTGCATATTTCTAAAATCTGTAGCAGATATTGATATCAAAGTTTTAGTGCTTATTTATTACTGGTTCTTGAATCCCGTTTGCTAAATATTTTATAAATTTGAGATATAATGTGGATAAAAAAACAACCGGTTTAGCTGGTTGGAAATCCTGGTTGTTGAAAGACATAGTGGGGTCGATAGGGATGATAAATTCACATTTCCAGTGCCTTGCTTCCCAGCCCTGACCTACAGTATTAGGAAGCAAATACTGCGAATCAAATAAATACTTTAGATGTCTTAATTCTGAATTTGTATTCATATTTCAATCTGGTATTTGCAATTTTCCGTAGCCAGGCCTGTCCCAAATGAAAGCTGCAACATTTAAGACGGGCGTTCGAAAACACATATCTTACAGCAGTTAGAGCTGCTAATTCAAAGAGTTAAAATTACTTCTACATAACTGGCAAATACCGTTCCACATGTCTCAACACTTGGATAAAAGTAAACAAAATATAAGCTGAATATATCCGGCATTTGTATGTGAGTGAATTGTGTACATCTGATAAAAATGTTTCTGACTCACACAAAATGTTCCATCTGCTAAAATAGTATTGGAATTATTGCATAAAAAATGTAAATTTGTTTCACATGTGAAGAACGCCATTTTGTTGTTGTCTACGTAACAAAATTTCTCATGTCCATTATTTAATTGTATACTAGTAATTGTACTAGTGCCTCGTCAGCAGAACGAGGTAGAAGTGGTAGTAATTTCCTTCGTTCTCTCACATTGATATACGTAAAATACTATTAATGTTTTCTTTGTGAATATGATTTGTATTTGACTTACAGAGTTCCTTATGAATAATTTTACGTGGTTGTGTAGTCAGGTCCTCTGCAGCTGCGCGTTTACAACTATTTCTAATTATATGATGTTCGATGCACTGTTCGCTTTCCCTTTCATGCTTATCTTTACCTCTTATAAACACAATTTCATTAGCATCTGAGTTAGTTTTTAATGTAGCTACACAGTTATTAACAGTACACCGTCACGATATGTATCGTTATCTATCGTATTAAAAATTATTCCAAACTATGCATTGCACTCCGCGGTAACTCACTGTTTTCACAAGCTCCATACCGGCACACTGAAGAACCGCGCCGGCAGTCTTTTGTTCAGCAGTACTGCCACACCAACACTATATGGGCTGTGTTGGTAATCATGATCATGAATGCTGCCACACCTCTGCCATAGGGGCGCGTTCGTAAATTCAACGTGGTTAATTTATCACATTCATTTGCGGTACTGTAAACTGTGTTTTTGGGGTTCTGTAACGTGCATTTTTGCGGATCCCACGATCAGTTTTGCGCAAACGACACGCACACATTTTACGTCCATGGTTCTAGATCTAGGCTAGGAGAAGGCACCGTTACCCGATCGCGCGGCTCTCAGTGGCGTGCTTTATTGATGACCAGCTAACATACAGCAGGTCAGATTAGCCTGAAAATGAACCGATATTCTACATTTATAGTATTACAAAGTGCATGTATGTAATTACAGGTATATTTATTCTAACTTGTCAGACAATTTATCATTCACAGTTCTATGTTGCACTTGCAAAGACTACTATGGCTCTCTTTATCTATCTGATGAACTTAATTATGTTATACCTGTATGTGCTGTGACTTCATCAGCAAAACGAAACAGGAGCGGCTTTTCTACATTTAACTCATTTAACGTAACAAGAACAAAATTAGATTTCATAATATAAAAACACAAGACGAATTATACACTTAGCACAGTTATAAGTCTAACTGATGAGAAATAATGAGTATGTAACATATATAAATAATAAAATATAAGAAAATTAAAGTGCAACATATTAAATGTTTTATTTTTCGTTGGTTAGTTTTCTGTTGACCAACCTATGAATATTTGGGCAGATATTTCGTGCTGCCTTGATCTTAAGCATTGCATTAAGATTTTCACTAAAAAGACATACATGTATTGCTGTGCCAAATGTTGAACCCCCACTGCTGTGACGTCATCGGTCGCTGCTCGGCAAGCAAGTTCTTGGCGCCGTCTGCTGCCCACCGCTCTCAGGTAGTGTACCTGCCGGTGCCTGGTCTAGAGTATACACATATGAATATATAACTTCGAGTAACGTCTTCAAAGACAAATTGACTTCCACATACAGACAATTCCTTCCCAATATTCCTCTCAATATTTGCGTGTATCGCTTCAGCAGCAGACACTGTGACTGAATTTTGTAACTTTTTCAATTATAAATCTGTTTACTTGAAAATTGGCATACTCTTGTTAAGTGTGCCAATTTTCAAGTAATAAAGAAGACTGTGCAAAAGCTCAATGTTCTACCTCAAACAGTTTCTCAGCTAATAGAATTAAACACTTTTAATTAGCAAAAAAAAAAAAATGCCTTTTTACTTCTCTACTACGTATAGTAAAGTAGAGGAAGTATTGTATTCCACCCAAAAATCCGATGTCGAGATTTCATCGGAAATACATGTTTTGAGCCCCCTAAACAAAAAAAAAAGCATTTTTAGAAAATGGTGTGTGTGTGTGTGTGTGTGTGTGTGTGTGTGTGTGTGTGTGTGTGTGTGTGTGTGTGTGTGTGTGTGTGTGTGTGTGTCTGTCTGTCTTTCTGTCTATCTGTGAACAGTATAACTCAAACCTGAAAAGTCAGTTAAAAATCAAAGTTGGTTTTTAAGTTTATATTTTAAGGATGTTACACGAAGGTTTTGAAGAAAATTCCTCCACCCAAACTACTCGTTACATGGAATTTTTTTTTTTTTAATTTTGATTTTCTTGAAAATGGCTCTAACGATTTTCATTAAAATGCCATATGTTTGAGATGTTTTTATGGCAAATCTTACTATACATAATGTATATCTCGCTAAAACACAATTTATGTCTAAATAAAATATTTGAGTTTCAAATATGCAATAAGACCATTTAGAAACGTCTACCTCGATTAACATGTAGACAGAGTAAGGGTTCATAAGAATATTTTGTACAAGAGTGAGTAGAGAAAATAATGTGACTATACACATCAGAATTTTTAATTTTGCTATTTACAAAACGTATAGACACCATATTCCTACTAATGTATAGAAAACACAAGTAAAAATGTTTTCTTTCTTGTTCCATTTATATGACATCTTTAACTGAAAAGGCCATATCGGTGCCAGCGATGGCCAACGTTTGCGAAAGAGGGGAGGTTGGATTTACCTCATTTCTCTGTGCACGGACTTTACCTCTCTTTAACTCCCAGCCGTGCATTGTATTGTAGTGGCAGGTTGGTTACATGCACGTTGCGTTTGATTTACGAAAACATTCTCAACTCTTATGCGATAAACATCTGTTCGTTAGTGACTTGTTTGGTATTACTTGATAAATATTTGGCGACAAAGTCGAAGTGCATAGCCTAAGAAGATACACCAAGTGATCGTCACGTATAGCTCAGTTTGGAGAAACTCTGTTCCCAAATATATGTAGAGCTATACTCACTCTTATACACACTATTCTTGCAATAGTGTGTATACTAAATTTTAATCCTCATAAGCATCTTCAGAAAGTATCTTATTGATCATTGCAAGGGAAATATCGGAATACGGTAGGTGCTAAGCGACAGTGAAATGTTTTAAGAGCTGGTTGTTCTGCGTATGACTTAGAAACTGCCATGGAATCGCCTGTTTGCGTCCGTCACTGGATACTGACTGTCTCTGTGAATGGAGATAGGAAGTGCAGAAGGCCGCTCATTACGTATAAGCTTCTCCAAAGAAATAAATTTGGACATCGCTGGCCTATAGGCAATGGTGGTATTTGTTAAACGGAGTTTTTTTTTTTTTTTTTTTTTTTTTTTTTTTTTTTTTTTTTTTTTTTTGTCTTCAGGGATTTTAAACATTAAGTTCACAGACACATTGCATTTCCAGATTCGAGGGAGGACAAGGAATATTTTTGGCTAGAGAAGCATTTCTATCCCCCTCCCTCTGCCGGGAATCGAACCAGGGCCCCTTGCACAGCAGGCAGGTGCTCTGCTGACTGAGCTAGGGGCCAAAACGACATAAAACTGGAACAATGGGTGAAGGCGTTACTTTGAAGGCAGTGTTAACCGATACATTATTTTTATTTCCTTGATTATGACTTTATTTCTTAGAAAAATATTTAAATATTTTCGGGTAAGCATAAGCGATGTACAGCAACAACCATGTGGAGTGTTTCTGGAATCCAGATGTTATATCAGTCGTTATGCATGCAGCTCCTGTCTGCGGAATAGATTATAATAGGAACACTAGTGTAGGACTTTTTTTGTCCTGGTTTCACAATGCCCCAGTAACGAACATAATGCCTCAGTGTAGCGTGTTTGAATATTTGTGGTTCAACGAACACTTTCATTTCCGAAGAGAGATCGCTTTTGGTTCCCTGAATTTCTGCAGAATATGCTTTACAGTAACATGTGGTAATACTGCCATTTGCGTCGGGCACCAGCACAATGGCAAGATGAATGCCATGTAAATATTTGTTAGTAAAATGAATATCTAACAAATAACTGCAGTAAAACCAAATATATGTTCTTTGACTAATTATATCATTGCCTTGCTAAAGTTGTCCCATGTTTATGACTGAAAAAAATTAGAAAATGTGAGGATAAATATGTATTTTCGAAATCTTGAAAACATGTAATACTGTTTAAAGTAACATTATATTGAAAATCTAGCACACTCAACAATAAATAATTTTGAATTAATTAGTTGTCCAATCCAGAGCTAATCCTCAGCTCTGCACAGAATTATATAAATATCACATTTTGCAGGGTCATTAGAAAGAAGAATCACAATAGCAAATTACATACCTACAGCTTATCCTCGAAATCCTCGAAAACCGATTTCTAAGAAATATAATTCTAAGCGGTATTACAGACAAGAATTAGGACATGTGAAAAATCGATCTTTGGGATAGAAATATAAAAATCTGATGCGTTGCACTCACATGACTTTCTCTACCCTTGTACTAACCATTCTTACAAACACTTATTCCTATATCTTCATGTTAAGATTAACATTTTTAGAAATTATCTTATTGCTATTTCCTTGTAGGTGCAAGGGGAATGTTGGAATACACTAGGCTTTGTGCGATAGTCAAATCTTTTATAGCTTTGAGATCCCGTTCTCTTTGCACGCTTAACATATAAAAAATGAACGATGTTCCATTTCACGAAAGTTTTAAGTTTTCCGAAACTGACACACAAAACAAGGAATATCTCCGAAATGGTTCACTTTACAAAAACATTCCTTGCGACATAAATTGTGTATTTTAGCAAGATCTACATTTCTTGTAGAGTAAGATTTTGTCTATCTCTTACGCTTTACGAGTTGTTCAAAACTCATCCAGATTAAACAGGACTACATAGGCTATAGCCAGAAAATTCAAAATATACATTTCATTTGTCATAAAAATATCTCAAACATGTGGCATTTTAATCAAAATCGTTAGAGCCGTTTTCAAGAAAATCAAAATTTTCGAAAAATTTTCCATGTAAATGGCAGTTTAGGGTGGAGCTATTTTCTTCAAAATCTTCATGTCGCATCCTTGAAAGACATTAAAGTTAAATACCAACTTTGGTTTGTAACCGACTTTTCGCTTTTTAGTTAGGCTGTCCATAGCCTGACAGACAGACACACAGACTCACACACACGGACCTTTTTTTTTTGGATTCAGGGGGCCTCGAAACATATATTTCCGGTGAAATCTCGACATCGAATTTTTGGGTGGAATACAATACTTCCTCTACTTACCAGTAGAGAAAGTAAAAAACTGATGCGTTGCACTCACATGACTTTCTCTACTCTTGTACTAAACATTCTTTCAAACTCTTATTCCTATATCTTCTTCGTGCTAGTTGAGATAAACATTTGCAGAAATTATCTTATTCCTTGTAAGTACAAGTGGAATATGAGAATTAACTAGGCCTTGAGCGACAGTCAAATCTTTTAAATCTTTCAGATTCCGTTCTCTATGCATGGTAAAATGTTTAAAAAAAAAATGAATCGCGATCTTCCATTTGACGAAAGTTTGTTTTCTAAAACTCAAACAAATAACAAGGAATATCTCCGAAATTATTAACTTTACAAAAACATTTATTGGGACATCATTGTGTGTTTTAGCAAGATCTACACTTTTTGTACAGTAAGATTTGCTCTGTCTCTTACGGTTTACCAGTTGTGCAAAAGTCATCCAGAGCAAACAGGACTAAATGGGCTATAGCCAGAAAATGGAAAATATACATTATCTTAAACATATGATATTTAAATCAAACTCGTTAGAGCCATTTTCAAGAAAATCAAAATTTTCAAAAAATGTTGCATGTTAAGGGTAGTTTAGGGTGGGGCTATTTTCTTCAAAATCTTCGTGTCGCTTCCTTTTTCTAAAAATGCTAGTTTTTTGGATTCAAGGGGCCTCAAAACATATTTCCGGTGAAATCTCGTCATCGAATTTTTGTGTGGAATACAATACTTCCTCTACTTATCGTACCTAGTAGAGAAAGAAAAAAATTGATGTGTTGCATTCACATGACTTTCTCAACTCTTGTACTATTCTTAGGAACTCTTATTCCTATATCTTCTTCGTGTTATTCAAGATAAACATTTGCAGAAATTATATTATTGCATTAGGTACAAGGGGAATATAGGATTACAGTAGACTTTGAGCGATAGTCAAGTCTTAAAGCTGGTCGCTGTGTGGAACTATTTCATTCCTCACAAAAATTCGATATCCAGACTGCGTCCCTGGTTAAGTACAAGAGTAGAGAAAGTCATGTGAGTGCAACACATCAGATTTTATTTAAAATTGCATCGAAAGATACCGAACTAAAATTTAAAGCCCTCTAAATTGGCTGAAAACTTAGGAAAATCAGTGTATTCCCTTAAATATATTGTTAACAGTCACATGTTTAAAAAGACAATGGACTGTGTTGCAGCGATCGACCGGTATAGCATAGGTTGACCGACGAGTTGGATGTCAAGGTTAGAAGTATGGCGTCACAAAGCCGGAAGCCGTGGCGTGGCTCTACCACATTGCACCATTAGAAGACAGCAATCAACTGCACAAACTCGGATCCAACCGTCAATCGACCATTTATTAAATGTAACTTGGTGCTAGCAGCTCTAGTGTTGTGTTTGAAGGAAACATCGCCCAAGAGTTTTTAGTGCCTCTTGGGAGCAACTCTCAGGGAAAATGCATTTCATTTTATGATCAGCGTTGCCAATATTTAAAAGTAAAATTATCGTGCCAACCACTCAAAATTATAGATTTGGATTCAAAATTATCGTACATCATAAACCAAATGATACAACAATAAAAATACCAGCATAATACTTATGAAAATCTGATGTGCTGCCTCACATGACTTTCTCTACTCTTGTACTAACCATTCTTACAAACTCTTATTCCTATATCTTCTTCGTGTTAGTTAAGATAAACATTTGTGCAACTTATCTTATCGCTTATTTCCTTGTAGGTGCAAGGGGAATATTAGAATACAGTAGGGTTTGTGCGATAGTCAAATGTTTTAAAGCTTTGATATTCCGTTCTCTTTGCACACTTGCCATGTAAAAAAATGAACAACGATGATCCATTTCACGAAAGTTCTAAGTTTTCCGAAACTCACACACATAACAAGGAATATCTCCGAAATGGTTCACCCTACAAGAAAATTTATTGAGACATACGTTGTGTAATTTAGCAAGATCTACATTTTTTGTATAGTATGATTTGGTCTCTCTCCAACGGTTTACCAGTTATGCAAAAGTCGTCCAGAGTAAATACGACTACAGGGGCTATAGCCAGAAAATTCAAGATATACATTTCATTTGCCATAAAAATATCTCAAACATATGACATTTTAATCAAAATGAGAGCCATTTCAACAAAATCAAAATCTTCGAAATATGTTCCATGTAAAGGGTACTTTAGGGTGGGGCTATTTTTTTAAAAATCTTCGTGTCGCATCCTTGAAAGACATTAAACTTAAATACCAACTTTGGTTTTTAACAGACTTTTGGTTTTTGAGTTATGCTACACACAGACTGACACACAGACACACAGACACACACACGGACCTTTTTCTAAAACTGCTTTCTTTGGATTCAGGGGGCCTCAAAACTTATATTTCCGGTGAAATCTCGACATCGAATTTTTTAGTGGAATACAATACTTCCCCTACTTACCAGTAGAGAAAGCAAAAATGTAATAGTATTGATGTTTATGATATCCATTTACAAGGTTGATGACCTCAACTGGTATTACAACTTTGGTACTTATGTTTCTCGCGCTATTCCTCTGAAAGTTCATCTTCCTCAACTGTTGCAGCATTATACAAATTTGTTGTTGAAATAACTTTAACATCTTCTCGGTGAGTTGAAGATCTCCGGGTCTACCGCATTCTTTCATAAGCTGAGACGACCGAACAAGTCCATTTACCGTATCTAGCGTCAATCTGTTTCTAATTTTGATTTTTATTAAACCCAGTTTAGAAAAAACTCTTTCACAAGAAGTGTTTCTATGGGGCAATGAAATCACTGAGAATGCAAACTGCGCCAGTTGTTTGAAATTAGTATTTCCACCAGGGTGACACGTGTTTTAACAGCACTCCAGAAACTGCCAGGTTCAGGCATGTTCTTTATTTCACACGGGATGTCACTTATTCCTAGTTTTCTCCATTGATCGTCAATTTTATGAACAGTGCCTTCTTCATTGAGATTACCAGATCTGGGCACACTGGCAATAAGAGGACAAACATTAGGAGGTTTAGTAGGATATGAAAAACTTGCCTTAGAGGGGTTGAGACAGGCCACGAGGGCAAAAGTGGTGTCGCTATTTGTAACTAATTTCATTTCGCTGGTGTCACAAACCAGTGAAAATGATATTTCGCCAATACCAAACTGTCATACATTCAAATTATCGTATGCCCCCATAATTATCGTACAGGTTGGCAACCTGTATATGATACACTCAGTCAAGCAGAAAAGTCGTCAGAAATTAAGTACGTGATATCTCAGTGAAAGTTGGACAATTCGAATGTTTATAATTCGAAGCAGTCGTTAGTTCGAAGATTTTTCTTGGTCCCTTGAACTTTGTGATAAGGCAAGATGTACGTTATGAAGTTCAAAACATACATTTTTACTTCCTCTATTACGTATACTAGTAAGTAAAGGTAGTACTGTATTCCACCCAAAAATTCGATATCGTGATTTCACCGGAAATATGTCTTGAGGCCCCCTGAACAAAAAAAAAAAAATTTAGAAAGAGGTCCGTATGTGTGTGTGTTGTAGTGTTTAACGCCCGGTTTTACTACTACGACACCGCAGACAGTGAACCCGGAAAACCAGGAGGAAACCCGCTCCAGCGCCGCTTCGTCCACCACGAATCCCACATGCGGTTGCCTGGGATCGAACCCGGGCCGCTTTGATGAGAAGCGAATCGTCTAACCACTCGGCTACGGCACGGCCGTGTGTGTGTCTGTCTGCCTGTCTGTCTGTGTGCAAGTCTGTGGACAGAATTACTCAAAAACGAAAAGTCGGTTAAAAACCAAGTTTGTATTTAAGTTTTAACATCTATTAAGGATGCGACACAAAGATTTTGAAGAAAATTCCGCCACTCTAAACTATCCTTTGTGTGCAAAATTTTTCGAAAATTTTTATTTTCTCGAAAATGTCTAACGATTTTATTTAAAATGCTATATGTTTAAGATATTTTTATGACAAATGAAATGTATATTTTCAATTTTCTGGCTATAGCCCATGTAGTGTGTACTCTGGATGACTTTTACATAGCTGTTAAACCGTAAGATATAGACCAAATCTTACTATACAAAAAATTATATCTTGCTAAAACACACAATTTATGTCCAAATGAATTTTTTGTAGAGTGAACCATTTCGGAGATATTCCTTGCTATTTGTGTGAGTTTTGGGAAACAAAGATTCGTCTAATGGAACATCGTTATTCATTTTGTATATGTTAACCGTGCAAAGAGAACGGAATTTGAAAGCTTTAATATATACATAAAACTCCTTGCTACCTGCAGTAATGGAAGTAATAAAACCTACTTACAGGAAGCCAACTGATGACAGTTTAAAAAAAAATCCCTTCATGGAGAGACACAAAACCAAAACAAATCGTTTAATTGCTGTATATGGCATAGCGTACCAAGGACAGTGTTTGTTGGTGCAAAAACAATTGATAGGTATATTGGACTCTGTCATATGTTTCAACGATGGCTGCTACACCAGAGCACTGGTATTGAATTCCTTGGACATTGATCCTGGGGAACAAATGAGGAAAGGTCTTCGCAACATGGATGCCGAGCGTGTCGCCAAAGTTGATAGAGGTTTAGAGAACCTCACCAAAGAGGCAAGATTGCAGAAAAGGGGAAAGAAGAAGCAGAGGGAAGCCAGGATGATCAAGTCTCAGAAAATTACTAAGGGTGAAAATTTCAGGTTAGAGCATATGAACAATTTTGTTTTTGTTTTCCTCGTAACTTAAACTTTTCTGTACATTGGTGCACTGGGTCCATACTAACAAAAATGAAGGCATTTCAAAGATATTGCATTAATAAAATTGCAATCTACCCACTATGTGAAACTAAATAGCTTTTAAATCAATGGCGAATAAAAAATATATTTACCAAAAATTATTGAATGCATGAAGTACATTTTGTAATCATCCTAAAGGAGAAGGTGTCTACATTCACCAGAAAAAAAAAAAAAAATCATACGGCTGAGAGGGTGAGTGAATGAGTGGTCGAGAGAGTGGGTGAGTGTGAGAGGGTGAATGAATGAGTGAGTGGGTGAGTGAGTGAGCGAGAAATGAGTGTCCTGTGTTCGACACAGTGAGGCTAAAGGAAGAGGCTGCTTCGCCCGTGATTCATTACACCGATATTTACAAAGAAAAGGAAAAAGGTCACGTGAAGTGATGAATTCCTATTACTACTTTAAAACTTGTAATGAAGTGAAGTGACAGTGAAAACCGAACTAAGAGTATGGTAACGGATAGATAAAGTCGTGTGCCTGTTACACATCAGGTGTTTGTTTAAATCAAATTGACTTTACACCCTGGTGTTTGAATGAAATCACGGTATAACGACCACTAATGGCAAGTACGTTTCGCTGAGCCTGGAAGGCTATTAAATGAAAGACTGGGGATCCGACATGGACGAGGGAGGTACAGCCATTGAAAACTTGTAGTGCTGTTCCAGTTACACGCGCTAAATGTGTTTGGGACTTGTGCCGTAAGTCGTAACACGCTTCTGTGCTGCTGAATGGCTTGGGGCCCTTGCGAAGTATCCGCAGCAAAACTTCAAGAAGATGCCTCTGCTATGTACGAGACTTCCTCATTTCAGAGTTTCGAAGGCGATCCTAAAGCTTCTAATATCAAGATCTGATAACTTGAGACTGAAAGGCAGATGTGAAACTAGGCATGTTAGAGGTAAGGACAAAGATGGCACGCCACGGTTTTCAAAGTACTCTTTAGTAACTGTTAAAGGGCAATTTTTGTTTCAAATGTGAATACAGGGTGAAACAAGCAGTTATGCTTATGCCCTCGGGCAAATGTTCACTTAATTCTTGCTAATTTACGAAATTCTTGTTAATCTATTCAGACAAAAACAAAAAGTTTCATATTATTTCCTCAGACCCCGTTGCATATAAGTTAATCTGAGTTCAACCACCTGAAATTCATAATCAGTTAAACTAAACTGAGAATTTTCATTGTATAAACCTTGATCTAAGCTCAAGACATCTTGATCTAAGATAAAATCTGACTTGAACTTAGATCAGCAGAGCTTCAGAAAAAAGAAATAATTAGAAGAAAAAAGACATAAAAACACAATAATTAACGTGGATAACAGGAGCATTATTTTAAATTATATTATGACAAAAAAATTTACAGGATAAGCAAAAACTGATTATTCCTTCACAAATGGTAAAATGTGAAGTTACTGCGTTTAAGTTTTACATCTAGAAATCTGAAAAAGTAAAATCAATTTGCAGTTGTGTTCTTCAAATTTAAGAAAAATGTGTTACACTTGGTTCAAATACACAAATAAAAAACTATTAATAATGTAAATACATAATTGATCACGAATTAAAATACCAAGCGATTTCCTTTCCTTAGAGTTTATTTCTGAGAAACTGAAACGGCGTTATTTTTTTAATCTACAGCTGTAAGTTGCAAGGTAACGACGTATTGTAGATTGAGTTAAAATAGATAATTGTGTTTTGTGTTGTGGTTGTAAGAGAAATAAAGTGACAGAGAACCGAAATTGGACTTGGCATTTGCCACACTGGTGCCAGAGGTGGGATCTGTCACATTGTCCTTTGTCACACCATATATTATAGATTTATATGGATTTGTCAGTAGATAAAGTCGTGTGAAGTCGTGTAACAAAACGACAACAATCCAGTCTTGTTATTGTTCTATCACTTTATTATCCTCTAAAATTTTACCACACTCAGTTTTCTTCTCGTCGTTAACACACACTGCAGTCTTTGGTGCTATCACAACTGTTCTCATAACCTTGTTCAGTCCTTTAAGTGTCTTCACTTTCACTGTCTCATACACTAACTATAACGTCCTCGACGATCGTCGATCTTCTTACAACGCACACACGGCGACACACGCATAGCTGACTCACACTCACTAACACATGAGCGACTTATGACCGTAGCTGTAACTCTATAACTAACTCCCCCTGTTCGTTGCGTCGCCCCCTTTTATAGAGGGGCTGACGACACACGAACCTCTCGGGAAGCTCTCCATACACACGCATCGCGAAGACTCAGCTGGAAGTCTCGAGAAGGCGCTAGAAAAGTCCCTTTTGTTTCGGCCGTTTCCAATGTTATAGTCACATGCACACAGTTGCGCGAGGCAGCCTGATCTTGAACGCCTTTTTTTCTCCCCAACCCGGCATGTGGTGTACAAATGCTTATTTAATCGAATGAACATCCCTCAGAAAATAATAGTAAGGCCACTATTACACTATTTGTTAGCGACCAGTTTTTTTTTCCATGCCTTTTCAAGCCCCTTTATGCAGCAATTAAAAAACAAATATTTGATTATGACAGTGCACTTAATAAATTGTATGGCTGAAGTTCTAATATATGAATGACTTTAAGAGGACATCAAGAGAAACAACTTGAGGACAAGGCCTGCTATTGAGACATACATGTTGATCCTGAGTACCCACACCAGACAATAACACAATAGCAAGCCTCTATTGTAATGCAATTAGCACTATGTATAGCCACCGGTTGTTACACAACACAAATTGAGTAATGCAGTAAACAGAAGCATTAAAATCTGTCACAGTCTGAAATGGAATAGAATAACACCCTTACCACCATCAGATGTAGAAAATAAAACAATCACTGGGGGCCCGAATGTTTCTATTTTTACTTTCTCTACTAGTAAGTGTGCTTTATTTTTTAGTCCTGTACTTAGTCACAAAGTGTATTATGGCTCAGCATTTGTTTTCTACTGCACACGTGTATTTGTTATGATTTTTTTCGAGTCAACAGTTGACGCTCGTACCCACGTGAATAATATTTTGCACCTGTTTTTTAGAGAATTAACCGATAGGGAGCATGATTTTGCCTTTTATCAACAAGACTCTGCAAAAGCTCATACAGCCAAACTTTCGATGAGAACAATTGAAAGTGTGTTTCAGGACAGAATTATTAGTAGAGATCTGTGGCCCCCCTCGGTTACCCGATCTAAACCCCTGCGATGTCTATCTCTGGGGTAACTTAAAACCTAAAGTGTACAAGACAAACCAATACACATTGGAAGAATTAAAACAAAACATCCGCCAGGAAATTGCCAGCATTTCTCAACGTGAACTACGGCGAGTGATGGACAATTTCCTGGCCAGTTTCAGCATCTGCTGTAATTATATTGGTTAGTAGAGCCTTTAAAAGCATTTTTAATAGTGCTGTATGATTTTATCGGCAATCGGCAGTCGGCGACAAGCACAGAGGACCCGCACAGACAAAACACAACGCAGCCGGTTCACAGTCTTTTGGATCATCCGTTATAAAGTCCGAGGTTTATGCGACTCTTGTACTGCATATTGACACTTTTTTGTAGTGTTTAACGCCTGCTTATACCATATACGGCACCGCAGGCGGCGACACTGGTGATATATCGAATGAAGATAGAGCACCGGTGGAATAAGATAGCGGGGGAAACCGGAGAACCCGGAGGAAACCCGTCCCAGCGCCGCTTTGTCCGCCACAAATCCCACGTACGGTTGCCTGGGATGGAACCCGGGCCGCTTTTGTGCGAATGGACTAACCACTCGGCTACGGCGCGCCTAATTGACACTCTGGGAGAGAGTAACCATACTGGATTTGACCAAACACTGAACACTACAAGTATTTGCAAATTTAATCTAGCACGATAGCTTGGGATGCAGACTTAGAACATGCATCGAAGCCGAAGGAAGTATTTTCGAGTAATTTGTGTAACCTTGTCTTGTAACTCAGCAATAAACTGTTTTCAAACCCTCGCGCTTCTGCAAGGCTGATACTGTCAACAATTTCCCATGAAAACGTTGTTGGTGTATCATTAATAGTCTGACAAGTTCTGTTCGCTCTGAATAAATGTTTTATCTAACAATAAAACTAGAAAAGATACAAAAAATGATATCACAAACAAATAATATAGAGCTTATTAAGATAAACAACTAGTGTTATACACCTAATCCTTTCCGTAGCGTTAACAATTTCCGGAATATTCCAACTAGTAGATTCCTATTATCCTACATGAACTTTCGCTATTTCAGTGAATGTGTTGTTTTAAAGTTTGCGAATATATTTTCTTTTCGTTCGCAAGAGTTCGTTATTACGGCTGTGTAATTTAGTCCATGCACTTGATGAGCGACTTAACGGAGGTATAAATCACTCTCTGAATGAGTACTGTGGTACCTATATGACGTATACAGGGTAGCAGGGAAGCCATTACATTCCTTCCAATATTTGCTTCACGAAGCATTACAAACAAAAAAGTTGAATGGCATTTAGTTCTTTGATCAGCCGATTTCGAAAAAAATAAATAGTTTGTTATCCAAATTGGATGCGTGGGGACTGTGGGCTTCACCCGAAGGTACTACTCCACTAAAAAACCTCTACCGGAGAGAATTCAGGGAAGGATATCCGGCAGTACCGCTTAAAACACCTGCGGATTCAGGGTGAAGATATATCGGCCGGTCACTTGGACCTAAGCCAGGTGAAATTGGGTGCAAGGACGCAAACATGACCGAAGCCCTGATTACCCCCTTGGGAAGTCAAGGTGGTAGTGTAGGAAATAGGATGTTAGGTGTTGGGATTCTTTGGTGATACATGTCACCTCCTTCGTCCTCGATGCTGCGTCGGCGGAGGTGGTGTAGTGTGCCCGTGGTGTGTGGGCATTTCTACAAGCGGAGGACGCCCCTCCAGCATAGTCATGAGAGCTGCCACCTCTTCCTTGACTAGCCTTCGGAGCGACAGGTGGTGCTCTTCCATCTTCCGCTCCAGAGCCTTCTCTGTGCGGTTGAGGTCGAGCTTGGATGGGTAGAGAAAATGTATCCTCTCAGAGAGGCCGGCTATCTCACTCCTGGATTAGGACAACTCCTCCTCCAGGGCAGCGATTCTAGTTGTTATGTGAACCATCTCCGCATGAACATCCTCGATCTTCGTCGTAGTGGCCCTTGTCCCGAAAGACAAGGCGCACGAGCGGTGTAGGTCCCTTCCTGGACTGTATCCGTGTAGCCTTCGAGACTGAAGGCCACAGCTTGGTGACGTAGTCCAGGAGAAGCTGCGTCGTGAAGTGTCGAGGAACGCCAACAACAACGGCACTGAAAGTACCGAGGACTATACTTGCGGCGACCACAGGCGATGGAGGTGCTCTTTCCTCGGAGCGCGTTGAGCTGGGCGAGCCAGCTGTGGCGGTGTTGATGGTGTTCTTTCTCGGCTTCTTAGCTACGGGTGTAGCAGGAGTAGCCGGTGTAGTCCTCTTCTTAGCGCGGTTCTTTCCCATGTTGACAGCTCGATGTCTCGAGGTGAAGTGCCAAGAATGCACGAAGATAACAGTTTACTTGTAAGATGCGTGGAGTAACTCATTTCTGACTTAGCTTCGGTAGTAATTATGGGACATCACACAGGGTTTCGAAATAATTAATCACTTAAAAGACTTGAAGGAATTCTCCGAACTGCTCTTGCAGACGTAAGTCGACAACGTTGCGTTGAGGTTGGACGGAGAATTGATCTGGTTTGTAGATGTCAACAGGTCGGGTACTTTCGCTTTCGTATAATTTTTGGAAGCTAACGCTTATGATTGGCCTACACTCGAACAGTAAACACTGAAGCACAAGGCAAGGTATGAGTTTGTTTTCAAGGCGCACCGTTACGTTGTTTATGTACTGAGCTAGGGAAAGTGATCACCCACACAATTTGCAATGTTGCCAGGTTGTTTTCGACAAAACTAAAATATCTCCGAAGTAAATGATCAGTGTTCCAAATACCGAGATCTACCACTAGTTTAAATTAATGCAATGATTCCCTTCCACTCTATATATGTATTATGTGAAATTTATTTGGGTACAGAACTTAGGAACCTAGAGCATCAGATATTTTTCCATTGTGCACGAGTTATAAAAGTAATAAAGGAATATGATTGGAAGTATTTTCAGAAAAAAAATATGGAGTACTTGTAAATAAAACAGTATGAGTTCCTCAGGAAGATGTATTTCCGATCACGGTAGCCATACTGTATGAAGCGATGTCCAGAATTTCAAATATTCGCCAGCTTTCTGTATAAGTGTATATGAATATCTTGTTTAAGAAGGCATCTTCACTGCAGAACTTCACCGAAACTTTGTTTTGCACAGGAAGCTGTGTGCTTGTTAGACTTCAGTGCCAGAAAATGGATAAAACGTTTTAGAAACTGAAAGAAGCATCGAAGAACAGCTGTCCGTGGATTGTCTGTAAAATTCCACAAGATACAGACAAGTGAAAAACAGCTGTCTCATCAAGTCCAAATCAACTACACCGCTAAGCAGTTATCATATAATGCAGAAATCGTGAAATTATGCTAGCATCAACAGTTACTATACCTGCTTCTTGTATCTTTTTTTTTTTTTTTTAGTCCGCGTGTGTGACTGTCAGCAGGGTAACAAGAGCTTTGCTATCGACTATATCTTTATTCCCTTCCATTCCTTTTGAAAAACAAATAAAAGCTATAAGACAAATTCAGTAATACAAGTATTCATTTGTGCCAGAAATATCCAACTTTGCTCCCAGACATCTATTCTGAGGTTTAACAGTTATATGTATTTTCATCTATTTCCAAGTTTTGTCCCCGCTTAAGCATAGATATTGAGTTTTCTCTCAGTTTATGGATAGACCCCTTTTTGATATTCTTAATTTAATTTTTTCGTTATATACTCTTGAGTCTTCTCTATCTTGAGCAATACCTGGCCATCTACATAATGTAAAGTGAATAATATTTATTCATTGATTTGTAATTCCATCCCACCACATTTTCTTTTCCAATTATTTAATGCTGCATCTATACAGACAATATAAACATTGTTTACTTTCTCTACTGGTAAGTAGAGGAGGTATTGTATTCCACCCAAAAATTCGATGTCGAGATTTCACCAGAGATATATGTTTTGAGGCCCCCTGAATCCAAAAAAAGCATTTTTAGAGAAAGGTCCGAGTGAGTGAGTGAGTGAGTGAGTGTGTGTGTGTGTAAGTGTGTGTGAGTGAGTGAGTATGTGTGTGTGTGTGTGTGTGTGTGTGTGTGTGTGTGTGTGTGTGTGTGTGTGTGTGTGTGTGTGTGTGTGTCAGTCTGTGGACAGATAACTCAAAAACGGAAAGTTGGTTAAATACCAAAGTTGATATTCAAGTTTAATATCTCTCAAGATTTTGATGAAAATTGCTCCACCCTAAACTACCCTTTATAGAAACTTTTTCGAAAATTTTTATTTTCTTGAAAATGGCTCTAACGATTTTGATTAAAATGCCATATGTTTAAGATATTTGTATGACAAATGAAATGTATATTTTGAATTTTCTGGCTATAGCCCATGTAGTCCTGTTTGCTCTGGATCACTTTTGAATAACTCGTAAAGCGTAAGAGATAGACAAAATCTTACTATAGAAAAAACGCAGATCTCACTAAAACACACAATCTATGTCCAAATAATTTTTTTTGTAGAGCTTTCGGAGATATTGCTTGTTATTTGTGTCAGTTTCGGAAAAAAAAAACTTTCGTCAAATATGACATCATTGTGCATTTTTTATATGTTAACCGTGCAAAGAGAACGCAATTTCAAAGCTTTAAACCATTTGACTATCGCTCAAAGTCTACTGTATTCTCATATTCTCCTCCTACCCACAAGAAGATAAACAATAAGTAACTTCTGCAAGTGTTTATCTCAACTAATACGAATACGATAGAAGTATAAGGGTTTGCAAGAATAAGCCAAGCCCTCTATTCAACACATGAATAATTGTCTAAAATCACCTACATAATTATATAAAGTATTATGTTTTTACACTATGATTAATCTAGATGTAATACTGATTACGGTAATATTTGTTCCTGTATATATTAGCTTCCTTAAGACTTTTTCCTAGCATTTCGGGAAGCTATAAGGCGTCAAGATGGGTAGAAAAAATCAATAGGAAGGAATGTAGGAATTAAGGGTTGTACCCCCCTTGGACATCACAGCACCTTGACATAAGACAGTTACACGCAAGCAACAAGTGGCTGCATCAAATGACATTTTGAAAGGGTGAATCTTTGAAATTTGAGCATTCAGAGACGAGAGCGAATTATATACAACTGTTTCATAGTTTGAATTTTTGGGTATATTAAGAACAAACGACAACCTGCGGAGGAGGATTTAATACCTCGACCGAAAGGCTCGCCCCTGATGGGGCATCTACCGAGAGGATGGATGAGGCGAACGAATGCTAAGGGAGGCTAAAACAATGCCACGACAGAGCAGAGGGCAGGGTCCCTATTTTTCCCTATAGACTGTGACGTTTAAGTTAAAACATGACTTTGTGCTGACAGATCTAGGAGGTCTAGGAGGTCAAAGTACTGAGAAACACTGTCAGCTTTGTTGCCTAGTCTCTCAGAATCAGTTATATTTTTTAAATATGGAAGAGTTTTTACAGAAATGTGGAAAATATCCGGATGTGTTTAGCCATCCTTGCTTAGCTGGTTTTCGTATTGATACAAGCGGGTGCTGGCAAGTAGGAAAACCTTTGCAGTCCAGGATTTAAATGGTAAGCTTCAATAGGAAAGGTTTTGAGACCAGGCAGTTGAGGGTTACCAACTGCCGTGTGGAATACAGTACTACCACCAAGGGCAGCACGGGACTCAGAAACTGGCTCACCTTTCCCCTAGGGCATGTACCATCCCATGCGGGGCCCGGAAACCATAGGCTCATCTCCAATCCGGGGAACGAGATTTCCAGGGGGCATCCTTTCCCCCTGCCGTGCTGCTGTCGCGGCTCTCGCCGCTGTTCCCAACACTGAAAGAAACATAATGGGGTGAAGAGTAAAGTGAAATCATTAATATAACGAAATACAGGGGCAGGAAATTCGGAGGATATGGTAATCCTTTCCAGCAATCGCCTGGCGACCCATGAGTCAGGAAAGTCGGTCGCGGGAGTCCAAGACATGATCTCCCAAATCCGGGCCAGAGACGTTACCGCCTGAGCCATCGCACTCGGTGAATACGTAGTGTATCGTGAAACCAGTGCAATAATAACCCCGTGGTTTAAGAAGACAACGAACTGTTTTTCGGGCAATATAACAATGAGTTATAAGAACATTTAGTTGTATGTATTTCGTTAATACTGAACTCCTTACCAGAGATATCTGTTCAACTGCTGAACATTAGGTACTACATAACCTAGAAACTGAACCCAACATAATCATAATTAGGGCTCGGTTTCTTAAGTAAATACATATTTTGTTTGCGTCCTAATACGAACTTGAAACTGAGTTTAATATTCTGGATTTTCACACCAGAGAAAATATTTTAAGTTTTATTGCACATGAGAACACATATTTTCTCATTTATTAATGTAAATAAATATTTTGCATATTCACATAAATTACAAAAAATCACATAAAATAACATTTACATAAAGTCACATAAAAACAGCAGCAGAATTATTTTTGACAAGTCACCATTCAACTTATTTAATGCTCAATTAAATAGGCTCGATATGTTGAGTTTATTGACGAAATGTGAACGTACACTCATCTCACTCTACGGCCTCCAAACCTAAATTTCCGGCCAGGGGCTCGTATTTGAAAACGATCAGTTTGCCGTCCTGCACAACATACTAAGTGTTTCCGATGTTTTTTGGGACACCCTGTATATATCATTTGTTTTGGCCGTTGTTTTTGACATTTTCAGCACATATTTCCCCAAGTTTTTTAGCACCAAAAAACCGAGTCTTATTTTAAGCGTCATATTTAAGTAACAATAAATTAAGTAATATTTACTACTCGAGTCATAATCCTCTACACAGTGACTCGTCTTAACGCAGTGATATTGTAGTATCGGAAATTTATAACCCTGGAGGTGATAGATCTAATGCAAGGTGAAATAAAATCACTGGCGTTTACGCAAGTTTTTGTCAAAGTGGTTTACGATACGATGTGAATAATAATAAGGTTTTTACGCTGTCCCAGAAACCCAGGGCCATTGTATGCAGGCAGCAAGGTGTCAGTAATTTAACGTGTAATCTGTACCGGACGTCGGTAGCGGTAAGGAACTGTGAGAACTCTGGCCGCAAAGCAATTATAGGAGGCAGAACATAATCTCAGTCTGGACCCCTGCTGGGAAGAGATTAATTAAATTCACCTTGAAGTGAGAAGGAACGTGAGAGAGAGAAAAGTTGAAATAGAAACTGGGCGAAAAATAACTGAAGTGCAAAATGGAACAGTCCCAAAACCTGGAAGTGTTGAAAACAGAAACTTTATATTTGGGAATGTGGAATAGCACTCACTCTCTCTGTCTCCCATATGTCAAACTATTACTTTTATTTTCCTCCTTATCAAAAATATGAAACAAGCTAATATCTTAGCGAATTACTAAAGAATTCTCGGATCTTGAATATGTATTGATAAAGTGAACAGAAACAAATTAATAATTTCTCTACTCATGTACTAACCATTCTTACAGACTCTTATTCCTATATCTTCTTCGTGTTAATTGAGATAAACATTTACAGAAATTATCTTATTGCTTATCTTCTAGTAGCAACAAGGGGAATATGGGAATACAGTAGACCTTGAGTGATAGTCAAATCTTTTAAAGCTTTGAGATTCCGTTCCCTTTGTACGGTTAACATATAAAAATAAATGAATAATGATGTTCCATTTCACAGAAGTACAAGTTCTCCAAAACTCACACAAATAACAAGCAATATCTCCTAATGGTTTACTCTATCAAAAAAAAAAAAAAAAAACATAAATTGTGTGTTTTAGCAAGATCTACATTTTTGTATAGTAAGATTTGGTCTCTCTCTTACCTTTACCACTTATGCAGATGCCATCCAGAATAAACATGACTACATGGGCTATAGCCAGAAAATTCAAGATAGACATTTCATTTGTCATAAAAATATCTCAGATATATGCAATTTTAATCAAAATAGAGCCATTTTCAAAAAAAATCAAAATTTTCGAAACATTTTGCATGTAAAGGGTCTTTAGGGTGGAGCAATTTTCATCAAAATCTTCGTGTCACATCCTTGAAAACATTAAAGTTAAGTACCAACTGTGGTTTTTATCTGACTTTTTTTAGTTATGCTGTACACGGACTGACACACACACACACGCGCGCGCACACACACACACACACACACACGTGGACCTTTTTCTAAAAATTCTCTTTTTGTATTCAGGAGGCCTCAAAACATATATTTCCGCTGAAACCTCGACATCGAATTTTTGGGTGGAATACAGTACTTCCTCTACTATACGTAGTAGAGAAAGTAAAAATATTAGCCAAAGATCCCGTACCACAACTTATAACAAACATATATAACATCTATAAAACAATTCCCACTCCAGTAAGGTGCAATGTTAAATTGTCAAAATGGTCAGAAAGTTATACAGAACACAAGGTTGTGGTCTCCCACCACTACTGTTTATTATATGAATCAGTTATTAGAGAATGGAGAGAACTACATATGGGTATATGCAACTACTTATAAATAGACATTTAAAACTAGATTCTTTACTTTTTGCACACGATTTAGCTCTGCTGGGATTTTCAGAAGATGAATTACGACGTCCAGTATTTAATTTTAACAAAATTGAAATAAAATATGATATAAAAATCAGTAAGCAAGAAATTAAAATTACGGCCTTGTGTTGAAAAGTCTATTCCTAGAAAAACAGTTTAGATTAAAAAATATTACAAACAGCAAATTATTTCATACATCTCAAATACACATTAACCTTTTTTGATCAAATAGACATTTCCCAGAAAATTAGTGAGTACAATAAAACATTTTGAATAATTAATCTTCTTCGTTACCTAATTACCCTCCCCTAATGTAGGACTTTCAAGCCAGTGCCTAGGGTCAGACGCCTGTCGGGGAGCACAGTAACCTATGAACCGGACAGAATGAAGATCGGAAGCGGGTGGTCAGCCAAGCACCAGGTATGATAGTGAGGAAGAGGATGATATGAAATGCAGGCGAAATCGATTATTGGAAAGGTACTGATGGAGCAATTAGTGGAAGAGTGGTGGAGGAAACCGGAGAACCCAGAGATAACCCGCCCAGACGCCGCTTCGTCCACTACTAATACCATATGCCCGCCTCTGTAGCGTCATGGTTAGCGTGTCTGCCTCACGTTCAAGAGGTCGCGAGTTCGAATCTCGCTTAGGGTAAGTTATCCGAACAAGGTTTCTTTTCCGAGGTTTTCCCTTATCCTGAGAAGACGAATGTTG
Organism: Tenodera sinensis; assembly: GCA_030765045.1. Lineage (NCBI taxonomy): Eukaryota > Metazoa > Arthropoda > Insecta > Mantodea > Mantidae > Tenodera > Tenodera sinensis. The sequence continues at coordinate 24,131,995 of CM060972.1, read as the reverse complement.
GGTAACTTAAAGCTCTATGGACCTTGGGCTCATTTGAACATCATTTCACCCATTTCAGTCATTCACCATACGTTAACCCGCCTCCAAAAAAATGCGCGTCCTTGGAATCGAACCCGGGCAGGGTGGTGGCGAACGCTCTAACCGCTCGACCACGGCGCCGCCAAGCAGAGAATTCGTAGTTGAAATCCTGGCCGTAGAAATGAATTTTTCAGTCCTGATTCTACCTCTCAAACCTAATTTGGTATTTAACTCTGGAAATTTCCAAGTTGGATGGAATTTCATGAAAATATTTTGTGGTGCGTAAAAGCGGCATACATGAGGCCGAAGTAATAGTTAAGAAGAAACTTTTTCTCTGTATATCTCTTGCATGACATCTCGAGAAGCAAAAGAATGATTTCCTAGAACTTAATGTATGCTCACATAACCACCTCGTAGGTGGTAGGTGAATGGTCTAACCGCTCGGCCACGGCGCTGACGGGAATAATTAATAATATTATGAAACCTCCCCTAGCACAAAGACAATACTAGAATCTGCCTGTGTAAGATGTGTACTTAGTTACAGAAGCGAAGTATGGACACTGAGGAAGAAATATATAAGCACAATAACAGCTAATGAAATGAAATTCATGAAGTGTACATCAGGATATACAAAATGAGATCGTAACACAATAAAGATGTACTAGAAGAATTACAAATAGAACCTGTAATTAACTACATAAGGAATTATCAGAAGAACTGGTTAAATCATCTACATCACATGCATAGAAATAGAATCCCAAAAATCATGCTTCACTGTCGTGCAAATGGAAAGAGATCGTTAGGTCATCCAAACAAACGCTGGGCTGAAATATGTGAGGTCCGAACTGGCCTTTGGCCTAGTACTTGGAAGAAGAAGAAGAAGAAGAAGAAGAAGAAGAAGAAGGTGAAGGTGAAGAAGGTGAAGAAGAAGAAGAAGGTGAAGAAGAAGAAGAAGAAGAAGGTGAAGGTGAAGAAGGTGAAGAAGAAGAAGAAGAAGAAGAAGAAGGTGAAGGTGAAGAAGGAGAAGAAGGAGAAGAAGAAGAAGAAGAAGAAGAAGAAGAAGAAGAAGGAGAAGGAGAAGGTGAAGAAGGAGAAGGAGAAGAAGGAGAAGAAGGAGAAGAAGAAGAAGAAGAAGAAGAAGAAGAAGAAGAAGGAGAAGAAGGAGAAGAAGGAGAAGAAGGAGAATAAGGAGAATAAGGAGAATAAGGAGAATAAGGAGAATAAGGAGAATAAGGAGAATAAGGAGAATAAGGAGAATAAGGAGAATAAGGAGAATAAGGAGAATAAGGAGAATAAGGAGAATAAGGAGAATAAGGAGAATAAGGAGAATAAGGAGAATAAGGAGAATAAGGAGAATAAGGAGAATAAGGAGAATAAGGAGAATAAGGAGAATAAGGAGAATAAGGAGAATAAGGAGAAGAAGGAGAAGAAGGAGAAGAAGGAGAAGAAGAAGGAGGAGAAGAAGAAGGAGAAGAAGGAGAAGAAGAAGGAGGAGAAGAAGGAGGAGGAGAAGAAGGAGGAGAAGAAGAAGGAGGAGAAGAAGAAGGAGGAGAAGAAGAAGGAGGAGAAGAAGAAGGAGAAGGAGAAGAAGGAGAAGGAGAAGAAGGAGAAGGAGAAGGAGGAGAAGAAGAATCTGTATTGGAATAAATTCTTAATGACTACTTCATGTATAGACGCTTGAATAATCATATACGAATTATCACCTGGTAATTCTTTTGTTTGTACAAGTAATCACTACATCATTCTTTTGTTTAGTGTGTGTTGCCAACTGTATCTCATAAATCGCTGAAAAACAATGTATTATATATTGCATCGATTTGACAACTGTATTTTAACAACTGTCCTTTTAATAAGGGATGTAGTTGTCCAAATTATTTATTACTGTTAAAATAATGTGAGATTCCTTTGAAATTATAAACTGATTTTCTGTTATAACAAGAGAAGAGCGAAATGAAGTCATTCTTGGGTTTCGTTTTTCTCAGTTGGCAGTGCTGAATAAGTCAAAATACACTAATCGAAATTAATATACTTTAGGATGTCTTTTACAGAATTTAACATCTTTTGGTCATATCT
>CM060972.1:23649904-24127404 GCA_030765045.1 Tenodera sinensis | reverse complement strand
CCTATTCTAGCTTTTACTATTCTGTTAGGATTACGAGAAATCCAACAAATTTAATGGTATAGGCTTTCCTTTCATCTGTTAAACAAACACATTTGCAATTATTGTCACCACGTGTTTGCACAAGCGATTGTCATCCTCTACCCTTCGTTTCTTTCCTTTGTTCTTCAACTTTTTATACTGATATTTCTTCTCTGTCTCGCCAATAAATGTAATTTAGTTACGTATAAAAGTTAGACACACTAGTTGAACACTGATGCACGGTGCACGTTTATCTACAGGTTCACGTGGAAAAACTTTTCTGAAACTTTTTGACTCCTGGGGAAGGCAAAAGTTTTCCTCCTTTTAAGGATTTATTAAAGTCCTTTTGACAAGCCGGTCTTATCATGGCCATATATTGTATACCGATTCATGGGAATGAGGACCTCCAGGTGATTTGATGTTCACTGTCGATCCTGTATCTTCAAATTTCCTCTGTAGTGTTGACACATTGGGCCCATTTCACCTACCGAAGTGTTTGGTCATTGCATAGCATTCACCGTACAGTATAAAATCAGTTTGCAATTACACAAATATCAGATTATCAACATTCACAGTAATGTATCCATTAAAAACTGTGGTGTATTCTTGATTATCTTGGTCCTGTTATCTGCATTAGAAAGACTGGAGTTGCCGCCTAGCTGTCTACACCTTCTGTAGTGTGGACAATCTACAAGGTTGTGGTGAATGGTTAAAGGAGTATAGTTTAGAAGTTAGTACTTAGTAAGAAGTTAATAGTGCCTTAGTTTGGGATGTCCAGTTCTAACCCGAATGATAACTTCATCCTTACTTGAGAGTTTGGGAATGCAGAAAAGGCTTTGTAGTCTGAGCAAGCCTCATAAAGTTTGCTGTTGATTGATAACCATTTCAGCTTCCATTTTTGCATGTTTAATAAAATCGATGACGTCTTGGTGGGGAAAGGCAATCGAAGCATTCTGACGGGATGTTTAGTTGCTTCTTTTGCAGCTTTATCTTCTGTTTCCTTACATTTTAAAGGCAAAAGTGTTGGTTATATATTCAATTAAAGATAGATCAGTTGGGCCAGATTGTGTCTCAGATTAGTTATCAGCCATGTCTTACATAACACCAACCAAATGGGAGATTGCAGGGTGTTACTAAATGGTTTAGGTGAAACACAGCTGGAAAGCTCTAAAGCTCTGGTGCAACTTGCATGCGTTTGTACCCCAGTTTCTATTTCTAATGGGATTCAGTGTGTCCTTAGCCCTCATGGGCTCAAGAAATGTAGTGTGTTTAATTATTTGAATTTCTCCCACGTTCATATACTGAATTCCCTCAAAGCTACAAAGTTTAGCTTAATGGCACTTATGTATTGGACTGTAACCTTTACTTTGAGATTTCGGTATCTTCTTCCTTGAACAACAGAATCCAAGAGGATGTATAAACTTTGAGAATTAAGGGACTCGATGCCTGAGCTTCACAGATGTTCAATTTAACTAACGGCTCCCATAAGGTACAGGACGCTGCCAATTGTTTTCACATATACCTGTTGCTTGGTCATGCTGCAAATTATGCAAATACTTTTTACTTGCTCTACTACGTATAATAAAGTAGTGGAAAGTATTCCATTCTACCCTAAACTTTGACATCGACATTTCATCGGAAATATATGTTTCGAGGTCCCTGAATCTCCCCCCCCCCCTCCCCCAACAAAAAAGGATTTTTAGAAAAAGGTCCGTGTGTGTACGTCAGTGTGTGTGAGGAGGTGTCTTGTTTCTGTGAACAGCATAGCTCAGAAACGAAAAATCGGTGAAAACCAAGTTGGTATTTAAGTTTAATACCCTTCAAGGATGCGACACGAAAATTTTGACCTAAATTCCTCCACCCTTAACTACGCTTTACATGGAAAATAGCTCGAAAATTTTGATTTTCTCAAAAATGGCTATAACGATTATTATTAAAATGCTATATGTTTAAGACATTTTATGGCAAATTAAATGTATATTTTCAATTTTCTGACTATAGCCTCCCATATAGTCCTGTTTACTCTTCATCACTTCTGCATAACTGGTAAACCGTAAGAGATAGACCAAATCTTACTATACAAAACTGTAGATCTCATTTAAAAAATACACAATTTATGATTTTTTTCCTGTCGTATCCTTGAAAGACATTAAACGTAAATACCAACTTTGGTTTTTAACCGAGTTTTCGTTTTTGAGTTATGCTGTCCACAGACTGACAGAACAACACACAGACACACACACTTTTTTCTAAAAGTGCTTTTTCTGGATTTAGGGGGCCTCAAAACATATTTCCGGTTAAATCTCGACATCGAATTTTTGGGTGGAATACAATACTTCCTCTACTTACCAGTAGACTTGTGTTAGGCACCCTTTCTACTAACACAGCAACATCAATTGCTACAATCCCTACCAACCGACAGGACGTATCGGAAAGTATGGTATTGTTTACAGCTCTCGCACATCCGATAAAAGAGTTCCTACTTCACTACTTCATCACATAGTCTTCCAACGTGGTCTAGGGGTAACGCACTATCTCTAGTTTGAAGGATTTAAACCTGGAGGGCAATGAATTTCTTTTTGTCTAGATATCTTCCGGTGTCAACAGCTGTCGCTGTCTTCCGATCCCCAAACATCATTCCCTTCTATCCTCCCATTGCTGTTACAACTCCTTCCAGCGAGGTCGTCTTTGGATATCCCCTCTTTCTTCTTTCTGGTGGTACCCATTCCATTATTAATTTAGGTAGTCTGTTATCTGACATTCTTTTAACCTGTCCATGCCAACATAGTCTTTTTTGTTCAATATCCAAAACTTCTTTAACTCCCATAATTTCCTTTATGCTCGAACATGCTCAAATTTATTGATTATAAGTCTGATAGGGACCCTTTAATGGATCTCCTTAAGTTTAAACTTTCATTAAAAAACTGCTCTTCATCCAGTCGGACAATTGAAAGACAAGTGACCCACCAATCAGAGAATTTCCATTCAACAATGGCAAAGCACAATATCGATTAATTCCCCAAACGCAACTAGCGCGAGTTTAGAAAACCGAAAATGTCGGACACTACTGACAGTGAGATGCAACATACACAAAACACACAAATTAACTTCAAAACAGCATCAACTTCCAAGAAAATTGCACTAAGCACAGTCCCGCAAATTAATTTCTAACTGTCCAATAAATAACTTATACTTGAAATACAGTTTCGTCTGTAAACCAATATATTCAATTTGCCTTCTATTTTTCAATATTACGTAGCATTCCAGGTGATAATTTTCATGATACAGCTGTGACGTACTGGAAACGAATCGATTGTTTAGCGCCTGCGCAGAACTCCAAATATCACCTGATGCAATATGTAGGTCATTGTCCCTGGTGAGTGTACAGCATTTTACAATATTTCAACTATAAAATTAACTATATGGTCGAGCATAAATTGTCGTATGAAACTTACCTATAATGGTAATTAAGACGCTCGTATGAAAATTGGGAAACTCACTTCGCAAGTTTCCTAATATATACACGCGTTTTAATTACCACAATTATAGTCTCGTTGCTTAATATACCATACTATTATAGTTTCATTTCCAACCTTTTCTAATCTTGACTTTATAGCTGCTGTTCTCAAAAAGTACATTTCAGTAGCTAAAATATTGCAGATTTCGTTGTGTGATAATGCCAAACTTCTGGTCCATATAGGATGATACTTTGCACAATAGTTCTGTAAATCTAATTTTCTACTGTTTGTTACATTTACTCCACCAAAACGAATTTAAGGAGCTTATATTTCCTGGTTTGGGTAATTCTATTTTGAATTTCCATTGTATTATTGCAAAATAAATCAATTTTCTTGCTTAAATAAGTGCATTCCAAACAAGGTGAAATTTCTTGCCCACCTTCCAATGCCAAGGGTTCTACTTCCTCTCTAATGCATAGGTAATTTGTTTTATTGACATTTATTTGTAAACCCCATTTTTCATATTCTTCCTTTAATTTTCTTATCATGTATTCTATGTCGTTGTGATCTTGTGTTATGATTACCTGATCATCTGCGAAATTTCATGAATAAATGAATGAATGTTTTGAATCTGATGCATTTTTATGGTGTAAAAATCCTTAGCATAGCTTTCTTCAGAAGGGAAGTAAAGCCGTTGGCCCCATGTACGTAGATTTACGGCACGTAAAAGAAACTAAAGTCTTACAAACATGTCTCTGAGCAAAATTAAGTGCTCTTTCACGCCAAATATAGAAAGGGGTCACCCAATGGGTATAGAATGGAACACTGAGGACTACATTAGTTAAAGGGCATCCATAAATAAAAACTCGATTTCATTTTAAACGCTCACTTACCTTCGGTATGGTGTCAAATTGTGAACTGAGTGTAAATGTAAACATATTTGTGAAACAACTAATTTTCTTCTCCTTAGCGCAGTGGTAGCGCGCCTGCCTCTGGTGCGAGGACCCGGGTTCGATTCCCGGTACCGGCGTGAGGATTATTCCCCCACTGGAAGGTCTGGCATGGGGTGCACTCAGTCTCGTTAGATCCCGGAGGGACTGAATGAGGAGCTACTTGATAAAGAAGTATTATTATTATTATTATTATTATTATTATTATTATTATTATTATTATTATTATTATTATTATTATTATTATTATTATTATTATTATTATTATTATTATTATTATTATTATTATTATTATTATTATTATTATTATTATTATTATTATTATTATTATTATTATTATTATTATTATTATTATTATTATTATTATTATTATTATCATCATCATCATCATCATCATCATTATTATCATTATCATTATTATTATTATTATTATTATCATCATCATTATTATCATTATCATTATTATCATTATCATTATCATCATTATTATTATCATTATCATTACTATCATTACTATTATTATTATTGTTGTTCTTATTGTTATTATTAATTATTATTAATTCTACTAAGTAGTAATACGCTCATGCATTTATTAATTTTAATTCAGTGTAGAAAATACACATTTCTAATACGATTAAGTAACTCTATAAGTTCACTGTGATTTTTGGGTCTGTTTAGTTCGCACACAGACGGCTGCCTTGTGGCAGAAGCGTTAACAAAGCAAGTCTTATTTCTTCACGGACGGAGTAGATTCTCTGTCTCTCTTTCTCTGATGTTTTAATCTGTCAACGCCGAGAAACCCAGTTCAAACAAATATATATTTCAAAATGACAACACATTAATTACCATCTCGGAGATAGCTGAGTACTCCCTGCTTATTGACACCAAAATCTTTCAAAGGCACTTCGAAAATGTTTAATTTCAATTAAAGATATGTCAACTACCCATTCATCATCTGCAAATAAATATGCATACTCATGCCCTTTAATACGTGCAAGTATCTGACGAAAATAATGCGCATCTTTATTAAATAGGGAGGAATGCTCTGTTGACAGATGTTTCAATTTACGGGGAACCGGTGTTCAACAAAGCCTTTTAAACGTCATATGTATCATATTACTGTTAAGAAATTACAACTTATTGAGAAATATCTTTTCATAAGACAAGACATTGTAACAGAAGAGACTTTTATATGGTGTGGAGGAGAAAATACTTTTTACGCGCTTATCCCAGCCCAGTTGGGCGTGTGAGACTTGCCTTCTGGTGACCATAGGTACTAAAAAATCCCTCTACTTGTAAGTGATATATTTGTTGTTTCACATGCATTAGTTTGCCGGGTGCCATATAGCACCCCGGTTATTCTACGAAAGATGAGAGTTGGCATCCATTGCACGAGAGCGCATCAAATGCTACTTTGCCTTGATTGTACATGACAAACACACTAACCCATCCCGGGTGGTTAGTCACCTAACTGTTAGTGCAAATGTCCACTATAGGTTAATTTAAATGTAACATACGCCTACATTGGTAGCTGCTACAAGGCATATACGTATAATACGCTGGATCAAAGAAATAGGAAATTTTAATTTCGTTGTTGTTAGTACATGGTTTACATAAGAAGGATCAGATTCATGTCATTGTTTAGCGTGATAGTTGCAATTTAGTAAACATGGAACATTGGACTGTTGAGCAAAGAGGATTTGCCTTAAAGTCTTATTCTCTAAATGGTCAAAGCACCGAAGTTTCGGGAGTTTCGTCGTCATTTTCAACTCCATCGTCATGATCCTGTGCCCTCTGCTCATGCGATAAATGACTGGATTCGCAAATCAGAAGAAACGGCTCAACACTAAAGAAGAAACCTCCAGTTAATCAAAATCTACTCGTACACCTGAAAATATTGAGAAAGTTAGAGTTGCTATAGTGAATTTCATTTGAATAGCTTCGTAAATAAGCAGAACTTTCGGTATTATGCACAAGAGAATCCACGGCAACTTCATGAGCTGCCCCCTACACTCACAAAGGGTAACCGTTTGGAGTGCTGTCTCATCCAAAGGAATTATTGGACCATACTTCTTTGAAGATTTGAATGGTCGTGCACAAACTGTTACAGCAGATCGTTATGTGATAATGATTCAACATTTCTTACGTGGTCAAATAAGAAATTTTGGGATCAACAGAACAACTTGGTTTCAGCAAGATGGTGCAACAGCACATACTGCACGAATCTCTATGACGGAACTGCAAAATTTGTTTGGGAATCATGTCTTATCGAGAAATGGAAACATCCCGTGGCCTGCACGATCCCCTGATTTGTCTGCATGTGATTAATTTTTATGGGGATATCTCAAAAGTAAACTATTCGCAAAAACCACGAAACATTGACGCCCTGAAGACAGAAATTCGTGAAGCAAATGCGAGAATTCCAGTAGTTATGTTGCAAAGAGTAATGAGAAGCTTTAAAGATCGATTACAAGAATGCGTACTTGTTGGTGGTGGACACTTAAAGGATGTTATTTTCAAGAAATAGTGGTTTCATTTCTAAGGTTTCATTTCAAAATGTCCCGTTTCTTTGAGCCACCCTGTAGTATCAGCAAACTCACGTCTGCGTATAACTGAAGTTAGAAAAAGTGAAGCGTAAATGTTGATAATCGGAAAAAGCAAATAAATACATAACAATGCACAACATTTTGAGGTAACTGGTACCTACACTGATTACAAAAAACACATCAGAATGCACATTTTATGGTAGCCGCAAAATTCAATGGACTATTACTATTCTTTTTTCTTTTGTGCAAATACATTTTGTGGGTGCATGTGATATTTATGTCATTGGCTTTACAGCGTGGTTTCACAGTGGGTTTAACTATACAGCACAGCAAGGCTGTGATTGAATTTAGCATCGAGCCACCTGCCATCAAATTTTGCGACCGCTACACTACTTTTCCTGGTTTAGAATGTTTAGAGCAGCGATGTTCAACGTTTGCGAAAGAGGGGAGGTTGGGTTTACCTTCTTCCACTATACACGGACTTTGCCACTCATTAATCCTCAGCCGTGCATTGTGTTGCAGTGGCTGTTTGGTTTTATTTACATAGCGTTTGATTTACGAAAGCAGTGCCAAATCTTATGCATTAAACTTCTGTTTATTAGCGATTTGCTTGTTACTGCTTACGTTTATCAATATTTGGCAACAAAGTCAAAGTGCAGAGTCTTAGAAGATACACCAAGTGACCGTCGCGTAATGTATTGCGACATAGGCTTTTTATATAGTTCAATTTGTAGAAACTCTGTTCGCAGTATATGTAGAGCCATACTCACTCTTATACACACTATTCTTGCAAATGTTTATTTCTCTATCTACTACATTTTAATCCACATAGACATTTTCAGAAATTACCCTATTGCTAATTTTCTTGGAGGTGTAAGGATAAGATTCTTATATTTTACTTAATATAATATGTACTTTAATTTGTAGGGCATCCTCTGCTTCTGCAATTAGTGCTTGGTCGTCTGTTAATAAATATTAAAATGCTTACTAAAACTGTTCTGCCAGTTACTGGTGAGTAGCTAATTATTGCCATCAACAATAGTTTCGTAACAATGCGAAAAATTGATTCGTTTCCTACTATCAATTTTTGGTTATAATATATATCAAGATTGAGGAAACTTAAAACTTGGAGGGAATTTTTACAACACGTTGATGATGTTAGAGGTAAATACATACCAAATCCAAAAGTAGAGAAGCTGGAACCAGAAAATCTGCTACATTAGACAGAAGTTTCTTTCAATTTAGAATTATTTGAAAAAGTAAAGAAAAGCGAAACTAACAGAAGCTTAGCAATGGAAACTGAATACTTTATATCCAGAGTACACATGGCTTTATGTTTTACTGATGGCTCAGTAATCAAAGCGGAGTATACTGCAAATTTTTCCGATTTTATGTTGAAGCTAGAAAATTAAACACCAATTTCGATGCGGAATTAAAAGCAATAAACATTGCCTTTTCCCAATTACGTGTTAGATTGCACTTCTTTCATAACGTGGTCATACCACGTGACTCAATCTCAGCTATCCAAGTTATAGGGAAATTGGAATGTAAACATTAGAGAAATGAGAGTATCCCTAAGACAGCTGAAAGAGGCAGGAAAAGAACTGGCTTTCCAATGGATCCCTTCCCATGTTGGAATAAAGGGAAACAAAAGGCAAAAGGGGACAAACATTATGAATCCAAAGCTATCATTTCATTCAGCAAAGATGTTTATTAAAAATTTATTTAAGGCTGAAAGATATGAAGAACTTCATAAAATTAAGTGATTGAATAAACCAAATAATAAACCAATAAACCAACACCACAAGGACCATCTGGAAGTGAAAATGTAGCAGCTTTTTGCATAGCAACAGGACATAATTGTCTGGCGGAACACCTATACTGTATGAAAATTATCGATTCACCAGTGTGTCATGTAACAATGACAATCCTATGGCCTTCGAACATCTGAGAAAGTGTGGTGCACTCCGAAGTTTATGGAATGGAACAAATGATAACTCTATTGGGAAGCCAGAAGACTGATGGCAAATGGTCCACAAGTCTAGAACATTAGATTAAATAAATACATAAATAATAAATAAATAAATAGATAATAAATACATAAACAATAAATAAACAAATAAATAAATCGACAGACAATAAATAAATGAAAGAAAGAAAGAGAGAGAGAGAAGGAAGGAAGGAAAGAAAGACAGAAAGAAAAAAAGAAAGAAGGAAGGAAGGGAGGAAGGGAGAAAGGGAGAAAGGGAGAAAGGGAGAAAGGGAGAAAGGGAGAAAGGGAGAAAGGGAGAAAGGGAGAAAGGGAGAAAGGGAGAAAGGGAGAAAGGGAGAAAGGGAGAAAGGGAGAAAGGGAGAAAGGGAGAAAGGGAGAAAGGGAGAAAGGGAGAAAGGGAGAAAGGGAGAAAGGGAGGAAGGGAGGAAGGAAGGGAGGGAGAGAGGAGGGGAGGGAGGAAGATAGAAAGAAAGATAGAAAGTAAGAAAGAAAGAAGGAAGGAAGGGTGGGAGGGAGGGGGAGGGAGGGAGGGGGAGGGAGGGAGGGGGAGGGAGGAAGTAAGGAAGAAACATACAAACCACCAACCAACAAATAAACAATTGTTTCGTACGGACAGTGATAAATATTTATTGTCAACAGTGGTTCCGTGCCACAACATTAATCATAAGATTTTAATTTTTATACACATTGACGCAAACGTTCCTCTCCTTCGAAGACGTCTACTTTAAGACCTATCAGATCTCGTGTTTGGTGTCCGGACTAGCTCTAGCAAGAGGTCCTAATCTGCAGGGTATGCGTGAGTTATGGTAGGAATGGAACCAAACGAAGAATTAACCAACATATCACTTTATTTGTAAATTTCCAAGATTTGTAGAGAACTGCCGACGATATTTAAATAGAATGTAACTTTTTAACTTCAACTACAACGTTATAACACTTTAACTTTGTCACCCTTTAGCAACCGCCGAATTATGTATACGCGCTAGCTTACGTACAACTCCCAAGTTGCACGTGCGTTATCTCGACTCGATTCAAGACGAGTGTGTGTTGCGTTGCATTTGTTTTTGCGCGAGCAACACGAAGGAAGCGATTTCCATTGGTCAACTTTAGAGCACGTCATAGTAAGATAGGAATCAGCCCGCTGAATCACTAAGGCTGAGTACAAAGAACAATTGTAACCTTATCACTCATTTAAATCTGCCTAGGCTTCCATTCTTGAGACTTTAACATATTCAGTTTTATTACGTTTTCCCTTTAACTATTGACTAGAATCTCCTTTTGTTTCTTTCCATTATCAAATATATATTGACATTATAATTTCGGTTTCAACATTCTTACAGTTGAAATCCATAAAAATACTCACAAAAATTGAAAACAGAAATCCCGTAATATAAGTATGTAATCAAATCAATGGATGAACAATATTGATAACTGCACTCCAGCAGTTATAATAGACAGCGGTAACATACCATCAAGTATAAACCTTCACATATCCAAGAAAGGATTTCTTAACGCCGAAATTATCGCGGAATAGCATCACTTAATAGCACTTTGAAAGTTTTTACTAGAATTTTAAATAACAAATTAAATACAATAATATCAATTAAAGAAGAACAGCAAGGCTTCAGGAAAAATGCCTCTACTGTCTGTTCATTACCTCATGGTCTAAGGGGAATGAGGGGCAGGGGAGAGACATTCCACGCACTGTAACCTTAGTTTCGTAAACATCCGCGTAATCGTTTTTCTGATCATGATGCCAACTTACCTCCAATATTATTCGCGCTATGTTTACTCGTTGCTATATAGCGTTTCACTCTTAGAAGACAGTATGGAGTTAAATGGGACATCTCTGTCTCTATCTAGCGCATACAAGTTGCCATTAGCCGCGTCCTTTTCTACCCTCGCTCTGTTGCCACATTCCTAATAGCATGGTATAAATATTCATTTGTTATAAATTTCAGGTTTGAACACATTATCCTATGCAGAATTTTTTTCTCTATCAGGTTATATCCTTTTCAGAGTCATTATACATTTCTATAGGTCCAAATTTCTTCAGAAAACGTTTTTTTCAATAGAAGTCCGATATTTGCTGTTTCTACACTCATCACGCACTAACTAACAAACTAACTGCTAGAATGCATCTATATTTTTTTCTTAGGTAGAGTACACCATAGTGCTACTACCTGCCTACTTCGAATTATCTATGTTTACCCAGTTAAGTGTTATAATTTTTTAAATTAAATGTTTTCGGAAAATTTTATATCTGTGCACTGCAAAAGTTACGCAGTGTGAAACTTTTTTGTTATTGAGTTTACATCAGGGAACCAGCGAGAACAAATGTTGAGGAAGGTTGGAGAAAGTTTTTAAAATAAACCAAAAGGCAGTAATCTCTTTCTTTTATCCAGTAAGGCAAACAAAAGGTATTCATCTATTCAGCGTCAGGCCTGACACAGAAGATAGTATAAGGAGCAGCACTAGCATTAGTTCGAAAGAAGCCGTGTGTGTAACTGTGAACTGTTATTGCGTTATTTGTTTAATATTTTTGTAAATATTTGTAGTTATGGAGGGTGAAGCTAGGAAGAGACGATATGTTGGTAAATTAAGAAGTAAGGAACGCCAAATAATTATGAATGTGTTAGATTATTTTTGAAGCAAAATGCTTGGCAGTAAAGGCAGTAAAAGAAACAGCTAAGGCTATTGGGTGTTCAGAAGCAGTAGTGTGTATGATTAAAAAGGAACTAATGGAAGGACCTCTAAGAACGCCATCGAAAAAGAAAGCAAAAGGAGCGGGACTACACAAAACGCTAGGTTAACGCAATATGATTGAATAGCGCAAGGTGGAGTGCGGCGAATTGTTCATTCTTTACAGTTTGCAAATATTCCACCCACGCTGAATATAATTTTGTCACAGTTCAACAGTGATGAGACCCTACCAAATTTCTCAAGGGCCACTCTGATTTGGGGTTCGAATATGAAAGAAAGGGTAACAAGTGCATATTAATAGAAAGAGACGATATCGATATCATCAGATGGCGACATAAATATCTAAAAGACGTAAAAGGTTTAGGGACCAGGGGAAATCAATTGTTTATACAGACGAGTCATTTGTAAATTTAGGTCATACAGTAACAAAGGCGTGGAGGGATACCAAAGTTAAAAGTGCCCGTCTCGTCAAGCAGCAATTGAAGGACGAAGTACAGGACTCAGGCCACCTCGAGTCGCTCGCGGAGAAAGATTCGCAACTAGTACATGTTGCAACACTGCGCTCCATTTAACGTGTACTGTCTTTTAAGGGTGAGACGCGCTTTAGTTTCTCTTATTTCAGTTATAAACTCGTACTAGTCACTAGTTTTCTGTCGGAAGTAATGGTAAAAGTAATGTAGAAGCAGATAATCCTCCGACTAGGAGTGTTGTGAAATCTGCTATGATATTATAGTTGTAGAACAAAGGGGTTCAGAGTGACCGTTGTATGTGTAAAACAGATCTTTATAGGATAAGTAAAACAAACAAACCCAAAGAGGCTCTTAAAGGTATTACTTCCTTTTTTGTATTACTTTCATTACCTGTACTTGCAAAAACGATTACTACACTATTAACTGACCGAAATTTTAATACTTCATTCTTTGATCCTGCATGAGGGAATGAGAAGTTGTAAGACTGAATTCTTCTTCAATTGTTATAAAGTTATTATTGGTTATTTTGGTTTAATTGGGCCACACTCGTTTACCGGTCCCCATACATGCGTGATCTCAATCCCATAGGACTAATTTGAGCAAATACTTAAAGAAATCCAAAGCTGACTTATTCTTCCAGGAATTGCACGATATAACGCTCAAGGATGTATCACTTAAGACCGGAACAGATTGGCAGTGGTGGTTTTTTTTTTTTTTTTTTTTTTTTTTTTTTAAATATAGAAAAGGCAGAAAGTGATCAGTAGAAGAAAGACGGAGTAGTTGAAAATATTGCTTACGCATTATAAGCTAAATATACTGCATGAACTGAAAATAATATTTAAATTGTGCTATTTTGAGCTATTTCTTTGCTTTAATCTGGCGCGAATATGCATTCCAAGTTTTCAACATTATCGTAAACATCATTAGAAGCAAAACTGCTGCACGCGATATCATTGTTTATCGGGAATTGTTTACTGATGTAGTGGTTGGCTGCATTCCTGCCAGGGACCTTCAGCTGTACAGATGCAATATATACAATCAGACAAATTATAGAATTTAATAACCCAGTATTTTTGTGTTTTGTGGAGTTGAAAAAAAGCTTTCGATAGAGTAAAATTCAAAGATATAGCACATAATATATTATAAGAAAAAGGCGTACCATGCAACTAATAAGATCAATAATAGAGATCAACACAGGCAGTAAGACAAGAATAAAAGTAAAGCAATAAACTGATGAAATAACAGTTGGTCAGGGAATTACACAAGGTGGTCCCTTAAGTCCATTTCGTTTTATTTTCTCTACTGAATATAGTATACATAAGTATTGTATTCCACTAAAAAATTCGATGTCGAGATTTCACCGAAAATATGTTTTTATAAAAAGATCCGCGCGCGAAGTTTAATATCTTTCAAGAATGCGACATGATTTTCAAGAAAATTCTCCACCCTAAACTACCCTTTACATGGAAACTTTTTTCTCGAAAATGTCTCTAATGATTTTAATTAAAATGCCATGTGTTTAAGAAATTTATATGGCAAATTAAATGTATATTTTGAATTTTCTGGTTATAGCCCATGATGACTTTTGCATAACTGGTAATCCGTAAGAGATAGACCAAATCCTACTCTACAAAAAATGTAGATCTTGCTAAAACACACAATTTATATCAAAATAAATGTTTGTACAGTGAACCATTTCGGAGATATTCCTTGTTATTTGTGTGAGTTTTGGAAAAAATGCTTTCTTCAAATGGAACATCGTTATTCATTTTTACATGTCACCCATGCAAAGAGAAAGGAATTTGAAAGCTTTAAAAGATTTGACTCTGGCTCAAAGCCTGCTGTATTCCCATATTCCCCTTGAAATAAGGAATAAAATAATTTCTGCAAATGTTTATCTCAACTAACACGAAGAAGATATTGGAATAGGAGTTTGTAAAAATGGTTAGCACAAGAGTAGAGAAAGTTGCGTGAGTGCATATGGAAAGAAACACAAAAAACTAAATGCCTAACAGTATCGAAAGAACCTTTGAGTTGCAAATTAGAAGCGGAAAGAAAAAAATATTGATCATGTTTCAGAATTTAATTATTTAGGTATTGAAATAAGCACCAAACATTTATCTTGAGAAGTAAAAACACAGGCATTTATAAAACGATAGACTAATACTATCTTATGCAGCAGAAACCAGAGCTGATACAGTCAAAACAAAACAAATATTAAGTACGTGCGAATTAAAAGTATTAAGAACAGTTCAAGAAAAAACCTTGTTAAACAAAGAACACAGTACAGAAATCAGAGAAAATTGCCATATTCAAGATGTAACAAAATGTATTAATAAGCGAAGGAAATGCTGGAAAGAACGCATTAACAGGATGAGAATAGTAAAAGAGCCAAAGAAGGTAGACCTTTAGATGGGAAAAGGACAGGAGGAAGACCCGCTGGAGACGGATTGACAGCATCCATAACTCATCTGAAGAATAAAAGGGGAAATGAACAGGTTATTATCCTATACATAAGAGAAGAATACGAAAAAGAAGCACTTTTATTTAGCACAAATTAATACGGTTACCCTCAGCAAATACTATAACTCATCTTTTACAGTTTTTAAGAAAGAATAATGAATTAATATTGTTTGATCGCAAGGCTCCAACATACACCCCCCCCCCTCCCGAAAAGAAGTCCGCGGACACCCACGATTACACCTTTATATATGCATTTATATGCACTATAAAATTTGCGTAATAAATTCATTACAACATGGAATACAGT
Source organism: Tenodera sinensis (assembly GCA_030765045.1). Taxonomy (NCBI): domain Eukaryota; kingdom Metazoa; phylum Arthropoda; class Insecta; order Mantodea; family Mantidae; genus Tenodera; species Tenodera sinensis. The sequence goes on along the minus strand of CM060972.1, from coordinate 24,112,496 downwards.
TATTCCTTGCATGCTATGTTAACTTTCAAGGAATAAAACGTACAAATATGAAAAAATTCGAGCCGAAGTCGTAATTAACGAACGTTTAAAAAGTAGAGGTTCATATACTAAGAGTTGTATATGCACTGCGATTATTTTGATCCGATACATCTGCAGCTATAGATATATTTGTGATTGGTTGAACTTGAAGCCATCACTGGACTGAGTTGGTCGATTTCGAAGAGGAAAAACCCTTGCACACGGAGAAAAAACTCAACTAAATTTGTTCAGAGCACCTGAGGCAAGCCAGTAGAGTTATTCATTTTCAAAGAAATTTCGGTTGTTTTTCTTAGAGCCTGTATTTTATCGGCAACGCCGTAAATAAATACACAGCCATCCTAGAATGTTACTGATAAACTTCACAAAATTCATCAATATATTTGTGCATCGACACTGTATTCTGTATCTAAACTAAATACACTTTTAGTTCGATTTGTAAACAAGACAATAAATTGTAAAGCTTGCTTGTCTAATATCTCCATTTTGGTGGAAAAAGTACTGGATTGAACCACTGATCTTTGGAATCACGAAATGCTGTAGAAAGTAACGCTTTTCTTTCTATTTTTTCCTAATATTTAAACACAATCCAAACTTGTTACGGACCTTCCGAGCGCTTTTATTTTAGTACTTACTCGACCCTATTCACATTGATCTTTATTTATTGTGGTAATACAAACCAGAATATTAATGTTATTGTCATTTTAACTATTTAATGAGATCACTTAATTTAAGACCAATCCGTTAAAGTGCTCTTGAGTTTCTGTTGTTCAGTATCTGAAATGAAAGCAGGATCAACAGCGATAACAGTAACAATTGCATGGTGTCCCTTGCATTTATGGAACAGGCCACAGGTTGTTGCAGTGTTATGGACGTCCTTGTATTCACCAGCACATTGGAAGCAGTACCCCCTCCGTGCCGTGCCGCTGACAGCCAAGGTTTGCTTACTTGTTTGGCTTGATTAGCGTGTGGTGGTGCCAGGGCCACTACTAAAGTCCCCTGAAAACAATATCATTACTTGAGCAGCATTTTATAATACTGAAAACCTAATTTGTTTTCCTTGTTTAATAGTCATCAATATCGACATGTAAAGCTGTGTCAATGTTACTTTTTACTTCCGATATTGGAGAAACATTGTCTTTCAAATAGCAATTAATGAAAAGTTAAACAAGTAATAGATACCCACATTTCTTAATGTGGTACTCAGAACGTACGCCAAGCTAAAATTTAAATGACAGGAAATATTCTGGACGTATTACAAGCGAGGAATTTAATTTGTGCGTACAACGATGCCTGAATAGTAGAGGGGAGTTTACCGACTGTAGGGGAACTTGCCACTAGACAGCAGGCTGCCGTGCCGTACCGAGCCGATACCTCGACCGTGACGTATGTGGCTGGATGACGCGCGGGAAAAGAAGAAGGCGAACAAGCGAGAAGCGTTCTTCCTTTTCCGCGGCAAGAGAAATTGTTGTGTGGAAATGAGCAAGCTTTTTGGTGGGGAAAAATAAATTTATGTAGAAGAAGACAAAGACACAAAAACCAATAGTAAGAGGTGCAAAATAACTTCTAAATGGACATCGGGAAGAAAGTTCGCTTACAGTAGATACGCCGTTTCATGCCGAAGGGAATGCTAAAAGAGACATTTCATTTTGTTCGGTTGGTGACTGTTTAGTGCGGCGAGGCAACGCTTCTTCTCTCGCATCACGAGCGTCGTCTGTTTACCGTTTTGAGAAGAGTGTTCTAACCAAACCGTGCCTTGTTCTGCCGGAATAGGAGTGTAGACAGCGTTACAGGAAGACGGAGAGAAACGTGTTTATATAGTTTTATCAGTTTTGAGTGAAGAAGATACTTACATTTACTCGTTTGTGTGCTTAAAGTCTGAGTGCCGCAATATCGGTGCGTGAAAACGTGTAGAAAACAGGAAAGTGACGATTCACGGTATATAAGCTACCTGTGGTAAGTACCTACAGCAATTTTTATGTGCGTAAATGGATTTCCAAGAACGATGTTACTGATAAGGTGGTGAAACTTCTGCCAAAAAATAACGGACGCCGGAACTAATTTTGAAGTTTCCTTTGTTATATCTTAAGCGCCCTCGTGGTTCAAAACTGTATGTGTTTGGCGCAGGTTTCCTGGGAAGAGTAACGAAAACACGTGTTGCTCATGGCAGAAGCACATGTTATGTAGAAAATCAATTATCTAGCGGCTTTTATGAAAGAAGTTTATTATGATGAAAGACAACATAATACCGTGCCTTATAAAATGCTCTACCAATTAATAACAAGATAAACAGTTTTAACATGGTGGCGCCGATAACAATAGCTGTCATGATCGTATTTTGTTAATTATTTTTTTTGTAAGTAGAGGTACTGCGAAACCATGCTTATTTTCTGGCAATGTGTAAGTTACGTATGATTAAAGTTTAAAGTGGAACTTCAGTATGAACCACCAAAAAACTCTGCTTAAAGAGAGATAGGACAATCAGTACTTACAGCTGAAAGACTGTTTAACCTTAATTTAAAATTTTAAATTATACATTTCTTTTTCCCCATTTGTCTGTGTACGAGAAAGCAAGGTTTTTTCTTCTTATGTTGACATTAGACTCTGTTTACATTTTCTATTCAGAACGAATTTTTTCTCTTTGGGTTTCTTATCTCAGATTTGGCCTTTGTAACTTAAATACTGATTTTCAAATAATAATGAAGTGCTTTAGTTAGATCGTAGGTACTCAGCATTAATTTAAATATTAAAAAAGGTTACGTGTAAACACTTGCAACTGCAACACAAGTGCAAGCTACATTCATGGTTGTAACTTTCAAGCATTTGGAGAGATGGTTTGGAAATTATGACATTCTAAGAATTATTTCTATCTCGTTTTCTTAAACAGTCATTAATGATTGACTTACGCTTGTAACAAATTTGGAAGAAAAAAAGTAAAGAAAAAGAGGCAGCAGCAATGAAGGAAAGTGAATAGAAATATGAGTCATATGAAAATAGTCTCCAGAATGTGCTTGTAGTAATTTGATAGTCCTGTTATTGAAACCTTAATGGTTGACCCTTTAAAATTTTAATGCACTGCATTGCAGTGGCATTTTACTAACACTGTGCATTGACTTGATCTGCTTAAGCATGAGCTTAATTGAATGAGTTGAACTGGTATAAATAAACAATTACTTTTTTCTAGCCAAAGATATTTATTGCACATGACAATAGAGACAAGCAACATTTTTGAATTATATTCTTATTTCACAATTGTGTCAATATTTGCTGCCAATGCACAGCTGTATAATATATTAGGATTGCTTAAATAATACAATCAGCAGATGCTGTGTATTTGCATTTTCATTTAGTTACTGTGCTTAAGAAATGCATTAGCAACCGGTATACATTATTAATGTGCGGATTATGTAGCTCTCCAGCGTAGTGTGTTAATCAGTTATTTCTGAATGCATTTGTTGCCTTTCTACAATCTTGGTTTATGGACCTAACCTTAAAAGACAGAGTTCCAATGAATGTTGCTGGTAACACCATTTGGTAAAACAATTGGCACAGAAAATAGTGGCATATAATTCTAATTGAGAGTGAGAGTTTTAGTCAAAACATAAAGCAGTGAAAAGGGAAAGTGTGTTTAAGGTTAGGTTAGATGTCAATGTTATTGTCAGGTTCATGATGGTATGGCAATAACTAAGGTCTGCATAAAGCATTTATTAATTGAAACAAATAGTTAAAGTGTCAACCATGTACACCTTAACCTTATGCTTGACGCATTACGTTTTGATTTGTAATCACACAATTACTTTTAACTACTTTAAGAAGAAAAGCATTGTCTGGATATGGAGCTCTTAAGGTTTAAAAGATTTGCTACAGGCTAAACTTTTATAAATGTCTGGCACAGTTAGAGTAGGTATAACATATTTTAAGCAATTGGTATTTTATTGCTAAGCTGAGTTGAAGTTTGTATTAATAAATATATTGTGTGTAACTTAATTTATATTTAGCAGTTTGTCAATTAATACATCTTGAAGTAAAGGCATTCTTAGATTTCTTGCAGACACAAGCGGCAAGGAAGCAATTTTTTCTTTTTGTCAGAATTGTTTGACAGTTATCTTGAGTTTGGGCAAATAATTGTGCAGAGTGTGACAAAGCTTTGGCTGATCAGAATGCTTAGTTAGGTAGTAAAAACTTATATTATTCTAAAGAAGCTGGAATAATAAATATTCTCATTTTTAACGGGCATCTGAGATATGTACAAGTGTTATAAACTTTTTGAGCACATTAGAAATGAAATTGGAGATACTTGTACAATAGTACCCAATTATTTTGGAGGTAAATTTGTCTACGTGACTTTAAACTAACGCAAGGAAATTTTTTGTCGCATATTCAGGCAAATTTGCTTAGCAAATTAATCTTCAAACCTAATTTTGCTATAATGTGTATACTTCTAGCTGTTAATGAAAGGAAATGCAAAGGTTATGATTCCTTGACTTTGTGTAGACTTCTCTAAGAACTATTTAAAATAAGGCAAATATTTTGTGTATTTTCACTGTATTTAGAACTTGAAATTGTTGTTAGCCCAAGCTGAATATATTTTCCAGTGCAATGTTCCAATTTTCTTTTGTGCTACACATTTTTATTGTCAAATTAAGTTAATATATTTGCATCTTTGAAATCAAGAAAGGATTATTGGATTGAATGTGTTAAAAACTTACGCAATAAGTTATGTTTATGTAAGTGAAAGTATTTTTATTATACTTGAATTTTGCGAGTAATTAATTCATTAGCAGCCTCATGTGTAACAGTTATCTTAATGCTTAGATTTGAAAGCCAATTTAACAAACAATTTTTGCTCAATTGCAATTTAAGTCTCTGGACATTAGCTTAAAACTTAGCGTTAAGACATTTGGTTCTGAATAACATGTTTAGTGTGGAAAAATCCCCGTGAATCATATCTCAGAGTATTTAAAAACTGTTAGCATATTTCTATGATGTTCAGTAAGTTGAACTTTCAGTATGAGAGCAATAAAGCAATAAAAACTGCAGTTTGTTAGGATGTGCGGGTATGTTCATGGCAAACATAACCTCACTTAGTTTATTGGAGTTTATGCAGGACCAACAAGTTATTTAAACTGGTTTTAGTGTTATTGAAATTTCAGCGCCAATGTTTGACAGGGAAACCATTGAAATTAAGAGAAAGTAGGAATTTAATGGCCAAATTTTTTATAAACCAGCAGAAAATTCAACATAAATATTTCCCCTCCTACTTACATATTTCTTAATAAATTTTAAGGTCAGATCTATAGCTGTCTGTTGAACACAGAGATTGAAATGAGCACAGAGCATATTAAATATATTTGCCAGCTTGCAACGTTCTAGTTTGCTATCCAGTAAAGAAAACCCCGCAGTATTAAATATAACCATTTTTTCATTCATGTGTCAGAATTTGGTAGGTACTTAAATAGGAATAAAAGTGGCAATAAATGCTTTGGAATATGCAATGCAGTTATTTTTATTTTGCTATCCACATTTACTTTTAGAAGTCACAGTGCTGCACTTTCGAAGAAGTTTACAATACTGTCTTAAGATAGTAAAAAAAAAAACCCAATATGTAAATAAGAACAAATGTGTATACGATATATGTATGTAATGGCTAAACTCCTAAACCCCTGACCAATCACCTCAAAATTTGATGCATATGTGTATTTTTTCATGGAGAAGGTTAGTGTACTATGCAGTGTATTACATTCACATGGTTTTCTCTACTGTTTTCTTTTGCGTAACACATTCACATTTCCTCTTTTCACCCTTCAGCATATAATTAATAAAATTTTCTATATGTTTGAATATAAATACAACATCACAATTCACATGGCTTTCTCTACCTACTTTTCTTTCTGGTTAACTTTTCGTGTTGAATAAGAGCTGTTCAAAAAAAACATTTAGAGGAATATGGATATGTCTGATTATGAATATGTGCAGAAGACGTTTTTGAAATTTAAAATGTGATGCCTTAAAGGATGTGGAAGTAGTACTTATTTTGCGCTGCAGTTACCTGCTTTGTATATCTGGACTTGCCACACTTGTGATGGTAAACCTCTTCACCTTTCCAATCTGCAATAATGGGTTTTTGTTGTGATTTTAAGGAACCACGGCATAAAAATCTGTAAAATCCATAATTTTAATTTGATTGACTTGAAATTTGTTTACATTACATTTAAAAATAAATGTAATAATAATAATGTGTCCAGTGTAACGATTCAGCAGAAATGAACGAAGACCACTTGAAGACCTGTGAAGCATTAAGATCAGAAGAAACTACAGTTCAAAAGTATTGGAAAGCACGAATGCTAATGGCTTCATTGCCAGATGCAAGGCACTAGAAAACAACAACAACATTTAAAAATACTATAAGGAAAACTAAATGTATCTGAGTGTTCTTGTGAAACTATCTGTGCAAGAAAGAAATAAAAATCTGTTTTCAGAGTTAAGCCAAATGATTGTAGTATGAAATCTTAAATCCAACTTAATTTAGCCGCAATATTTACATTTGCAAATATGCCATCTGATGTATAAATTACATTTTCATAAATTATTTTATGAAAGCTGACAATTTCTTGTGTAATTTTGGTTGGATGTACATTGTTGTGTTTGATAGTTTTTTACTGTTAGTCCTCTCTAAATGTATCTATTACCTGATTATGTCGTATGTTGTGGTGGTGCGCTTTTAGTATTTGAGAAAAAGATTTTTAGGGGTAAACATAATAATTTAGAAATGTAAATGCATAGAAGGGTCAATATATCTGAAGCTGTCTAAAGGCAGTCTTGCATGTGGATCTCCAGTGTGAACAAGTGTAATTATTGCAGACACAAAATTTAATGGCGGCTGATACCTGATCATACTAATCTCTTTGCAGTTGTGCAAATATATTTCCTGTGTGCCAATGATATTTATTTTACTGACTTTACAGTGTGATTTCACAGCATGTTCAACTATAAACGCCGCAAGCCATGGCTAGTCTCTGATTGGATATTGTGCTGACTGGCTCCTCCTACCACCTGCCATTAAATTTTGTTTCAGCCATTATACTAGATGACAAACCCATGAGGCTTATTGGAAAGAATGTGAAACTGCCAAGTTATTCATGTGAGCTTAGCTCACAAACACGGTGAGGCGGTGTATGTACACTGTTCAGGTGCAATCATGTCTTCAGGACAGAAATGTCCGATATGTCGGGAGGCATGAGAGATCATTCATTTGCATTGTATTACTGAAGTACGCCAAGTTATCAGATCTAGTAAACAAGATAGCAAGGGATCGCAGTGCTCAACAACCAAGGTCATGCCTCATCTATCTGCCAGCTAGTAATTTCTTTTTGTTATAATACAAGCAATATACTAGCTTTACTTAGTGGGGAAAATGGTTACTTAATCTAAAATGTATAAAATTAATACAGCAAGTGTTTCAGAAATGATTAATGCCACAAAAATTTGACTAAATTGTATAAAGGAGATCTGCATTATTCTTGCAGCCAGGTTTTACCCGTCTCTCATGGTCTGCCGGTTATTCAAACTTGCAAAAAGTTCAATACAAATAAAGAGAACATGGCTATTCGCAGGAGATTATCAGTATTTGAAATATTTTTTTAGAAAATAAAAATAATGAAAATTCTTTCTGAAGAGGAGTTTGAGATAGACAAGTTTCATGGATAGCTTACCATTGTATTCCTTTATAGAATCTGAACTAAAATGCAACCTGGAAGGAATTAACACATTTTGCTTCCGAGTTAATGCGGTTCACAAACACACATCTGTCCATCTGTTTCTAAAAGTTGTTTTTGAGCAAAGGGGCTAAAATGTATATTTTTATCAAAATCTGTACATGATCTTTATGGGTGTTCTATAGAATTCTACTTAACATAGATCTGTCCTGGGCGACTCATGCTATACCTTGAGCAACCTTCACTCTTTTTACCTGCTAAATGTACAGTTATCATGAGCAATATGTGCTCTCTGAGTGCCAGTTGCCCACCCCTGCCGTAGATAAATGGTAATGACTGTAATAGTAGATTTTTTCACGATATTTCCGAAAAAATTTACAGATGCTTTGTCTGAATTTGTTGCATAGTATCATTACAAACATCACATTAATAGTATCCACAGCTATACTTAGACATTACCTTGTATTGCTACTTTAACAGTGTATTTGTAGGATTCATGATGGGCAAACATCATTTGAAGCTTTCATGGCGATGATTATTAATTAGAGCTTCTTGGGTTACCAGCCGTGAGATGTTCGTAAAATGGCTAGAGCTTTCGGTCATGCTTACTCAATGGCCTTCTACAGAAACTCTGTTCTGTCTCTTGAATATTATTGCTTTATTTTTCAGTTGATACACACATTTAACTACCATAAATCAGTAAGATAGTAAATTACTTTGTATTCTTAAAAACTAGATATAAACTGTCTAAGAATAACCAATTTAAGAGTTTGGAGCTCAGAAAACATGTAGTTATATAATTTTCTCCCAAAATGAGCAAATGCAGCTTTACTGCTTGAATGACAAATACCTTGTCACTGGAAAGTGAGAGTGAATTTTGAAGATTTATTTTATATAGAGAATTCAGGAGGTATCTGAAAGCAACTAGTGGTGGGCAGAAGAGAATTACCATGCACATTTTGTTTATAACTCCTTATAAAACTTCTTCCATCCCTTGATGCCCTTAGCCGTTGTGTTCACCTTGTTCGTTCCAGACTATCCAGCCCTTCTGATCCTTAAACGTTTTCCTTATACAACAAAGCAGAAATTCTCAGTGATAATTGACATGCCGTTTGGTGATCGTAAACAAAAGAGATATTTTACACAATGACCATTGATGGGCTCTAAGAAAGAAAATATTCTGTAATTTTAATATATTTAAAGGATACTAGCTGAAATATCTGATGTTGCTTGTGGATTGATAAGTTTATCCCCATTACTTTTAGACTTATGTTGGATAGTATAAAATGCTAAGCAAAAGCACTGTTGAACGATCCTAAGTACCACAGGAAAAAAACACTGAAATATGCATGCAAATATGCTCTTAAAAACTTGAAAATGTGCCAGGAAATATGATTTATTTAATTAAAACAATTCATGCCCCTTTGCAGTAGACAAGACGAGTTAGTATAAATAATAAATAAAGCTACCATATTCCTTAGAGGTTGAATCAGAAGAGGTCCTGCTGCTAGTATTAACTGCTAAATTGCAGTTCACAACCAAAACATTGCACAATTTTCAACTGTAAAACATCGTCTGTTGTCTCGCAAAACACTTTTGTAACGCGAAAAACTTCTCTCCACGTCACAAGATGTTATCGGGGCATATTTAAATTATGTTAACTGCTTCACAGAGGGAGTCAAGTCTCTTGGTGTGACAGATGGTTTTCTTTCGAGAATGTCTCGAATATCGCACATCTGTTTATAACCAGAATTTTTTTGAAATTCCATAATTCACTTTCTCACTTTTTGTCCTAGGCTACCAGGAACCAAACTTAGATCAAATTTTTTTTTCCCAAAAAAAAGAAAGTGATTCATGCAAAGGAGATCCTACAGCTTCCAATGCCATTATGATTGTTGTAAGAAAGAAAAACGGGCAGATATGAAACTAAGATTCTCTTTTAATCAGTGCCTGACAGAATATTTTGCAGTTTCTATTAATGAAGAATCTTTCGAGTTCTATTACCTGTAGATATTAAACCACCCGAAAACTCGTTCTGTAAATGAATTAATCTAGCACTCGAAGTTGGATTTTCTTTCGACATTTGAAGAGCTTTTTAACATTTTATATGCCTAATTGTTTGGTGGGAACCAGTTCACAACACTTATGTTTGAAGACGACACAACTACTGGTGGGCAAGCATTGCTATAATCGTTCTGCTCAAAACATTGACCTGCACTTTATCTTTGTTAATATAAACCTCTCAGATAACGCACTGATCATTCTCTACGCACATACATAATGCATATTGAAAGGATGGAAACAGACGATTCACTGCATCACAACATGACTCATTAGTTCTCGCCACCTCGCATGTTGCATCATCTTGTGCAATACTACCAATATGACAAATATTATCCAGATGGTAAAAAATAATAAAAAATCATAAAAATCATTACAATATGCAATATAGGGGCTATAATATTGAAATATTATGCGTTTATCAAAATCAAGAAAATATGCAGTTATACGCACCATAAAATCATGTCCAAATAACTGAAAATTCCATAATTCGTGCACATAATGTAAAAGCATTCATTTTTAACCCCTATGAAAAAAAACATGCAAATGCATAAACTTCCTAGCCCTAATAAGGATGTGAATATTAAAACATAACGCTTCCAGGCTGTATGTGGCACGATTGTAAAAGAAGAAAGCAAGTAAAGAAACACAAATAAAATTCTAAGACAATGGCTGCACCGACGATTCTATACAGATGGGAAGTAGGGACCTTAGAAAAATGATAATAGAATACAGTCAGCGGAAATGACATTTCTCAGGATTGTAAAAGGATTTACAAGATTGGATAGATATAGAAATCATATAAGGAATGAATTAAACATCTTCCGAAGTAAAGTAGTACAGAATTTGTTGAAATAGGTGTTGAAACTTTATTATTGATAAATATTTGATGCCCAGGTTTTGGCTCTGCAAAAGAGGGCTACCTTTACATTTCCATTAAATGTCTTTAACTTGGATGTGAGTTCTTCCAGATTGTATACAAAGACAGCATTTGCTTTGTCGATTTTCTTAAAAACTTTTCTTCTTACCCATTTGCTCCCTATGGACATGAGGTGTATGGACTCCCCATGGATGAATGAGTCTTGTCTGAAACACATACATGCCTACATACATACATACATCAGTCAGTCAGACATACCTACTTGTTGAAAACTTTAAGCTATTTGGTACTCATGGAGTTGTTCTCTGCCATTAAGGTATCCTAGCGTTCTAGATATCTCTTTTTTGGCCACGGGTGTACATAGTAGTTGCAGGTGTTGCATTCCATCCAAAGATTTGATGTTTCACCATCCATGCTTGTCTTGAGATTCCCTGAATCCAAAGAGAGCATTTTTTTTTTAAAATTTAATAATAGGGAATGTGTGTCTGAGCACAAAGCTCACAAGCAATGTCAATTGAATACCAACACAGTATGCATGGTTCATGCAAAGATGCGACACAAAGATTGTCCAGTAAAAGCACTCAACCCCAAACTATCCTCTACGGGGAACGTTTTTTTAAAATTCTGGTTTTCTCAAAAAACTTTTGTAATGGTTTTGATTAAAATATCTATATTAAACATATTTACATAAATAAAATACACACCTCGAATTTTCTGAGAATAGCCGTGAAGTTACCTTCATTCGGTAAATGTTAAGGAATAGGCGAAAATACTCTGCATAAAATGTAGATCTCTTAAAAACACAATTTATTTAAAATCACTTTCTTTTTGCATCATCCATTTCTAAGGCATCCTTTATTAATGGTTCAAATTGTTCAATGTGTTGTCATTCTTATAAAGTCATGGCAACGTCCAGTTTTTTCCTCACAATTGGATGGAAAGAATGCTGAATATCTAATGTAGCTATTTCTGTAAAGATTTAGCTGGATTAAAATGAGGTATATAGAAAGATGAACTTTTGTAAGAGTAAGTTGTATAAAATGTCATGTGAATGCAACTCCAGAATATTTTTTTTCTTCTAAATGGTTTTCATGTAGAATTTTTTTCTGTTGTCTCACTAGTTTAATTAGTGCTCGTTTTACAAATCTCAAAGAGTGGTTTGACTTACTCTATTTGCTCCAGTTGAACTGCCATTAAGGGTAAATATATTGTATCGGAAGAGTTTGCAATGTTAAGAGAAAAGGGTCACAGCAGAATACTGGGCCCATTTAATATACTTTCTGTGGTACAGTATTTTCTCAAAAACATGTGTTGTTGTTTTCTAGTGCCTTGCATCTGGCAATGAAGCCATTAGCATTCGTGCTTTCCAATACTTTTGAACTGTAGTTTCTTCTGATCTTAATGCTTTACAGGTCTTCAAGTGGTCGTCGTTCACTTCTGCTGGATCTTTACACAGGACACATATTGGTGAGGCTGAGATACCTATTCTGTAGAGATGACTTGCTAAGCAGTCGTGATTTGTCAATAGTCGGAAGGCTGCAACCGATGTTTTCCTTGGTCTCTGGGGGATTATATCTGGGTTGGAAAGTAGTGTAACCCATTTTTTATCTTTGGCATTTGTTTCTATTTCTTGAAGGTATGAATGAGAAAATTTTTTAATGATCAAGCGTTTTATTGAGGAATATGAGAAATTGAATTTAGACTTTTGTTTTATTGTTGTGCGTTTCTTCAAAACATGTGTTAAAGGCTGGAAAATATTGGTACTTGAGTTCTTCTGGAGATAACAATTCTTAGAAAAGGATCAGTGCACACATGTTTTATCCCATCAAGAAAACATCCCACTCTGTACTACTCGTTACATATATGGAAATGTTTTCTTGTTTTGTTATTTTTCTCAAAAATGATTCAGCAATTTAGATTAGTGTTTAAGATACGTGCGTGAGAAATAAAATTCTGACTTTTCGGTGAATGACTGGAGGAATTTTGTATAACCATGTAACTAGAAGAGATGCACAAAATCTTACAATTCAGATTGTAGATGTTGTTAAGATGCAATGTGTACTGTCAATATTTTTCACATTAATAATTTAAGTTTTTATTGAATTTTCAAACACTTTAAATCTACATTTTTGGATGTGCTAGGCCAACAATCTTTTGTTTCTCAGGATATCGTGCAGAGTATGGAGTTAATTGAAAGCCTTTATATAGTGATCCATTTGTTGTTTCAGCTTCTTATGCCTGTAGTGCCATTTAAACAATGTGAAACTCCTGACAGTTCATTAGAAGTGTAGAAAGAGAGCTGCAATGCCACATATATATTATAGCATCTGTCGCTGATTGTCAATGTGCTGAATAGCAAACATTTAGCATATATGCTGCTTAGGGCTGCAATATTTTTATTTTACTCATAAATCTTGCATTTAAAATATGGAGCTCATGTTTATAATACAATTGATGGCTTTGACAGTCATAATTCTAGATGTGCAGCATACAATGTAGAAAATATCCAACTTTTATAGTCTCTAATAAGGATTGATTTAGCTTAAATTACTTTTTAGTTACAATGAATTAAGCTGGTGTGGTCAGGGTTTCTTTTGTAAGTAAAATAATTTAAATTTACCAGTACAATAATTAAATTGATCATTCATGGTGATAATGAGGCGAATTCAAGAGACGACATGCTTGTTTTAAAAATTCTTTCGTTTTCCTAACATTATTCATCATGTTTCTGCTACATGTGAGCCCCAAATTGTTCAATGTCTTTGCTCTATTGCTTTAGCACTCAAGCTTGTATGTATTGCAGGTCTTCCCTGTTTGCATGGTGTAAGAGATATTGCAACAATACCTGGCTTTTACATCCCATTATTCTGATTTTTTTGAACATTAAATGCTATTTAAAGAGAAATATTTTTGCTACTTAATACTTGTTATATCTGATGACTGTGATAAGCAATTTTAAATAAAAAGTACGTAAATTTCAAAACGTATGTGGCACTATAAAATTAACATTGAAGAACAAAACAAGAGGAGATATAGTATTAAAATTTTATAAAACGATGACAGTGCCCAATCTTATGGAGCCGAGACCTGGACCTTGAATAGAGATGACAAAAGAATAATTGAAACAGCTGAAATGAAATTTTTGAGGTATAGCCTTAAAGATCATATTGAAAGTGAAACTGTAAGAGAGCAACGAAAATATTTAATTTAAGTGACAAAAGCAGGGAATATAAAATGAAATGGCAAGATCACATCTCTTGAATGCTAGAAGAAAGACTTACCAAACAGGCCTTGCAGTACAAATTTTTTGGTAGTAGAGAACTTGGGAGACCCCGGGGATGCTGGGAAGATCCGTTCTAAACCAAAACTTGCCTATCTCGCCTGTCTTGAAGGTTGATGATGAAATGCTATTTAATAATTGTTGTTGTTGTTGTTTTCTAGTGCCTTGCATCTGGCAATGAAGCCATTAGCATTCGTGCTTTCCAATACTTTTGAACTGTAGTTTCTTCTGATCTTAATGCTTCACAGGTCTTCAAGTGTTCTTCATTCATTTCTGCTGGATCGTTACACAGGACACATATCGGTGAGGCTGAGATACCTATTCTGTAGAGATGACTTGCCAAGCAGTCATGATTTGTCAATAGTCGGAAGGCTGCAACAGCTGTTTTCCTTGGTCTCTGGGGGATTATATCTGGATTGGAAAGTAGTGTAATCCATTTTTTATCTTTGGCATTTGTTTCTATTTCTTGTAGGTATGAATGACAAAAATGTTTAATGATCAAGCGTTTTATTGAGGAATATGAGAAATTGAATTTAGACTTTTGTGTTATTGTTGTGCCTTTCTTTGCAAGTGAGTCTGCAGCTTCGTTCCCCATGACTCCACAGTGTGCTGGAATCCATTGGAGATGAACAGTCTTATTAACTTTTTGGAGTTGTGTTAACATTTTGTAGCATTCTCTAATTTTTGTTGACTTCTTTGTAGTATTTGAACATATTCCCTGAATTGCAGCTTTAGAATCCGAAAGAATTACTGCCTTGTTAAATTTATTTAAGGGAAGATTTAATAATTGTCGGAGAGCAATGTATATAGCCTCTATTTCTCCATCATAATTTGTTGTGTCTCTGCCAACAGAATGATAAAAGGAAAAATGTGAACATGTAACTCCAGCTCCAGTAAGGTTTTCCTTCGAGGATCCATCAGTATATATATGCAGCCATTCTTCTGTGGGATACCTAGTATTGATTGTTTCCAGAGCTAGAAGTTTTTGTATTTCTTTTGGTGTGTCTGATTTACTTATTTCCTCTATTAATTCCAAATTGAAGGTAGGTTGCAATAATTCCAATGGATTTTCTCTAATAAGTAGATTTTCTCTGGTGTTAGGAATGTTCAATTTGGATTTAATCTGTGTTACCTTTTCTAGGAAACTACTATGAGTTTTAAGGATTGAAGGGGGGAGGTTCTCTTCTGTCCTATTTAATAATTGTTGAACATTGCTATTTTCTCCAAGTTACATAACTGATCAACAATAAACAGTAAATTACAAAAATAAAAGGAGCACAAATGAATGCCAGTGAACAGTGTAACTTGGCAATGGATTACCCCTCAACACCCCTCGCTGCACTGTGCATTTACCTCTTCGATTTAAATTTGTTTGCAATATATTTGATCAAGTGGTGTATTATATACAAACATGTGCAGTATTGGGAAATGAGTAAGGGCTTAACCTAGATAAGTATCCTAAAAGAAGCTTTTAAGAGAAAATTCAGATGCAAGGAGGTATGTACCTGTATATAATTGGAACAGCTGCAACTGATTAACTCTTGTGTCCATTTTAGGTCTTTTCTTCATTATGCAAAAGTTCAGTGCAAGTCATTCAGATGAAGAGAAAGTTTTGGATTACTTCCAAGGAATATGTATATGTGTTTAAAACAAAGTGTCTGATATTGCAATAGAAGTTTGGATTGGTAAAACTGGAATAAATATTCCTATAAACATATACCCACAAATAAATATCTGTCGAGATGAGCCATTTTAGTTGATTAAGTATTTACACCAGACAATACACTTCATCCAACAAACGCGGAGTCGTGAACACTGAACGTTTCATAAACACCAAATAGGAGTTGTGATGATTCCTGGCATTCTGCCTCTGGTAACTTCTACAGATGTACTAGCACAGGAGATCATCCACATGACATATGCATTGTTTCATATGCTTCAACTCATCTAGGCCTAAGTGACCTAGCTGTCGAAGGGCCCCTAAACTCCATTCATCCATCCATTCAACTCCTCAAAGAATCCAGAACTCTTTCAATCGTACTTGGCTGCTCTTGGATTTGGGCTCATGCATTGGACACATACTCCTGTAACATATGCACATTGTTGATGGGTTTAGCATACACCAGTGCCCTTAAATGTCCTCACAGCAAAAAAACCCAATAGATTGAGATCTGGCAAATGGGAAGGCCATGCTACTGAACCTCTTTGAATAATCCATTCATTGGATGAAGTCCATTGTCTGGTGTGGATATTTAGCACAAGTAAAATGGCTCATATCTCAACAGGTATTTGTTTTTGGACACATGTTTATAGCAACATTTATTCTAAATTTGCCCAATCCCAACTTCTGTTGCAGTATCAAACACTTTGTTTTTGTTTTAAACACCCTGTGTATTTAGATTGCTAGAGGAAATGTAGTGAAATCACAATAATTGCAGCAATATTTTGAGAGTAGTACAGCTCAGCTTACCTCAGACAAAGCCACTTGGGTAAATTTCTAGACAAAAGTATCTTCATTAAAAAAAGAAAAAGCAGACTAATAATGCCATGGTGAGTGCTGAAGATCTGTGCATTGTCTGCCTGTCATAAGAAGCTTCAGGACTGCCAGCAGTAGAAAGAAAAGCTATCAAAATAGTGACTGGTATTGTGTTGAGAAAGAACAATAACTCAGCTGAAAAGAAGTAAAACAGCATATAGGAATGTAGTGGAAGCTAATGGTTGCATAATGAGGAAGTGTAATAAGTAAAGGATGAGAAATTTCAATGATAACAGCAGTTATTTCATCTGCAAAATTGCTTTGAAATGGTGGTTACTGCACAAATGACCTTGGAACAAGCTTCATCAGTGTATGCAATCAAAGAAAATGGAAAATGCTGTAGTTTATGGTCATAGCCAACCTTGCTTGTTGTAATTCTTTCCAAAAAGAGACTGCTGTGAGAACTTGATGTTTAAAACAAATAATTAACAGCCATTTGTCTGTGGCAGTTCCTGGTTCATTTCTTGATATGAGTGCTATGCAAAGCTAAAGTTTGTTGGCCTTGATGGACTAACAGCTTCCTTTCCAACTTCCTTTTCCCAAGCTGATAATGATCATGGTGCATTAAATTGCTTGTGTGAGATCTGGTTGAGTACACAGGAATGTCAGAATAGCTTTTAAAAACAACTTACACTAATGCTCTTTTGCAGGCAATTTGATATACAATATCAGTCAGATTAGGGCTTTTAATTATGACTTTTAAATATTAATTTAGTGGGTAATTGGGTTTGTGAGTATGTTTGACGTTTGGGCATTGCCTGTGTTTTGCTTTTGTGTGCATTAATATTCATTTGATTTTCTCTGCCTACAACTGTTTGGGTTTATACCGGTTGGCCCATAAAAAGTGTTACAGGTGAATATCTCTATTGAACAGAAAAAAAATCAACAACAAGAATTCCAAATCTTATAGGAGCATGGGCCTTCCAAAAAGTGATATGGAAAATATTTTCATGGGGCCCACAGGGCCCAACCTCAGAATTTTAAATGAAACCTTGGTATATTTTTGTTGTTGTATATCCTGGTTTCCCACAATAAACTATGCAATTTTTATTAAATAATTTTTTTTCCTAAAATGAATTGTTCAGCTGTTATGGGATGTTTTCTTTAAGGTTCCTATAAATTTGTAGAGGATAGTATTAAATAAATATGTCAATAATTACTGAGGTTATTGCTTTAAACTAGTGTATTAAATGCCCAAAGTTGCCTCCAGTAACATCTAAATATTTGGCAATTCTTTTGGAAATATTAGTAATCAAATGCAACATTGGCGTCCCATATATCTCATTGAACACTGCTGATGCAGTATTAGATTAAAAAGGCAACAAATTGCGGGTTCTTTTAATTTTATTTACACAAAAACCGTTGAATCTATTGAAATACGCCAAAGGAAAAAGTTGTTTATTCAATTTTCTATGAATATAGCCATAATCAAGAACCTTCAGTCAATAATAATTCAGCCAGGTGATGAGTTTTTTTTATAAAATATTTTTTTCTAGAAAACTATGAACTTTTCAACATTTTGGTATTAGACTTTATTGTTATTCACAACAGGAGAAATTTGCTGTTAAAGTCTGGCGGATCATTTCATTTCCACCCTGTATAACACGCCTGGATGTAAGACAGTCATAAAAAAGAAAGGAATACCAGGAGACCGTTCATCTGAAAGATTTGATTTCATTTCCATAAATCATGAGTGACATGACTAAAGGTGCCATTACTACAGAGCACACACTGGAGATGTTTGTAAACCTGAAGAGTGCATATGCGTCATCAACAAGTAGAAAGGGGTGAATCCATCTTCCCCTCTTGAATTTTAACACCCACGAGCGTGCGTCTGATTCCTGGGTGAAACCACATGCAGGTTATGTTGTCACTAGGGAACGGATTTTGATGTGATAAAAGCATTATATTTTAGTTTTTATCTAGGAAAAATATTGCAAAATGTGCATATAAAATGCAAAAATATTTTGTGTGAACCCTTTCAGGTCCAGTGATTCCATACGAACTCAGGCACACAATTCTTTTGGTGAATCGCGTTGACCCAAAACATATTAATACGCAATAAAAAGGTATCAGAATCAATTCTATTGCGATTGTCCGCATAATTATCAACGTTTAGTCTCGCGATTAAACGCGAATTTTAATCCAACTCGCTAAATGAGTACGATTTAACACGAAATTAAATTTTTTTACGATGTTTCTGGAATAAAAGAGGATCTGTTTCACTTTTTGCAACATAGAAAACCAGATGCGAGGTCAAGGTCAAGAGTTCAAGCTCTGTGTGGCTGGAAGAATTGCAACTGTTTACAATAAGCAGGGAAAGTAGGTTGACGAATAAAAGTTCAGGCGTATTTTACGGAAGGCTGCGATAAACAACAGAGAGCGAGTTTAATGCCAAAAGTGGCGGGAGTTCAACCCTGAATTGGTGCCATGTTTTGGTGCACTATAGAGCAAAGCTGTGCGATTGTGCAGTTACATTAAAACAAGTCCATTCTGACAGCTACGTGCACATTTGCGCTTGAAAGGGTTTTCATGGTAACGAACGTCCTCCGTGGTTCAGGGGTAACATCCTAGCCTCTGGCTCTCTAGGTTGTTGGTTCAAACCCGGCGGAGGGCAATGGACTTAAATGGGTGTAAAAGTCCTTAGCATGGCTTCCTTGGGAAGGGAAATAAAAACAGTGGTCCTTTGTCATAGATTTACTGCATCTAAAAGAACCTCAAGCTTGATAGAGGCCTATGAGCAAAATTAATGGTCTTTCACGCCCAACGTAGAATTGAACCACAGTCTATGTACCTATATTTCTAATGGTTTTGAAGGAGCTCTTTCAGTATACAATATTTTGTCAGATAAAAGAACCAATATTTCAGCAGCGAACTTAGAAACCATGCCTACGTGTTATTTCAATGAACATGCTACATATTTGAAATGTAAATTATAACTAATATTTGATATTTTATTCCTCCACTTTTATCCCGCTTTGAGCCTTCTTTTTATACCGACATTTACTATTTTTATTCACCATAAAATTGTGTCCCTAATTATGAAACTTTCAAAGTATTTTTTGTTATATTCTTGTTATACTTGCTTAAACCGTTAAAACATGCATTTGAAATGTTTTCGATTGTAAAATATATTTTTTACAATTTTTATTGTAGTGTTTTTAATAGCAAGAAACAAAATTCATGCAACCACAGTCAAATGTTACCCGTCATCATCCACACGTGCCAATACACCGATTATTTTACGTGGGCCCTCCCACATCCTTTACCTCAGACACATATGATTGCGGTTGCTGAGATTCGAATCTACGACCTACAGCTTTCAATGTATGGCCAGTCCATTTCCCTTGGCTATTCATGTCCATTGCATGAGGCAATCGCACGTGCGCATATGAAAACCGATTTTATAAATTTGAGAAAGACCAGCATAAGTAGCAAAACAATTTGGACTGTAAAGGGTTAATAATACAAAACTGTAAATAGTTATGTTAAAAACATCATTCACCAGATATGTTGAGCCAGTAGTGGATTCCACTTCCAAATTTTACACATATATAGTATGGATTTTTTTTAACACTTAAATTTTTGTTTAATGGGTTCCACTTTTGGACTTTTGAAGTAATTTTTTTTCTCACCGTCATGCACTTCATTGACTGTTGCCAAGCCACTACGCAACGGGACAATGGGCGGCTCAGAGCAAACGCCGTTGCACGCACTTTTGAGGAAGACTGGCTACAGATTTATTGTATGCCAAAGCTATCTAGAATGAGATGGTGTGTATGATCCGTCTGTTACAACAGAACCAGTCTTGTGCTCGTATTTTGAAGAGAATGATTTTACAGCTTTTAAATCAACATGGTTTGCCGAGAAACCGTTGCCTAATTACTTCTGCCTTAATCATATGTTATTCCTCTTGCTAGATTTAAAATGGCTATTACATTACTGATTTACTTGGCATTTTGCTGAGAGAAAACAAAACAACTTCGTCACAGTGTCTGAACGTTAAACTCTCATCGCCATTTTGGTTACGTGCGCGTTATTATGGTAACATAGTGAAGAAAACCTCGGCAATTGTGACTGTCCTTTTAAACATTTAAAAGCCATTGCCTTTAGCATCTACACAAGCATACTGGAAGCCATGTAAAAATAGGAACAGAAGACTGAACTATGCGGAAGGCAGTTAATAAAAAATATTTGTATTAATATTCGGAACTGTGTACAAAGCACTATCTGGTTACATAAAGAATTTGAGGGCAACGGTGTGATCTTGATAGCCGACAAAAAATTGCAGCTGTTACTAATTTATTACCATGTCTGTCTCATAGTGCGACCTTGCATTTTAAACGTCAGGATATGCTAATTGGACTCCCCTAGCGCAAAAGGGAAGGAGGTAAATATAGAACAGGATACTTTAAAACGGCTTCAAGTGTTTTTTGCGCTCGGAAGAGTGAAATATAATCCATCTCTATATGAAAACAGGTTGTAGATTTAAATAAGGCTCGGGTCTACTTACGCCACCAATCGTGATTTTAAGATCCTGTATCTGAAAGCATTGATTCTCTTAACAGAAGCATCGACCAATAGCGTATTATGAGGATAATAACACAAATAACTGTGCTTGAGGTCCCCTCTCCCTAAAAGATGGTTGCTTTTAGCTATGATTCTGCTCGATGAGTTTATGTATATTCTTTCTGCCTATTGTATGCTCGCATACCCTTTCCAAAATATGTTTTGGTGGGCTTCGGCGGACCTCAAAAATATGGTTTTGTTGAAATCCGATAGCAATCTTTACATATGTCTGACCCAAGGGGCTTTTTAGGGAGTTTTCCTGGGTCACTAGACAAATACTGGGAAGGATAATTACATCTCCTGAATTCCTTGTCCCTCCATTTCGTTTCATTCCGGTCTCCGGAAGTGTTGGCGACGGGCGAGTTTGGCGCTGCTGTGCGGGCACTGTGAACTGTAACTGATGTTCTCGACGGATGGGTGGCGTTGTAGTCGCCTCACCGGTGGCTGCTTGGTATCGAGATGAATCTATAGCACATGTTAGAGACCCTCACGCTGGCTCGCACTACTCGCCCGGGTTCCAACACGCCCGTAAAGCGCTCTCACTTCATCCCTTCCTTCCGGGGTCCGGTACACAATAGCCTCAACAGTTGGTTCAGTGTGGAATCCCCTTCGTTGATCCTCTCTCTACCATGCGTAAGAGGCAGAGGAAGAGTCCCTCCCCCCAAAAAAAATACCCACACATACTCCCATGACTAAGCTCTTTGTATGCTAACCCTTTTGTCTGTCATGATTTCATATTACTTAAAACTTCTGTACCACATCAATAAATGGACTTTCGAGGATTATTAATATAATTGCTGTTGCCAATATTATTTATTTGCTCTGCTGCTTATAATAAGTAGAGCAGTTATTGCATTCCACACAAAAATTCGATACCGTGATTTCACAGGAAATGTACCTTTTGAGACTTCCTGAAATAAATAAAAAAATTACACAAGGTCTGTGAGATTGAGTGACAGAAAAGCATAAGTCAAAAGTGAAAATTCAGTTAAATGTCAAACATGGTAAACAATTTAAAGGAAAATTCCCTAACTCAAACTACTGTTTATATGGATTCTTTATTCTCAAAAGTTTCGATTTTTTCTGGAAAATAGCTCGACGATTTTAATTAAAATAATACACGTTTAAGGTATTTTTGTGATAAATCTTGAATTTTCTGGGAATAACCTCTGAAGTCCTCTTCATTCTGAATGACTACTAGCAAACTAAAAGACATACAAAATATTACAAGAAAAAGTAGTGTAGATCTTGTTAAAACTTCTTTTGTCATGCAGTTGAATCATTTCAGAAATATTCCTTGTTATTTTGTGTTTTCCAATGCTTATATTACTTTTCTTTTTTGCTTCTGTTCATGCAAAGAGGAGGGGATTTCAAAGTCATCACATAGCGACTAGCTCTAAAAAGATTAGACTACAGCTTAAGCTGTATTCCCCTATTTCCATTATACCTACAAGGAAATATGTACATAATAAAAGCGTTTCTGTAAATGCTTATCAGGATAACACGAAGTAGTTCAAATATGGACAGTGGTGTGAGTATTATTAATTTCTTAGTTCTATTTTAAACGAATATTTTTAACTTCTCTTCAAGTAGTGTTGTACTCCGCATACCGCATTATCAAAATAGCTAAGTTCTGACAACTTCAGTTAGCATTATTCTTATCATAGGTTCTAGTAAATTAACTTCAAGGTAGATGACTGTAAACTGGCTGTCCTTGTGTATCACTATCTGAAACATAAATATGAATAACTGTACGTTCAGTTCTATTCTGAAGCTTCGAAAGCATCCTGCAACTTAAAATAGGCTAAATTAGGTTTATGGCACAAACACTTAGAGAGATGAGCTAAGATTTTTACTGAAGTACCACAGAGCCGATAGATACAGTAAACAATATATGGGTTTGCTTTCCGAAATTCAGTGTTTTGAAAAGTCATATGTATAAATGAATGTTCGTCCTCTATTCGCCCCTAAACTGCTTCACGAAATTCGACACGTATGTGTATTTTTGCACGGGGAAGATTTGTATGCCATCCATTTTACTATACATCGCAATATTCACATGGTTTCCCCTACACGCTTTTCTTTTACGCAATACATTCACACATGCTTTCCTACTCGCCTTACAACATATAGTTCATACAATTTTCTGTAAGTTAAATAGAAATGTCACATACTACATTTACATTGTTTTTTCTACGCACTTTTCTTTTACGAAACACGATTACGTTTCTTTCTATACTTGCCCTCCAACATGTAATTCATACACTTATGTATAATTGAAATAGAAACGCAACATGTTTACACATCCTTCCCTGCTCACCTTTCAACATACAATTGATACAATTTTCTATTACTGAAATAGAAATGCCACACATTATATTCCACTGTTTTCTCTACAAACTTTTATTTTATGAGATAGTTACACTTGTTTCTCCACTAACCCTTCTACAATCAATTTATAAACATTTCCATGTGTTTGAAGTTGATAGGCAATGTCTTACATTCACAGAGCTTTCTCTATTTGCTTTTCTTCCTGTGGTGTTTGGGATTGTTCAAATGTTTTTGCATAGTTTTCCCTGTGGTTTTATTTATGTATTGTGTATATTTTGGGTTTTTTATTGTATCAACGTAAGTCTAAAATTACTAATTAATAAACAGGATACCATAAGGGACAAACTTCCGCGACTTCAATGCTGGAAAATGAAGCGATAGTTAATGTTTTCATTCATATCAGTAAAGCCACAATTGTTAGTACCGCATCGTGTGTAGGAGTGTCAGTTCTGCCGTGAGTGTGTTCGCCCAGACCGAGAGGCAAGCCGTCAGCACTGAACGAAACAGTCCCATGCACACGGTAAGGTGACTAAATTGTGGCTTTACATATCATGCTTTGATATGAATATACATTAAAACCTCGTTTGTCCGGATCAGATTAGTAGATTTTTTTGCTTTCTCTACTGGTAAGTAAAGGAAGTATTGTATTCCACCCAAAAATTCGATGTCGAGATTTCACCTGAAATATGTTTTGAGGCATCTGAATCCTAAAAAGCATTTTTAGAAAACGCGCGCTCTCTCTCTCTCCCTCTCTCTCTGTGTCAGTCTGTGGACAGCATATCTCAAAAACGAAAAGTCGGTTAAAAACCAAAGTGGTATTTAAGTTTGTCTTTCAAGGTGCGACACCATGATTTTGAAGAAAATAGTCCCACCCTAAACTGCCCTTTACATGGAAAATTTTTTCGAAAATTTTGATTTTCTTGAAAATGGCTAAACGATTTTGATTAAAATGCCATATGTTTGAGATATTTTTATGTCAATGAAATGTATATTTTGAATTTTCTGGCCTATAGCCTATATAGTCCTGTTTATTCTGGATGACTTGAATAACTCGTAAACCGTAAGAGATAGACAAAATGATTTTGTAGAATGAACCATTTCGGAGATATTCCTTGTTATCTGTGTCAGTTTCGGAAAACTTTCAACTTTCGTGAAATGGATCATCGTTCATTTTTTATATGTTAACGTGCAAATGGTTTAAAAGATTTGACTATCGCTCAAAGCCTACTGTCTTACAATATTCCCCTTGCACCTACAAGGAAATAAGCAATAAGGTAATTATGTACAAATGTTTGTCTTAACACGAAGAACAAAGGAATAAGAGTTTGTAAGAATGGTTAGTACAAGAGTAGAGAAATTCATGTGAGTGCAACACATCAGAATTTTTTTTAATTTAATGTTCACATTAAATAAATTTTACTATGAACGTCAAATATTCGCTTTTTAGTTTGATTCAATGTACAGTTCCTGCATCAATTGCGCAATAAATTATGACAATATGTACTGTACTGTAAAATGCTAGCTACCTGTTCAGTAGTGTGTCACACGGTGCTGACGCGGTATGTCTCGCCAGCTATAAATACCGCCAGAAGAAAGCGTTTACCTTGATCCCTACCCGTCAGTACACCTCCCTGAATCTCCTGTTTTCCTGCTATTTTCAAACGGCACGTATCACCAAATTTATCGTCTCTGTTTCAGCCGGACTGTTTTTCAAAATTTGTCGGAGTGTAATTCGGCGTACAAGTTTAAAGAGACATCAAAGCAACAGAAGGTCATGGTTTCAGTGGGTAAAAAGTGATGCTATTAATCGAAGTGATAAAGGAAAAACATTGAAGAAAATAGCTGCTGAATTGGGAGTTGCTGACCAACATTATGGCGTACTTGTGTCAGAGCTCAACTATTACTAATGCAACGTTTGCATGGTCGTACTTCGTTCAAACGCCACACGCGTTTAAATCGGCAAACTGGATCAATCCTTTAACAAATTATGTGACTGTTTATATTTCTTAATGTCATGCAAACAATACGTACTATGTATTGTACATAATTTTGTTACAAGACAGTTTTTTAACGCCATAAATGGCAAGTCTGGTTACTTAAGGATTTAAGAATTTTGTTTTGCTTATTACCCATATAACTCGGACTAGCCGGATTGGCTTTGGTCCCAGTTACCAACTGCTTCAACTGTGCCTACAATCCAGTACCTCCAAAGCCATGCCCATTGTCGTGCTGAACATTAACACATCGATTCTTCTAGCTATATTTTACATAATTACGTGTTCGCAAACTTTCTCGAGTCACGAATAAATAATCGTTTGTTTTGAAGTTATTACTGCAAGTACGTTGTATTTTAAATGCCATCATAAATTCAGCTGAAATACCCTGTCGCACAGAAAGTGGTTTAGTTATGTATTTTGACTGCGGTTGATGCAAGGATTTGTTAAATCCTCAAAATATCTTAGTAAGGCTTAGAACTTTCTCAAAGAAATGATGTACTTAGCATTGGTTCTGTTAGGATCTTGTCACCCCATTATTGCACAAGGTTAATCTGTACAGGGATGGCAGCCACGACTAAAAAAGTATTTTTGTTTAATTACGTTCTCTACTGCGTATAGTATGTAGGGGAAGTATTGCATTCGACCCAAAATTTCGATTCCAAGATTTCAACGTAAATATGTTTTGAAGTCCTCTGAATCCAAAGAAAGCATTTTAGTTTCTCTACTGGTAAGTAGGGGAAGTGTTGTATTCCACCCCAAAATTCGATGTTGAAATTTCACGGAAATATGTTTTCGGACCCCCTGAATCAAAAAAAAAAAAAAAAAAAAAAAAAAAAAAAATTTTAGAAAAAGGTCCGTGTCTGTGTGTCAGTCTGTGGACAGCATAAGTTAAAAACGAAAAGTAGCTAAAAAACCAAAGTTGGCATTTAAGTTTAATGTCTTTCAAGGATGCGACACGAAGATTTTGAAGAAAATAACCCCACCCTAAACTACCGTTTACATGGAAAATTTTTCGAAAGTGGCTAACGATTTTGATTAAATGTCATATGTTTGAGATATTTTTTTATGACAAATTAAATGTATATCTTGAATTTTCTGACTAAAGCCCCTGTAGACGTATTTACTCTGGACGACTTTTGCATAACTGGTAAACCGTTAGAGATATACCAAATCATACTATAGAAAAAATGTAGAATTTGCTAAAATACACAGTTTATGTCCAAATAAATTTTCTTGTAGGGTGAACCATTTCGGAGATATTCCTTGTGTGTGTGAAACTTTCGTGAAATGGAACATCGTTGTTTTTTATATGTAAAGTGTGCAGAGAACGGAATCTCAAAGCTTTAAAACATTTGACTATCGCCCAAAGCCTACTGTATTCACATATTCCCCTTGCACCTACAAGGAAATAAGCAATAAGATAATTTGTACAAATGTTTATATCAAGTAACATGAAGATATGGGAATAAGAGTTTGTAAGAGTGGTTAGTACAATAGTAGAGAAAGTCTTGTGAGTACCACACATAGGTTTTTTTTAGTAAAAGGTCCGTGTGTGTGTTTGTTAGGGCAAGTACCCTTCTTTTGAGAAGGATAATGGAAGCATTGGTTAGGGAAGTAATGCGTACAAAAACGTACTTCATGGGTGTGTACTGCAAGATATTGGAATATTGGCTGCTCTTGAGTCTTCTGGTAAACTGGTCTACACAGAACTGGGATGGACAGAAGAGGTGACACAAAAAATAACTTGGATCCTGCTTAAGTTTGTAAAATGCTTCTGAAAAACTCATCAGTGGTCTGACAAACCCAGGACTGGCAGTTCTCCACACAGTTCTGATATCGTGTCTTGCAAAACACACATGTGTTATTCCCTTGCGTCTAATACAAACATTTAAATATGCTCTAGTAACATCAGTTGATGGGAACGCTCATTTTCAGCTTATAAGGGGGTGTTATCTGACAAGCGATGCAGCTTCTAAATATAAATCTTAGAAAAGGTGTTAGTTGCTTGTGACTAATAATGGACATGTACAATAAAGTCATCAAATGTGTCGGCTAATTTGTAATGGGAAACAAAGTAATGCCATTTTTTGTTCGCCTAGTTGTGTAATTTTAGAACCTATTTTGACTTGAGATAGAACCTAATTTGAGATGTTGAGGAACTAAAAGTCCGAGGTATCTGATTAGTAAAGCCCGGGCTTTACTAGTCAGTGATGTCAAAGTTGCTGAAGACAATGGACCGAAAGTGCGAGGATCGAAGGTCAGAAGTTAGAGCCGACAGTGGCACCGAATCCCCCCGCTGATTCACCTTTCCCCTCTAGGCCTACACATGGCAGTGTTAATGACCAATTACTTGACACATATTGACCCTAATAGTCTGCTTAACTTGAAGCCTCCAAATTTAAAAGACCTGCTGCATTGCAAGTCGCCTTTAAAGCACCTAAACGTTGATTAAAAATCTGATGTGTTGCACTCACATGACTTTCTCTACTCTTGTATTAACTCTTATTCCTCTATCTTCATGTTAGTTGAGATAAACATTTGCAGAAATTATCTTATTGCTTCTTTCCTTGTGCGTGCAATCGGAATATGGGAATCTTTTATACCTGGTTGCTATGTGAAGGGTCATAAATTTCGTTCTCTTTACACGGCTAAGATACAAAAACCTGAGTAACGACCTTCCATTTGAGAAAAAATATACCTATTGCATAACATCGAAAATAATTGGAAATATCTCCGAAAGGGTTCACTCCACGAAAAGGTCATTTGGACATACATTTTGGTTTTAACGGGATCTACATTTTTACTTTCGCTACTGGTAAGTAGGGGAAGTATTGTATTCCACCCAAAAATTTGATGTGGAGATTTCACCGGAAATACATGTTTTGAGGCCCCCTGAGTCCCAAAAAAAAAAGATTTTTAGAAAAATGTCCTCAAAAAGGAAAAGTCGGTTAAAAACCAAAGTTGGTATTTAAGTTTAATGTCTTTCAAGGATGTGACACGAAGATTTTGAAGAAAATAACCCCACCCTAAATTACCCTTTACATGGAAGATTTTTCGAAAATTTTTATTTTCTTGAAAATGGCTCTAACGATTTTGATTAAAATGCCATATGTTTGAGATATTTTGGTGACAAATGAAATGTATATCTTGAATTTTTTGGCTATTGCCCCTGTAGTCATATTTACTCTGGATGAATTTTGCATAACTGGTAAACCGTTAGAGATAGACCACATTATGCTACACAGAAAACGTAGATCTTGCTAAAATACACAATTTATGTCTCAATAAATTTTCTTGTACGCTGAACCATTTCGGAGATATTCCTTGTTATGTGTGTGAGTTTCAGAAAACTTAGAACTTTCGTGAAATGGATCATGGTTGTTCATTTTTTTATATGTTAAGTGTGCAAAGACAACAGAATCTCAAACATTTGACTATCGCACAAAGCCTACTGTATTCTAACATTCCCCTTGCACCTACAAGGAAATAAGCAATAAGATAATTTGTACAAATGTTTATCTCAACTAACAAGAAAGAAGATATAGGAATAAGAGTTTGTAAGAATGGTTAGTTCAAGAGTAGAGAAAGTCATGTGACTGCAACACATCAGATTTTTTGTATAGTAAGATTTGGTCTACCTCTTACGGCTTACCAGTTATGCAAACGTCATCAAGAGTAAAGATGACTATATAAGCTATAAATAGAAAATTCAAAATATATATTTCATTTGGCGTAGGCTTATCTTAAATAAATTTTCGAAAAAATAAAATGTTCCATCTCAAGGGTAGTGTAGGGTGAGGGAATTTTCTCCAAAATTTTTGTGTCGCATCCTCAAAAGATATTAAACTTAAGTGGTTTTTTTTTATTCAAGGGCCCTCAAAACATCCATTTCCGGCGAAAACTCGAGTTAGAATTTTTGGGTAGAATACAATACTTTAACTATATGTAGTAGAGAAAGTAATATGCGTAACCTGTATGTGTATTTCTGAAGAATCGAAAGGCATTGGGAATTCGGTCACCCCTCTCCACAGTACATTATCTCACAAGAACAGTGCCTCCTGCAGACGTCTTTTTCATTCATTTTTCTTGCTTTGCAACCGCCCGCAGCAATGAAGAGAATGTTTCCAAATGCTGATATTTTCAATCGCTTGGAATCCACAAGTGTTGCTGTAAGAATCAAGAAACATTCATCGTTGTTAATGAAATGCTCTCGGGCTTTCCCGCCATGTTCACGAAATGAATAGTACTGCAGCAAATGACTCGGAGGCTTGGTGGTTGGTTGGGAGACTTGATTGGGGATCGGTGCTTGGGGCTGTTCAGGAATTATCAACTTGATGAGAAAATTGGTCCGTCATTGCGCTGCCTAATTACTTGTCTATTTTCTATGGTCGCTGTAATCTGGGGGTGGTTGAGAGGGATGCTTGAAACTACTAGTAACTTTCGTGCCAGTGTTATTAGCATTGTTACATGTGATGCGTAAGTGTCACTTTCCGACTGCACATTCCGGACGGATGAGCGCTTAGGGGAGAATCATCCGTCAGTCTTGACAGCGATGCATACACAAGCTCAGTCTTAGATACTTCTGCCATCTTTGTTGCATTTACTCTGCGGCTGTTTTATATAGCAGCTAAAGTAGTAAAAATAAAAAAAAAAAAATCTGTGTTGCACTCATTTCTTGTACTGGCTATTCGTTCAAACTCATTCCTCGTTCCTTGATTCTGCAAATATATTGCAACCAAACCCGCGAAAAATACTGAAGATTTTGATTTTTTTTTTTTTTTTTTTTAATTTATTTAGAGTCGCTTTAACAATTAAGTCATATCGCGACTATTCTATGGAATACAGCGGTATACAATAAATTTAGTACAATTATAAGATTTTGATTTGTTCTTAAAATAAACAGTCCTCAACAGCACTCGGATGTTTATGACTTAAAAATGTTGGAAATATACACTTATGACCGAAAAAAGTTGACGATATGACCTAACATTTTCTTTCTCTACTGGTGTTGTATTCCACCCAAAAATTCGATGTCGAGATTTCACCGGAAATATGTTTTGAGGACCCCCAATCCAAAAAAAAAAAAGCATTTTTACTTTCTCTACTGGTAAGTAAGGAAAGTAGTGTATTCACCCAAAAATTCGATGTCGAGATTTCACCGGAAATATGTTTTGAGACCCCTGAATCCCAAAAAGGCATTTTTAGAAAAAGGTACGTGTGTGTCTGTCAGTCTGTGGACAGCATAACTCAAAAACGAAAAGTCGGTTAAAAACCAAAGTTGGTATTTAAGTTTAATGTCTTTCAAGGATGCGACACGAAGATTTTGAAGAAAATAGCCCCACCCTAAACTACCCTTTACATGGAAGATTTTTCGAAAATTTTTATTTTCTTCAAAATGGCTCTAACGATTTTGATTAAAATGCCACATGTTTGAGATATTTTTGTGACAAATGAAATGTATATCTTGAATTTTCTGGCTATAGCCGCTGTAGTCGTATTTACTCTGGACGACTTCAGCATAACTGGTAAACCCTTGGAGATAGACCAAATCATACTATACAAAAAATGTAGATCAATACACAATTTGTGTCTGAATACATTTTCTTGTAGGTTGAACCATTTCGGAGATATTCCTTGTTTTGTGTGTCAGTTTTGGAAAACTTAGAGCTTTCGTGAAATGGATCATCGTTGTTAATTTTTTATGTTAAGCTTGCAAAGAGAACGGAATCTCAAAAGCCTCAAAATATTTGACTATTGTACAAAGCCTACTGTATTCTAATATTCCCCTTGCTCCTTCAAGGAAATAAGCAATAAGATAATTTGTACAACTGCTTATCTCGACTAACACGAAGAAGATATAGGAATAAGAGTTTGTAAGAACGGTTAGTACAAGAGTAGAGAAAGTCATGTGAGTGCAGCACATCAGATTTTTTTGTGTTAATTTTTGAAATCTTCAAACATTTAGTGTTTTTTAAAGCAACATATTGCAAATCTACTTTGAAAATCTAGCACACTCAATAATAAATAATTTCATTGTTGCATTTTGAATTTATATAATAAAATTGCTCAATCCAGTGCTTATCCTCAGCTCTGCACAGAATGTAATAAATGTCACACTTTGAAGGGCGATCAGAAGGAATTACAGCAGTAAATTAGATTTTAAACTTTTCAAAAAGGAACGATCATCTATTTGCACGCTACGCTGTAACGAGAAAAATATCTACATAATACTAGACAACAATTAGAAGTGAAAAATCTTCTTTGGGACGACTGCAAGCGTGTGTGTAAAACTGGAATAGAAGTATAAAAATCTGATGTGTTGCACTCACATGACTTTCTCTACTCTTGTACTAACTATTCTTACAAACTTATTCTTCTATCTTCGTGTTGGTTGAGATACACATTTGTAGAAATTATCTTACTGTTTATCTTCTTGTAGGTAAAGGAAAAATTGGAATATTGTAGACTTAGAGCGATAGTCAAATATGTCAAATAGTCAAATGTGTTCGCGTTGAAGGTCATCAATTTCAACATCTGTTGTGATGCAGGTAAGGCTAATGTAAGTAGAGTGTTCCGTACTTAAGACTTGCCGGTAGTTTACATGCAACTCTGGCGGAAGACCCGCGGAACTCGGTTGCTTCAATGCCGCCACCGGGCGGTCAGGTCGATTTACGAACGCACTGTATAATACACCATGGGTTGTATAGTTCAAACAGGGACGACTCATTTAAGAATCATAATTCAACGAATCGTGAATCGTGGAATAGCACAGACCGGCGGAATATACACAAGGGGACGATTCATGACTCGTGAACGAATCATATGAATTGCTCGACTCTACTGCAAAGGGCAGATGCTAACAGAAAAGCGCTAAATAAAAATGTCCTAGTCAACACACTCATATGCGCACACTGTCACTGTTGCCAACGAAATAAATCAACTCGGGGAGACTGCAGTTCTACATTGTAAACAAATGCAACGCTAGGCAGATGAATCCGTCTCGATCCTGTCTGGCGCAACGGAATTCCATTACGTTTGCCAGCACGTAACAACTAGAATGCAGTCAACCTAATATACAGGGTGGAAGGTATCGCTTTGACCATTCGTTAGCCATAGATTCTACATCCCGACTATAACAAATATGTCCAGTACAATTAGTGTCAATAAAGAACCGTTTCGCAGGAAAAAAATAATTTGTGTACATATTTAGAGCCATCTAGCTTCTTGAGGAATGCATATAAATGGTTTATAATTTCGCTATTTCGCACAGGTAGTGTGTGAACAATGCTTTAATGCATTTTTATCTTAATTCGAGTGAATTTAGCCACACTTTAATGCCATGCGAAGTTTAGAGGAGGTATTGAGCGAGTTCCTTGAAAGTGAGGAAGTAGGGTACAGCAGGCAACAAATTCACGGGCCAGGTATAAGAAAAGGTAGGCGGGGTGGCAACTGAATGAGACGTATCGGAACCTGAACGGCAGTGCAGGGAAGGGATGTCCGGTGGAGTGAGGCAAAACCGTGTTTCAGGGGAGTGGCCCAGTTGAGCGTAGAAGATTTTATCTGTTTTACATTTATCAGATATGTAAAAGTCACCCAGTCTGCAGAGGCCTCAGAACATTCCCAGAATATTCAAGACATAATTTCATTTCTCAAAAATATCTTAAACAATGGTGTTTTAAAAAAAAGATGTTGAAAACTTGTGTCGCATCTTTTGAAGATAATGAACTTAAATAGTTTGGTATCTTTAAAGAACTTTGTTTTTGAGTTCTGTTCAGAAACGGCTACGCACAACACACGCAAGCACATAAGCACCAAACTTGGTATTTAAGTTCAGCATGTTCCAAAGTTGCGACATATTTTTCAAAAAAATCCCCCCACTACAGCGATGGTTTACAAGAAACATTCTTTTTTATTGTAGCCTCTTTATGGTCTCTTTAACTTAGTGAAGTCGCGACTTTACAATTATTTGTACGTTTAACATT
Organism: Tenodera sinensis; assembly: GCA_030765045.1. Lineage (NCBI taxonomy): Eukaryota > Metazoa > Arthropoda > Insecta > Mantodea > Mantidae > Tenodera > Tenodera sinensis. The sequence continues at coordinate 24,079,109 of CM060972.1, read as the reverse complement.
GGAAGATATATATGGTAATACAGAGAGACCCAAAAACATCCGAACCGCTGAGCGACAACGCAGCTGCTGTACACAAGGTTATGCTGTTGACTTGTTTTTCTCTGCTCTGAAAGTGCAGTGTTAAGCTGACGCACTATCGAGTGGTTGAGTTATTACCAGTGTACTTTATTATTTTGTCCTGTAGTTAGTCACAAAGTGCATTATGACTCAGCGTTTGTTTTCTGCTGCGCAGTGTGTATTTATGATTAGTATGTGTTAACTCAGCTCGCCAAGTGAAAGTGCAATTTGCAGAAAGATTTCCAGGTGATCTGCGATTTCTATCTCTAGGGTAACTTAAAAGCATAAAGTGTCAAAGACAAAGCTACACACTCTGGAAAAATTAAAACAAAATATCCTCTAGGAAATTGCCAGCATTTCTCAGTGTGAACTACGGCGAGTGATGGATAGTTTCCTAAAGAGCTGCCAAAAATGCATGAACAACGACGGTGGCCAGTTTCAGCATCTCCTTTAATAACATTGGTAAGTGAAGCATTTAAAAGTAGTTTTCAAAATGTCCGGCTTCATCTCCGCCATTCTATGACAGCGGCACTCGGCGACGAGCGCCGAGAACGCGTACAGGCTAAACACAACGTAGCCGGTTCGGAGTCTTTTGGATCACACGTTACATTTAACATGTATCGCCATCGGTTGAAGAGCTGGCACTTGTTGATATGATTGAGGATCAATTGTACTTGACACTGTTGTCAGATTGGCGTTTGGTCCTGTATTAGAAGTTAGCTGTGGGTAATTTTGGAGTACCTCAGTGTTTATCTATTAAAACTTGTTCCTATCTTGATGGATTAGATACTCTTGTTACTTGTCTGAAATTTCCCATAGTTATACTTTCTCAAATGGGAAGTCTTTTTTATGCTCTTATTTCTTGGCCATGCAAAGAGAATGGAATTTCAATGCACCAGCTTAAAAAAATTGTCTATCGCTCAAAGCCTACTGCTTTCCCATATTCCCCTTGTACCTACAAGAAAATTAGCAATAAGATAATTTCTGCAAATGTTTATTGCGATTAACATGATGAAGATACAGTATAACCGGTTGCATAAATAGTTTGTGTAAGAGTACAAGTGACTGCAAACTTTAGATTTTTGTAAAGTGCATTTCTTTGGCTCAGAGCACCTCAAAAGTTGTACTTTCGGTGAAATCGAAGTTTTATTGGAGTAAGTATATGCTCTACCTTCGTAGGGAACGGTGGAGCATTTAATTAAACATAGGTGCATCTTGGGACATCCAATTTGTGGTTTATGTTGTACAAAGAGCTTCATATGGTGCCTGGAAGAAGTTCCCTGATGATGTTTATCAAAATGCTCCCTGTCGTTTGGATTGATACATCCAGAGGAATTTGGGTGCGCCTCTGCTTGTTTCCTTACTCCGCTACGATGCTCCAAAATATCTAAGGTCAAGAATTGTGCCGAGCAAGAACCGGCACCACTATCCCTTGGCACACGTCCAGCCTTTGTAACACCAAGGAGCTTTTCATGGAGAAGATGGAAAAATATCTCTTAGCTCTCAAGGAGAATTTGGTGTGACGCCGCCTGCTGTGTACTGTGTCTGCCTCACATTCAAGAGTTCCCTAGTTTAAATCTCGGTTAGGATGAGTTATGAGGATAAGGTTTCTCTTATCCTTAGAAGACTTGTAGGATAGCTTTAAACTCAATGGACCTCTAGCTCGTTTGAACATCATTTCACCTTACACATATGTTTAAGATATTTTTATGGCAAATGAAATATATATTTTGAATTTTCTGGCTGTAGCGTATGTAATCCTGTTTACTCTGGATGACTTCTGAATAACTCGTAAACCGTAAGAGATAGACCAAATCTTAATGTACAAAAAATGTAGATCCTGCTAAAACACACAATTTATGTCCAAATAAACTTTTTTTGTAGAGTGAACCATTTCGGAAATATTGAGTGTTATTTGCGTCGGTTTCGGAAAAAAACTTTCGTCAAATGCACTATCGTTCATTTTTTTATGTTAACCGCGCAAAGAGAACGGAATTTGAAAGCTTTAATAGATATGACTATCGCTCAAAGCCCGCTGTATTCCATATTCCCCTTGTACCTACTACAAGGAAATAAGCAATAAGATAATTTCTGCAGATCTTTGTCTCAACTAACACGAAGAAGATATAGGAATACGAGTGTAAGAATGGTTACTACAAGAGTAGAGAAAGTCATGTGACTGCAACACATAGTAAAAGAGGGTAGCGTTATACAAGATAACAAGCTCAAGGAAGGTAAAATGAAAACGCAGCGTAGCGGAAATTTGTAAAAAAAAATGCAACTATTACTCGAACTTCACAGTAAAGAAAATAACACCGCTGATTCGGATGAAGGTGCCTTTGAAGAATTGTCAACCGTAACGGTGGCCTTCCAATATTTTCTTAATTTCCACTTAATTATGTGGACTTTAGTATCTCTAAATCGCATATGATCATGGGCCTTCTGTTTTTCATGCAGCTAACCACCCAATTCAAGAGGATTCAAATAGACTTCCATGGCTGAATTAACAACGCCAGCGATGGGGAACCTTGGCCTCCTGAAACACAAATCTCCACTGCTTTATCTGTTTTTGATGTTCCTTTTTCATCTCTCAAGGTTGCCATACCTTTCCAGAAATTCTTTCAAGCTCATAGCGTACAAATCGACTGCAAGTACTTCTTAATTGAGGAAAACACGCTGTTCATTGTTTAAGTAAACACGTAAATTCTCATTAGTTCTGTTACATAGCATATTAATCAGGAAAATATTAGTAAGATCGATCAAAGCAGGAGAAAAGTGAATATTGTGATATATAGCTGCGTTCAAAAACATGCCGGATTTAGAGGGCATCTGTTAGTATGGTAACAAAATGACAAATTCTAGTAACTGTCACTATTTCTCTTCGAAAATTTAAGCACACCAATAGAGTTATCTTTCATCGTTAACACAGTCTATAGCTGTGACCTTAAAACTCGCAGCTGTCCTATCCGATCGCAACCTTGACACGTACTTCCCTGTCATTCTATGTCTCATAAAGTACTGGCTTGACCGTCACATTCACTAAAACAGCAAACGACTCCGACACGACTGAATGTCTACAACTGTCTGACGATACACACACTCTCTCAGTTAAAACTGCTAACAGCTGTCTCGTTCAACACTTGACTCCGAAGAATTCGTTTCTCTCACTGTCCCGCTCACTTATGTAGGCGAGAATAGCGTAGAACGGATTGTTCTCGAAGTCCCCCTTTCCCTAGACACTTCTCTTAAACAAGCCGGCAGTCGAAATTTTCGCGAAGTCTGGAAACGCTTCCATCGCTGTCGCTTTCCATTGTCGTTTATTTGCCGCGCAGTGGTGTGAGGTAGCTTGACCTTGAATGTCTGAGGCTCAAGGTCACAGTATTAAAATTCTAAATAGCTCTTCTCCGTGTTAATGACTGGCTTCGCACTTGTGCAATACTTACAGCTGAGGCAGTATTCTAACTTCGAAATTTGTAGTGACCAAAGAAATGAACATTTTCGTTTTTCTACATGTACAGGTATGGAAGATGTATGAGCGCATTAGGAAGTTAGAATATTTTTAAATTCCACGTTCTGTGGCAGTGCGGTTTACCGAAGTCGATGTTTCAACATGCAGCTGAGTTTATTTATAGTCTGATCCATACATTTATCGTCTGTGACAAAACCTTTTATGTGATACTGGCACATTTCCTTTGTCCACTACATTTTTGCGCAGTTAACCATATGCTTTTGCCTAAGTGATTTGATTTTTGAAAAATTTATCAGACCTATGTGTTCTATGAAAACTTAGTTGCAGTTTGTGAGTATATTTTGTCTATAGCGTTAAACTTGTCACGGGTGATCCGAAAGACTCCGAACCGGCTGCGCTGTGTTCTGCCTGCACGCGCCCCCAACGAATGCTGACCCGTAATACAGTTTGTGACTAAGTAAAGCACAAAATAATAAAGCACGCTAGTAATAATTGAATTACACGTGATCACGCCAGCTCAATACTGCACTTTCAGAGCAGAGAAAAACAATGAAGCCTGACAAGGAATTTTACACGAGCTGCTAAAACCCAGACCACGCAATAAGACAAAGTGAAAGCTAATGTGTAACAAAACATTGCAGACGCCTTAGATTTTCCCCCCTGTTAAATTCGAAGTATAACAATGTTTTATTTTTTAACGTTACTAATTTAAAGCTTTGATTTGTAGCTTCTGTAACGAACGTACCTCTTCCAGAAATGTGTTGGTTAGATTTGAAACAAGTGGAATGATAATGGCTGGGTTTAACCAGTGGTGTAAGCTCGCGTATGCTTTCCTCATGCTCTTCAGCGAACAGTGGCCTTAGCAGTGACTCATTGAGGAGTGTCTTGATGAAGGGCATGGTCGAGTACTTGTGTGCAGTGTTTGCTGGTCTCATTGCTTGATGGAAAAGCGGCACTGGGAGGAAGTTGTCATGAAATTTTCTGACCGTAGCTTGTTTCATCGTGCAGCAGATATGCAGTGGATGGCAATTTATCCTTGCTAGTTAAATACGGCAGGATATTGCGAAAATGTATACAACAAAATTATTGTTACTGATTATTTTCCTTCCCCATGTCAGAACATGTATAAAAATAAGAACATTAAGAAAGTTTCAATTATTTATTGGAGAAAAGCATCATAAGTGTAAAATTCAAATACTTACCTTTTATTGGTGTACACATTTTTACTTTTTCTACTACGTGTAGTAAGTAGAGGAGATATTTTATTCTACCCAAAAAATTCGATGTCGAGATTTCACCAGAAATATATGTTTTGAGGCCCCCTGAATAAAAAAAACTCAGAAAAAGGAGCGCACGTGTATGTCGTGTGTGTGTGTGTGTGTGTGTGTGTGTGTGTGTGTGTGTGTGTGAGAGAGAGAGCACGGTAACCCAAAAACGAAAAGTGGGTTGAAAACCAAGTTGGTATTCAAGTTTTATGTCTTTCAATGATGCGACACGAAGATTTTGAAGAAAATTCCTCCGTCCTAAACTACTCTTTACATGAAAAATTTTCCGAAGATTTTGATTTTCTCAGAAGCGGCTCTAACGATTTTGAAACTGTACCCATAGGTTCGTCTGATCCTAGGCATTGGCTGGTAAGTCCTAGGAGGTGCCAGTCCGCCATACAGGGATTGCAGAGGTCTAGGTGGACGACAAACACGCGGTCGAAAGCTTTCAACGTTTTAGCGGAGAGTAACATGAGTTGGAAGATTTGAAACTTTATACATTTAGTTTTTATACTTTTTTGATATCTTTATCACTTAGTTTTAATTCTGGCTTTTGCCATCCTGTTCTGTATATTTATATTGCTTTTTACTAGCAATTTCTATTTTTTATAGTTTTATGATGTTAATATATCTGGCTTTTTTCATGAATTGGTTCTTAAGGACGCTGATGACCATGTAGTTGAGCCCCCTTAAACCTATATCTCCTCCTCCCTATAGGAAGGATAAACAGGCGAAGAAGAAAAAATGTAGAGGATTTTAAAATGTGCGCACATTTTGTAGCTTAAACTGTGACTTAAACTGTTGATTATACCCTCCCCTGTACGACTTACATCCCCTAGGACTTACTAGACAAGGATCAGACGCCTGTCGGGGAGCACAGGGATCCATGGAGTGAAAACCTGGAAGCGGGCTGTCAGCCAAGAAGCTTTTCGGAAAACAAGCGAGAAGTAAAAGCGTTACAAAACGCATTAGAGAAATTGGGAAATTTAACTTTTTTATGCGTGAATAAACATCAAATAAAGGCTTTTGGACTCGTATACTTCAGTGTGTCCATTTGCTATTAGAAATCTGTACCGAAATGAAGTCTATTTGATACAGATTACCGCGCTTTCGCGTGCTTCGAAAATGTTTTTGCTATTTTTCCTCTGTACTCTGCCGGTTTCTGTTTTAAATACAACGTTTTATACTTGGATGTATCATTTCTATGTTTTACATTTAGAGTAGTCTTCAATACCTAATAATTTGTCCACAAGGTTGGAGATTTCATTGTTTTTGACATTTTTCACAGTAAACTGAATAAGCTTAGGTGGTAACGTCTGTAGCCCGCATTCGGGAGGCCGCGGGTTCGATCCCTGTGGCCGCGCATTCTGACAGGGGGGTTTTGCGTGGTTTCCCCATGTCACTTAAGCGAATGCTGGGGTGCAAAAAGCTCTTCTCTACGGATTCCTTTCCTTTCTCATTTCCCTCCCTTGGCATCTTTCGGTTTGGTTGATAGCGCGGAACGCTCTGGCGAATGCGGACAGATGGCACAGTTGTTTGCGCTCTGGAATCTCATCCCTGACCCTCAATCTAAGTTGCTGCCCGGGCCGCAAGTGTCACCTCGTCGCCCTCTCCCTGGGTAGAGGAAAGACTTCGGTTGTGCGCCAGGGTTTATATCAGTTAGGGACTTCTGTGCGTCTCTGAGCTTCGCTGACTCAGCTGTCTGACAAGCGTAAGGCCTCGCTTTGCCTCATCCCTTCCCCCTACGGGATGGTAGCCCGCAAAGTATCCATTTTGGGGTCGCGGTGGGTCGAGGTGTCCTCACAAACACGGAGCTCGTTTTTTGAGAATGAATGTTAATTTTCCTTGCTCGCCAAACCATGACCTTGTGAGACAACTTGACATAATTTCTTTGATTCTTCAGGAGATAAATTCTGTTTCAGGTGATATGTATCGTATCAGGAGATATGAAACTAATTTTCACCTCCAAATTCACTAATCAACATTAGTGTCCATCTTGTAAAATCAACGCATCTAAAATAAACATCGAGGAATTGATTTATCGCATTTATAATTTCTTTCGTATCATCTAAATATTAAAGCTTTGTTGTGTCCGATGTAGAACAACTACTGTATGCAACTCTGATGTAATGTTTATAATATTCTCGTGAAGTTGTCACTCGCTTTGTCGCATTATAGGACCGTTGCATAAATAGCTAATTCAGTGTTTGAAATGCGGTCCCTAGTGGTGGTTCGTTCTTTGAGTTAAAATAAATTTGTCGCAGCACTCGCGGGATCGATGCGAATAAGAAACACGTTGGAAATGTATTTTATGTCTAGAGTAAAACGTGTAATGGGGTTGCATGTTTAAGCAGCAGTTCTGAAAGATTTAGGCTCTGATATGAAACGTAACTTAGAAACCAGTGGTTTAATACTAATTGAGAGGAATCTGGTATAAACACGCAATACGTGAGAACAGTATGCACCATAAGAAATGGTAAAGTTCAGTATGTACGTTGTTTGGAGCAAGTTAAGAGTTTTAAATTCGTGTATTTTGCATTTAATCGGTGTTACTTTATTAGTGTTTTAAAAATATATTTGTATTATCTGTATAAAATTTTAGCTTTAGGTTAAGAGCGCGACGACACTTCTCTAATGTTGTTGAGCTAGGTGACCAACGCAACGAAAGCTTGCCAACGAGAGCTGCGCGGAACTTCGGTACTACTCGGATAAACTCGGGTTACCTCGCTCGATTAAGGCCGCATGCCGCTTTCACTCTGCGCATTGTACCTGGCGCCCCCCCCCCCCCATACTTGTTGGCATAAATAAATAACCATTACCATCTAAAGGTTACTTAAACCCGGGACATAAAGTACTTAAAGTTGTAAGTCGCCCTTGAGGTATTTATCTCTTGTGGTTAACCGGGGAAAAAGGTACGAATCAGCTGGTGAATTTAATGTCGTACTGGCAAGTTGGCCATGGTAGCTTAGTGGTTAAAGCAGCCGCTCGATAAGCGGAAGATCCGTGGTTCAAATCCCGACTATGGCATTGAATTTTTCAGTTCTGATTCTACCTCTTAAACATTGCCCATACACGGTTCTTGTGTTTAAAAACACCAGTAAGCTTGTTGGCATAAATAAATAACTGATAAAGTTGTTTCAAATGGACGTTTTAGAAGATCGTGGCAATGTCTTGAGCAGGCCTGGGGTGCATTACTCCGAAGGTGTGAACAGAGCAACCCGCCCCTCTTTATTTGCAGTAGCTACTGGCACACATACATCAGCGATGTCCAACGTTTCGAAAGAGGGGAAGTTGGATTTACCTCCTTCCACTTTATGCGGACTGTGCCACTCTTAACACTCAATTGGGTTGCAGTGGCGTTTGGGGTATATGTACGTTCCGAGTGGTTTACGATTTGGTACCGCTTACGTTTGGTCTATCAATATTTGGCGATAAGGTCAGAACCTTAGAAGATACACCAAGTGATCGTCACCTAACCTATTGCGATACAGATTTTTAGTTAGTTCAGTGTGAAGCAACTCTGTTCGCAAACTCGCTCATATACAAACCATTCTTGCAAATGCTTATTCCTCTATCTACTTCATTTTAATCGACATAAGCATTTTCAGAAATTATGTTATAGCTAATTTTCTTTAAGTGCAAGGGGAATACAGTAGGCTTTAAGTGATAGTGGAATATTTTAAGAGCTGGTTGCTTTGCGGCGCCTTTGAAATCCCGTTCTTCTCGCAAGGCCAAGAGATAAAAAAACGAATAACATATTCCTACTTGAGAAAAGTCTATTGGCAAATTCCAACAAATAAAGAATATATCGGAAATGGTTCACTCAAAAGCAAAAAGTGTTTCACATAAGTTGTGTGTTAACGAGATACACATTTTCTATTTAGTATGTTGTTGTCTGTGTGGTACTGTTTACCACTTATGCAAAAATTGTGCAGAATGAATAGGTCTTCGAAGGAAATTCCCAGAAAGTTCAAAGTATGATATAGAAACTAACATGAAATCGCCAATTTGTCCGTTACTGGATACTGACTGACTGGTTGTGAGTCTACACGCCGTGGCAAGAGCTGAAGGAGGTGGAGTGAGGTATAGCAGCTCATTACATATGCGTCTCCAAAGAGACAAGGTTGGACATTGCTGCACTTTAGGTGGAATGGGTTTTCCCTTTGGTTTTTCGCTTTGGTAATCACGAAGGGAGAGGAAGTATGGATTGCCTTGACACCTTGTGCGTACTCTTCCGTTATATCTGCTATAAAATTGCTGCAATGCTGTTAGAAGTTAAGACATATATCCAGAATAACTTGTTTCACTTAAAACGCTTTTCTACTGACTATGGAGCCTGTTTTTCTCGAGTAAACCATCCGCAAAGCGGGCAAGGAAGATGCAGTTAAGGCATATCTTTTGCATAGAACGTCGCATAAACTAGAAAATATACTAGGGACATGTGAATCACCTGGTATATACACAAAGCATTATTTTAGTTTAGTTTCTGGCGTAGCGTCACTGGGGTTAACATTTGCACCACGGATGCTAAAAACGCTGGCCACTCACATGCAATTAGATGGACATATGCAGTAATAGGTACATTATGCATAGAGTTTGTTGCGCGCTGTTGGCTTGTTATAATGGCCCATTAATGATTATTTTTCACAGTATTGTTCACCGTTGCTGTGTTTTGTGTTTAATGTGTCCGATAACCAGACATGTTTGTACACTGACTCCGTGCTTTAGAAAAGGTTTCAATAAAATGAGGGAATGTTGTCTATGATCCAATATTGACAAATACGGTTTGAATGTGCATCAAAATCACAATAACCAGTTTCGTTCCCCCTATATTTTATTCGTTTACAACCTTGCAGGTAACGTGCTTTAACATGTACCATAAAAATAATACTGGGTATAATGGAAGTGATAACGTTTTCATGAACCTCTGTTAGCGATTTTATGGCTCCTGTTAGGGAGTAAAAATTATCACCAGATATTGCTGTTTTGACAGCGTGTTTCTGAAATGATGACTCTCATTCGAGTCCATAACTTTCGCAAAGTAAACACAAAACTCTGTTATAGAAGATTACTGAAAGGATATAAACATTTTGTAAATGTTTCGAAGTTGATTTTTGTGTTCATAAGATCGTAGCAAATATTTTTACTTTCTCTACTACATCTAGTATGACTATTCATACGAATTTATTGAGTAGCAAAGCATAAACATGTTGGGCTGCCCATGAACTTGGGGCCGAGCCCCTCTGTCATGTGACAGCCCTCTGCGATTCTCTGCATATATTAACCTTAAACACCTATTTCCATCCCTCCTGCTACCCCTGACCACAGGTCACTCGATCACTTATTCTCCCTTGTCTCATGAAGTGAAGCACCATTTTCCTCCTTTTTTACTTTCTCTACTACAAAGTAGAGGAAATATTGTATTCCACCCAAAAATTTGTCGAAATTTCACCGGAAATATGTTTAGAGGCTCCCTGAAACAAAACAAAAAAAAAATGTTTAGGAAAAGGGTACATTTACAGAGGGCGACACCTCGCTCACGTGGACCTACACAGGTCTATTGTGGCTACCACCCCCAGTAGGCAGAGATGAAATGAGGGAACCGAAGGGATGCTATCAGGCCCGCAGCTAGACAGGCCCACCAGAGACGCGTGGAAGTCCTTAACCAGTGCTGAGATGCCTTCATCCCGGCGCAAGTCCCCGCCAAGCAGCCATCACACCGCGGGTACGGGGCGGTATCGTACGAAGGGTCTCTTCCCCTCCTCGACGGAGGACAAGGGCCACCAGACGCCACCCAGCGCCGAGAACTGCCATCCACGCCATCTGCCAGACACTGCCCGCACTACATGCCTGGAACTGCACCACCTGAAAGATAAGGAAATGGAATGAAAGGAAATGATTGAAAGGAAACCGTGGTGTGAAATAACGCACCCCAGCATTCGTCTAAGTGACCTGGGGAAACCACGGAAAACCCAATATCATAGTGCGCGGCCACGGGTTTCGAACCCGCGACCTCCCGAATGCGGGCCACAAACGTTACCGCCTGAGCAATCCCGCTCGTTGTGGACAGCATAATTCAAAAACGAAAAGTCGGTTATAAACCAAAGTTGGTATTTAAGTTTGTCTTTCAAGGATGTGACACGAGATTTTGAAGAAAATCCCTCCACCCTAAACTTACCCTTTACATGGAAAAATTTTTCGAAAATTTTTATTTTCTTGAAAATGGCTCTATTTTTATTAAAATGCCGTTTGTTTGAGATATTTTGATGACATGAAATGTAGGTATATTTTGAATTTTCTGGCTATAGCCTATGTAGTCCTGTTTACTCTGGATGACTTTTTAATATCTCGTAAATCGTAAGAGATAGACAAAATCTTACTGTACAAACAATTAGATCTCGCTAAAACGCACAATTTATATCCAAATAAACTTTTTTGTAGAGTCAACCATTTCGGAGATATTCCTTGCATTTGTATAAGTTTTAGAAAACTTCTGTCAAGTGGAACATAGATATTTATTTTTTAAGCGTGCAAAGAGAACGAAATTTGAAGGCTTTAAAAGATTTGACTCGCTCAAAGCCTACTGTATTTTAATATTCGCCTTTCACCTACAAGGAAATAAGCAATAAGATAATTTCTGTAAATGTTTATCTCAAGTAACACGAAGATGTAGGAATAAGAATTTGTAAGAATGGTTACTACAGGAGTAGAGAATGTCATGCGAGTGTAACATCAGATTTTTTTCTCTCGCATCTGCCCTTGAGGTGATGAGACTTTCCTCTCTCAGCATTTCTGCGAAATGTGATACGGCTGACTTATTAATTTTCTGTTTCCTTACTCGTCACTTCTTGAATTTCCGCTACTATATCGTGTTAATTCAGTTTTTTCCTCTGCAATTTGTCCACCTGCCCTTAGTTCTAAATCTCACTCTTTGCTCGTCTTCTGTTCTATCAATTTATTCATTTGATACCTTCGGTCGTTACATCTGGTAAGTAGAGGAAGTTTGTATTCCACCCAAAAATTCGATGTCGAGAGTTAACCATAAATACGCGGAGGACCCGAGTTCGATCCCCGTACCAGCATGGGGATTTTATCCCCTCTTGGAGGTCTGGCAAGGGGTGCACTCAGCCTCGTTATGTCCTGGGGGACCAGTTGGGGAGCTACTTGATGCAGAAGTAACGATCCCAAGTTCAGAAGGTCGTGTAACTGGCCGGGAGGGTTCTGGACTCTGACCACGTCCCACCCTCCAGTACTGCACCCCAGAAATGACGCCTGTAGTGGGCAGAGGTGGGGGACGCAGCGGCAAGCCTTGGCCCTTCATGGGCTGTTGCGCTAGGGTTTTAGTTTGCTTTATATAAGCTTAATATCTTTGAAGGATGCGACACGAAGTTTTTGAACTAAACTCTAAACTACCCTTTACGTGGAAAAGTTTTCAAAAATTTTGATTTTCTCAAAGATGTCTAACGATTTTGATTAATGTTCCATAGGTGTGAGATAGTTTTATGACAAATGAAATCTAAATCTCGAATTTTCTGGCTATAGCCCATGTAGTTCTGTTTACTCTGGATGACTTTTGCATAACTCGTAGACATAGACCAAATGTTACCCTACAAAAAATGTGGATCTTGCTAAAATACACAGTTTATGTCTAAATAATTTTTTGTGTGGAGTAAACCATTTCGGAGATATTCCTTGTGATTAGTTCGAGTTCTTCTGACAAGTGGAACATCGTTATTCATTTTGTGTGCTAATTGTGCAAAGATAACGGAATTTTTAAGCTTTTAAAGATTTGACTATCGCACGAAGTCTACTGTATTCATATATTCTTCTGTACCTACAAGAAGATGAACAATAAAAATGTTTCTGCAAATTTTATCTCAATTAGCACGTTGAAGATATAGGAATATGAGTTCGTAAGAATGGTTAATAAAACTGTAGAGAAAGTCATAAGAATGCAATACATCAGATTTATTCTATTCAGGGCATCTGAAAACACATTTTCGGTGAAATTTTGGGTCGAGTACAACACTTCCCCCTCTTACTTTACATATGTGGGGAGATTGGAAAAAAATATATTTAATGTAGGTTTGCGAATTGTGCCAGTAGTGCATCAAATGAACCCTTTCCCTCCACAAAGCCTTCTATCTTGTGCATGCTAGCCCCAGGTCAAATAGCTAGTTATTGCATACGTTGATGTGGGGAAATTGTGAAGCACTCCTGTCATCCCGAGGATTCTGTACGAAGGCAGGTTTAAATAACGATTAAGATTACACTCTCCCCAAACTGGGAGCGCGCTTTGTGCGAGGGGAAAAGCATTTTGGAAGACCTCATTGCTGGCGAGGCTGTGTGTGAATAAACGTTGCCTGAGGCGTGTTGATCTTGCGCAAACCAACCCGTGTGTCGTCATAGCTATTTCAGAAGACTTTGCGTTGGACTGACATCATCTGGGAGTCTCTAAAGGTTTATTACCAAGTTTTCCCACGTGCGGATGTTAACAGTGTCCATGCATCAGAAATAAACAATCACAAGGCATACCGCCAAGTAACAGATCAAATATCCCAAAGTCGCTGAGCACATGTGAATTTTGGGATTTCGCTTAAAATCTACATCATGTTATGCACTCACTTCGCATCTTAAAGCTACAAGGGCCTAAGTCCTAGACTAATATACAAGTTGCAGTTTTCTAGTTCAGTTGTAATATTTTCGAAGCACAATGCTTTGGTTCTTCTAACGTTTGATTTCTTAATTTTTTTTAGCTTGTTTGTTTTCTGTACCACGTATAGTAAGTATAGGAAGTAGTGAATTTAACCCAAAATTTCGATGTGGGGATTTCACTGGAAATATGTTTTGAGGCCCCTGAGTAAAAAAAAAAAAGGAAGCATTTTTAGAAAAAGGTCCGTGCATTTGTCTTTGTCAGTCTGTGGACAGCATAACTCAAAACGAAGATGGGTTAAAAACCAAAGTTGGTATTTAAGTTTAATGTCTTTCAAGGATGCAACACGAAGATTTTGAAGAAAACTGCTCCACCCTAAACTATCTTTTACGTGGAAATTTTTTTGAAAATTTTGATTTTCTCAAAAATGGCTAACGATTTTGATTAAAATGCCATATGTTCAGGATATGTGTACGGTAAATGAATTCCGGCTATAGTCCATGTAATCTTGCTTACTCTTGATGACTTTTGCATAACTGGTAAACCGTAAGAGATAGACCAAATCTTACTATACAAAAAATGTAGCTCTCGTTAAAAGTCACAAGTTATGTTAAATGAATTTTGTTCTGTTGAGTGAACCATTTCCGAGATATTCCTTGTTATTTGTGAGTTTGGAATACTTCCGTCAAATGGAACACCGTTATTCATGCTTACTTTCTCTACTACGTATAGTAAGTAGAGGAAGTATTGTATTCCACCAAAAAATTCGATGTTGAGATTTCGCCGGAAACGTACTTTTTGAGGCCCCCTGAATTAAAAAAAAAAAAAAAAAAAATACATTTTAAATAAAAGGTCTGCTCGTGTGTGAGTCTGTCAGTCTGTGGACAGCATAACTCAAAACGAAAAGTGGGTTAGAAACCAAAGTTGGTATTTAAGTTTAGTGTCTTTCAAGGATGCGACACGATTATTTTGAAGAAAATTGCTCCACCTTAAACTACCCTTTACATGGAACATTATTCCAACATTTTTATTTTTTCGAAAATGGCTCAAAGACTGGATTAAAATGCCATATATTTAAGTATTTATGGCAAATGAAAAGTATATATTGGATTTTCTGGCAATAGCACCTGAAGTATTATTCATTTTGGATGACTTTTGCTTAATTGGTAATCCGTAACAGCCAAAATTTTACTGTGGTATCATTATAGCAGTCACTACGTTTGCACGTGGAATTGAAATGGATTTGAGTCCAATCTCATTCTGATCCACGTTTCAATGTTGTACGCAATCCGAATATTGAGATCAGTCGTGGATACGCAAGGCTCAAGCATAAATAAGCCGTGACCTCCCCCTGGAAATTAATGAATTTAATGTATAACTTTTGACAGCAGAATAATGAATTAATATTGTATGATTGCAAATTTCCAACATGTGCCCTCGCCCCCTGAAAAAGTCTGCCGACGCCCATGTCCCCGTGGAAACGTATGTATATCAAGTATTCCACGTTACTGGTTTGTAATTTAGCAGTATAGTTTTCTCAAACAGGAAGTCATTCATTTCTTTATGCACTGGCTGTGCAAAGAGAATGACAGATGACGACCACTGCTGAAAGATATGACTATCGCTGAAGTCTATTCTTATTTATATTCTGCCTATAAGAAACTAGGTCAGAATTGTTTGTTTCTGGAGTAACAGTTTCTGCCCAAGAATGCTACGTATTTTGGAATGCGTAGTAGAAAGTGCAGAAGACATTTAAAATAATTCGGGCACAATAAAATTGTGCTTGCTATATACGTATTTTGATGCAATTATAAATTCTTAATAATAAGGGGGGAGTAAACTTTTCACGGAGTGTTAACATTAGTTAAAAAGGATTTCTAGAGGTTTGTCAGAAAAATCGGTTTAAAACTTTGATGCAAGGAATAGAGAATGTGTGTTCAATGCTAACTTTGGCTCTTCTTTTCAATGTTCCCTTTCAGAACAGCTATTTCTGTAGTCATATTAATATATGGTAACATGCTGATAACTAAACCTTGAATAGGTGAAACGTTGAACGTTAACATAAAAAATGAATAACGATGTTGCATTTGATGAAAGTTTGTTTTCCAAAACTCACTCAAATAACAAGGAATATCTCCGAAATGGTTCACTGTAAAAAAAAAAATTTATTTGCACATTGACTGTGTGTTTTAGTAAGGTCTACATTTTTTTTGTATAGTAAGATTTGATGTATTTCTTACGGCTTACCAGTGACTCAAAAGTCATCCGGGATAAACAGGACTACATAGGTTAGAGCCATAAAATTCAAAATATACATTTCATTTGTCATAAAAATATCTTAAACATGTCATTTTAATCAAAATCGTTAGTCATTTTCAAGCAAATCAAAATTTTCCATGTAAAGCGTAGTTTAGGGTGGGGCTATTTTCTTTAAAATCTTTATGTATCATTGAAATACATTAAATGCCAACTTTGATTTTTAGCCGACTTTTTGTTTTTGAGTTATGCTGTCCACAGGCTGAAGCACATGCTCGTGCGCACGGACCTTTTTTCTAAAACTGCCTCTTTTGGATTCAGGCTGCTTCAAAACATATTTCCACATCGAATTTTTGGATGAAATGCAATACTTACTCTACTTGCATAGCAGAGAAAGTAAAAATGTGATTCGTAACTGGGGTTTTTTAATGCTATATTTTATGTTTAGTGTTCCTAGGTTTTTTTTGTCAACGTCCTCAAACGTAATGTCATCGGACGGTGAGTGAATGAAATGGGTGAAATGATGCTCAAATGAGCCCGAGGTCCTTGGAGCTTTATCTTCTCAGGAAAAGGGAAAACCGCTGTAAAAAAAACCCTACTTACCTTAACTTACCCTAAGCGAGATTCGAACTCGCGACCTCTTGAACGTGAGGCAGACACGCTAACCATCACGCTACTGAGCCGGGCGTGCTCCTAGCTATCGAAAACTGGGCGATGGAGAAGTTTCATTGCCAGTTCAGCCATTATGTCATCAGGGCCAAAAGTATTGCGGACCAGTGGTGCTAAACTTTCTCAGAACACCGGAATTCCAAGTCATTGAAGGAAGTTATGTGTCAATTATTAAGTGACTGCATGTGTCATTGATAGACCAAGAATGGCAACCTGGTGATTGACCCGATATCCGCTACGAAAAGAATTAAGGTCAGCCCAAGGTTAGTGGGAGGGGGGAATGCATTAAGAGTCCCGTTGTCAATAGTTGAGAGTTGCATCATGTGGGGTTTGGTGACAGGATTGAGCTTCCTTCAGGACTTCGACATCAAGTCCTCCAGATTGCACTTCAAAGGACTACCACAAACACCCTTAAACATTCTCTATTTTATTTATTTAAAGACATAACGTCTTGTAACCTGCTTGGCCTTATCGAACGATGAATGAAATGTGCGAAGTGGTACTCAAATTGCCCAGAATTTATAGAGCTTAAAAGGTGTCAATTGCTTAGTTCTCACGATAAAGGCAAACCTTGGATAACCCCATATCGGTTGACTCGCCTTAGCCGATATTGGAATCGGCGTCCCTTGAATGCTAGGTAGACACGCTACTCCCACACCACAGAGGCGGGCCACTCCATATTAGCATCTATACAGGGCGTTTAAAAAATTGTCTGATATTGCAACACGAGTTGAGGTTGGGCAAACCTAGAATAAATGTTACTGTAAACACATGTCCAAAAACAAATACTGTTGAAGATTCGAGCCATTTTACTGGAGTGTTTATACCTGACAGTGGACTTCATCTAATGTATGGATTGGTGGAGAGGTCCAGTAACATGGCCTCCCCATTAACGAGGGCCCATAATTAAAAAGAAACCTCAGTTTGTTACATCTCCAACGAAATGTAATAACTCAAGGCGCAACAGTGCTTTCCAGGCCAAGGCCTACCGCACAGCCTCTGCGTGCCCCACCTCCTCCCATCACAGGGGTCACGAGTGGCATTACGTGGTCAGCGTTCTGATCCCTCCCGGCCCTGCACAACCACAGCCGCTACTTTTTCATCAACTACCTCCTCAATTGGTCCTTCAGGGACATAACGAGGCTGAGTGCACCCCGAATCAGGTCTCCCAGCGGGAGAAAATCGAACCCGGGTCTCGCGCTCGGTAAGCGGTCCAATGAAAGTTTATCTTATTAATTCAGAATAAGCATTAGTATGAATCGTTTTTAGAAGAGTGGGTTAAGTTGCGTTATGCCAGATCGTTATATCCATAATTGTTTATGCATTGTGAAAAGCACTTCCAGATATGAGAATTTCAAATACTACCACCACTTAATTTTTATTCTTCTAGTAAAAGATTTGTTAGATGTCTTAGGTGAGTATTTTGCTGTCTAAAATACACATTGTACGCATTGCGTAAAGGTTGTAAGTGATTTCATCATATCTTATTTATATCCTTGTATAGCCTCTTTGTATTCTGCACATGACCTTCCCGTTGCTATTTTGAGTTGCACTCTCTCTCCAAAACAAGCATGTCTGCAGAAAGTTGTTTGTTTGATAATCATTGGCAGGTAGAAGCGGTGTTCTGTGGATATTTTCAGATCAACAAACACTGTACAGGTTTCACAGACCGTTATTCCGTTCCAGTGTTTTAGAGTTATCCCATGGAAAAAAAAGCAGTATTAAAAATTAAGGCTGGAAATTACTTACTGGAACTATCCTACTGTGCAAATCGGTTTAATCTTTTTTAATTTAAATTTTGTATCGTTATTGATCATCAGTAAGCGGACAAGGTATAGATAACCTACCTCCCTTAAGTAACTCATAGCGTAGCAGCCCTTCTCGGGTCAGGGCTTACCGCCCGACCGTTGCACCCCCACCTCTGCCGTGGGGTTGCTTAAAAACGACAGTTACTTATTGTAAACTGAAACGTTACACATATAAATAAAAAATAGATAGGACTAAAACAAAAACAATGGCATTTAAAGGTATCCATCCATTCCGGTCTAAAATAGTTTTATAAAATAACATTTGAACAGGTTTCAAAATTTAATTTGCTCATAAGTGAAATAATACACAGAACGGAAATAGGGATTAAATAAATACATATAACAGATGCAATAAAACGAACCTTAAAGAACAAACAAGGAACGATTCCTTAGTGAAAGTATATAAACCAATGGCTATCCTATTATCGGCTCAGAAACGTGGATAATGATGGCACAACACAAAAATACAGGGTGGAAGGGAAGTCATTACACTAATTTAAACCAGTAGTTTATCTGGATATTTGGAACACATATTCTGACGGTTTTGTCTCTGACCATTTCCTACGGAGATATTTTAATTTTGTCAAAAACAAGCTGACAACACTGCAGATTGTGTGGGTGTCACTTTCCCTAGCTCAGTACATAAACATCGTAATGGTGCGTCGTGAAAACAAACTCATACCCTGCCTTGCCCTTCAGCGTTTACTGTTCGAGTGTAAGGCAATCACAATCGTTAGCTCCCACAACATTACACGAAAGCGAAGGCGCCCGACCTGTTTACATCCACAAAACACGTCAATTTCCTGACCAACCTCAACGCAACGTTGTCGACTTTACATGGCGTTTGAAAGAGCAGCTCAGAGTATTCCTTCACGTCTTTTAAGTGATTATTACTACCAAAGCTGTGTCAGAATTAATTATTTTGCTGTTTAACGAGGCTATCAATTGCCAGGATCACATCAGCGTCGCCGGTGTGCCTTAATTTCGTCCCGCAGGAGTTCTTTTACTTGCTACTGACATGGTCGTTTTTAAGCACACGTATAAACCATCGGTCTGGACCGAATTTGAACCCGCGACCTTGGGGTCAATAGGCCAGTGTCTAATTAACTGAGCCATCCAGACCGACAGCTATGTCAGAAATAAGTTACTCTACGCATTACAAGTAAAAAGTTATCTTCGTACATTCTTATGGAATTTCGCATCCAATTTGGATAAAAAAAACTATGTTTTCGAAATCGGCAGATCTAAGAAGAAAATGCCTTTCGAGTTTTTGGTTTGTAACTCTTCTATGACACACATATTGGAAGGAATGTAATGACTTACCTTCCACTCTGTATACAAACAGATGAAATTCCTTTGAGCCATAGCTGGATATACAAGACTAAACAAGAAGCAAAAGATCAAATACAACTAAAAGTAAGTATTAAACAAAGTAATAATGGAATGCAGAACCAATTGGAAACAGCATTTAAATAGAATGGAAAAATTAGTTTCCAAAATAGTAACTATAAACCACAAGAATAAAGGAACAGCTTGACGGGGAGAGAGAATTTTAATTATATATACATTTAAAAATAGATATGAATTGTTGGGTGGGGGGGGGGGTAGGTTCCCCCGGGCCACCCCCTAAATTCATCACTGCAAAGGAACATACGACGATCGAAGAAAAATGGAACGAAGACATCAGAGCCCCAACAGGCTAAATAGCCTAAGCTGTGTTGAAGAAGAAGAAGAAGAGGAGCCTGTTATAGTAATTACGCGAGACAATTTTTTTTAGATACCCGTTACTCTAATAGAGATGAGTTTTCAAATATATATGTTGATACTCGTATAATAATTCCTAAAAGCAAATTATTTGAGGAAAAAATCTTACATGCACGAGGAATTTGGCTGAGAGACCTCCGAAAACGATATGCATAAACCTCGCCCCCTATTTTGACTCGAGCGTTGTGATTTAACATTCTTTGGTTCAAGTGTCACTATTACAATAATTACATTACCATCCGTAAGTTTATTATGTGATATTTATGAAATTACTATTGTACATAACGTTGGCTAGTTGAAATACATGAAAATATATCGGTCTGGATTTCACCGATTAGCGTCTTAGAGGGTATACTGTAAGCTGTGACAGCTTATAGAACACTTTCAGGGAATTGGCACAGAGACCCGTGACCGAATTGCTAACAAGGATATCAGCTTGAGTGGTTTCTCTCGGTGTCCAAAGAAAGAGCAGCGATACAACATAGGCTATTTCTATGATACAATAACTTTTGGGAAAGTTGACATTTATTTATAGGTAGTAGTGTTGGACAATCCAGTGAAAACTGTCGAGTTATTCGCTGGTGGCTATCAACCCAGTAATTTGGTAGTTCCGTCAGCATTCGATGTTTTGTACGATTTTTCCAAACAATAACACTAGATGTCCAACCTTATCTCTTTAGAGGCGCTTACGTAATTAGCTACTATTCCCCACCCCACTTCTTCAGTCGTAGGGTGAATCAGCTCTTAACTGTGACGTGTAGAAAGTCAGCATCCAGTGACGAATACAGACGATTCCATGGCAGTTTCATCATCTTCATTTTGTTACTACTATTATTATTGTTATTAGTTTATGTTCAAAAGAAATTTATTTATATTTGGATATTTTTATTGAAAGTATTTATCCATTTTATTCTCTTGTAGTATGAAATATGCTTGTGTGTGTGTGTGTGTGTGTGTGTGTGTGTGTGTGTGTGTGTGTGTGTGTGTGTGTGTGTGTGTGTGTGTGTGTTTCTCTGTTTCTCTGCCTGTGTTTCGATCAAAACCAAGGTTACATTACATAATAGTAATTTATCTGCGGTAAGGATACCCATCTGTAAAATTTTGAAAATCTACAGTTTTTATTGGATTGATTAGGAATTTACAATCACTGTACAGTAAGGAGTATATCTGCCAAATGTCAAGCATTAGTGAAATGCATGCTAAAATTAATATTTTACTGTAATTTTTAAAAATATTTTTATAAGTGGTTTCCCACGATGCAATTTTGATTTGAAAAACTTAATAATTTTAGTTACGTTTTTTAATAGAATGTTAGCAAATTGATGAAATAATTTATTTTTATTATTAGTTTGTATGCAAATATATTTTAAAGTTTAAATTCATTATTTTTTCACTTAAATTTCGAAATGTAAACCTTAATATGTAATTACAGTTATTCATGTTATGATAAACTTATCTCTTTTCTTTCTAATGTTATTTCTAAGCAAGTACACCAAATTTCGTGCATATGTAGTGAAAACTGCATCGTGTGGATCATTGTAAAGAGAAAACAGTGTTAAAAATAAAACATGACAAAACTAAGTTTGAAATGGAATCCAGGGGAATGAAACTGTGTTGATTTAAATGGACATGACCACTTGCAAGCAATTGGTTAGGCGGCCACGTGATATAGTTAAAGGCCGTACGGTTATAAAAAGCATAAAAAAAATAAAGCAGAAAGTTTATACTATTTGATAAAACAAAAATCAATTTTTGTTACTTTTTGACATTTTTAGCCTTTTTACACAGATGCATATCCTTAAGCAAGAAGGAAATGCAACTTAACATAATAGTTCCTTAACACCAATGTTTTAAGAAGAACAGAAGGGTTTAGGAGGTTGGGCTAACGAACGCTCAAAGAAGTTGGTGTTCTGTAAGCTTTGGTTGGTTATCCAAGGCATCCATCGTAAGAAATGAAGTGAAAGACATCACAGAGGGAAGGCTCATAAAATGGTGAACTAGCTGGAGTGAAATGGTACTTGCAGCTAGCTCTCTTTCACTTTGTGTCGCGGACATAGTCGAGAAACGCTTACGTAGCCGGCTTCGCGGAAAAGTTGTCATGAGTGCGTACTTAGCAGTTAAAACGGTTACTTCGTTGTCAATTTCTTCAGCACAACCAGTGTTGCCGGTTTAGCAGTTTGATTCCCAGTAGTGCCAACTTAAAATCGGATTCATTCTCTAATTCCAAAGTTGCCAAGCTGAGAATAGAATATTCTGTTCTATTTTGACATAAATAATAATTAAATGAAATATTTGTATATTCTAATCGGTGTTCCTGAGAAGCGTAATAATGAACGAGACTTCTCCCCTCTGGGTGCCTATCAGTGGCGGCTGGTGGATCAAGTGTAGTGTACAAATTAAAATGTAGAATAGCCGCGACTACCTATTGATACAGGTGCTCCGCTGTTCTCTCTTTTGACCTTGAAAATTTATCAGTAAAGGTACAGAGGGGGACACCTCGCTCACGTCGACCTACACAGGTCTATTGTGGCTACCACCCCCCAGTAGGCAGGGATGAAATGAGGGAACCGAAGGGGTACTATTAGACCCGCAGCTAGACAGGCCCACCAGAGACGCGTGGAAGTCCCTAACCAGTGCTGAGATGTCTTCATTCCGGCGGTAGGCCCTGCCAAGCAGCCAACATCACACCGTGAGTCCGGGGCGGCATCGTACGAAGTGTCCCTCCCCCTCGACAGAGGACAAGGGCCACCAGACGCCACCCAGCGCCGAAAACAGCAGTTACCATGCACAGTCATCCACGCCATCTGTCCGACACTGCCCACACTACATATCTGGAGCTGCACTACCTGAAAGATAAGGAAATGGGATGAAAAATGATGGAAAGGAACCGTGGTATGAAATAATGCACCCTAGCGTTTGCCAAAGTGACACGGGTAAACCACGGAAAAACCCATATCAAAGTGCGCGGCCACGGGGATTGAACCCGTGACCTCCCGAATGCAGGCCATAGACGTTACCGCCTGAGCCATTCCACTCGGTAAATCTATCAGTAATTTTTGCCTTAAAGTCTGATGCTGAAATTAGGTTTCATAACATAAATACTTATTTTAGAAGAATAAGGGGTGTAATGAAGTAGGATTAATTATTGATTTATAGAGAACGTAGTTCAGTAGAGAAAATATAAAATTAGAGTAATATATTGTATCAAGGTAATGTGTATAAATTATCCTGTATACGGAATCTTTTCGTGTTACAGTGGAGAAAAAGGTCGCTAGATTATTAGCAGAACACGAGAGGGTAGGTCATCAGGGACCAGATACAAATTCTGGGAATTGGCCACATCTGTCGATTCCAGGTAACTGGGTGGTTACAAAGAATTGGCAGAAGTGAAAGGTGAACATCGCAAAGTAGCTTCGAAGTGGATGGATTTCTAGGAACTAAAAAAAGAACGGACTAGTCCGATAGCCAGCGAGTAGGGAAGACAGACCTATCCTGTGAGGAGCGGGCGACGAGCGTAGAAGTCCGACGTAACTTCGTGTGTAGCTGCTTGTTAGCAACACGTTTGGGTCCTTCAGCATGATCGTTGGCGATATAGTTGTCTGCCCGTGGCGTGAAGAATTGCACTCGTGTATATAGTTACCAGTTCTACAAGTAATAGTTTCTATTTTATTACATCGGTCGGCAATTACTCGGCAACTGTGAGTTTAAGGATTCATTAAATAATATATACAACGAGTCCGTGTTGTCCTTTAACCAATAAACACTCACGCATATCCTGAGCTAGGAATCTCATCGCTCGAGTGAAGCCAGGTACAGCAACGAGCAGAGATATTGCGAATTTAAGGTCCACTGGCGCCCAAAACAAATCGTGGAGCAGAAACGGGCCGTGCGACTGCCGGCCAAGTCGTGCAGTACGTGTCCGAGAGACACGCCGTGCGGCTGTTGGCCAAGTTTTGTAGTAAACATACTGTATACCTAAAGGCATGTTATTGGAGCAAATTTTGAAATGTCAAATTATAGTGAATTCTTATTTCAATTGCAAGTGTTTGTGTGTGCGTTTGTCTTTTCTTGCTCAGCTTTGTACACTCGTGGACAAAAGTTAGTCATGTCTGGAATACCAAATTCGTCCAAGTCCTATGCGGCACAGTGCCTTGTTTACACCATCCGCGATACAGTTGTGTAGCGGCAACAAGTTGTTACAATTTCCAAATTTTAATATTACTTTTAACGCATATGATCGATCAAGGCGCTGTGCCTTGTAAGACTAGGCGAATTTGGCGTCCAGACATGACCCATTTTTGTCCACGGGTGTACATAAGATCATCTCTTATGTATTGTATGCACACCCAATCCAAGCAGTATATTTGCCAGTGTAATCCTGTACAATAACTAATGTTATTTCTCTTTTTGTTACAGGTAAGTGTTAAACATTTTACTTCTTATAGGACGAGCGGTAAGTTTAAATGTAATATTTTTGCTTGTAATGTGGCATGACGCCGAAGGCGGGAACAGGGGTTTATCTTTTATACATTATATCCACTGTGAGAGAGAGAGAGAGACAGAGGGTGTTGTTCTAGAGCCGTGGCATGTGTTTAGTCTTGTTTGTATATTTGATATCCCTCAGTTCACCAAAACAAATCCTATTCTTGTATCGGGAGAGTAAGAAATCGTCGAACAGGCTGCGCGGTGTTTTGCCTGTCCACGTCGGCGCTTGCCGTCTGCCGTTATCACAGAAAGGCGCTGAAGAAACCATTTTAAAATCACTTTTAAAGTCTTTGCTTACCAACTTTATGAAAGAAGATGCTGAAAATGGTGCCCGTTGTCCATACATTTATCACACCTCTTTAGGAAACTATCCATCACTCGCCGTAGTTCACGTTGCTGGCAATTTCCTGTCGGATATTTTGTTTTAATTCTTCCAGGGTGGTAGACTTGTCTTGTACACTTTGTTTTAAGTGACCCCAGAAATAGAAATCGGAGGGGTTAGATCGGGAACCGAGGGGTGGCCACAAATCTCTACTAATAATTCTGTCCTGAAACGCACTTTCAATTGTTCTTATCGAATGATTGATGGTATGAATTGTTGGAGAGTCCTGTTGGAAAAAAAATTCAAAATGACGCTCCCTGTCTGTTATTTCTCTAGAAAAGGGGGCAAAATTGTATTCACATATGTAGAAACGTCAACTGTTGACTCGAGAAAAAAAATTGGCCCTCTAACTCAGAACCTAATATTGTTCATAAAGTACCCCTACATGACGAAAACAACGGTGTATGGTGTGCCATTAGCGGAGAAAGGTTTCTCAGAGCTCAAATGAATGAATGAAAAATGTTTATTTGGGCATGTTTAGGGAAATCCCTCTTCAGCCTAGTGTGGTATTTGTTTCATTTTCGGGTTGGGATTTCCCTCGGCTTTGGTGCGTATTTGTGTTTATTGTGTTTTTGTTGACATTGTGTAGTGTAGTGTGTTGTAATTTGTGTATTTTGTGTATCTGTGTCAGTTCCCGTGTTCCACATCCATGGCTCCGTTCATGTGCTTCTGCCCAAGCAAGATCCTATGTTTTGTTGCTTGTTTTTGTTTTATTTTGATATTGCTGCTTGGCTCATAGGTATTTTGTTGTATGTATAGTGTATTTTTGTATGTTAGGGGTTTTTAGTGTGTGTTTGTGTTTATTGTGTGTCTAAATGTTTTGAAAGTGTTGAAGATGGTCTCGTAATTTCTGTTCTTCTTGTTCTTGATATTTATCGTATACGTGTATGAGTGTGATAAGGGGAGGGTTTTTGTCTGTTGGTGTTTCTTGTGTAGTCTTCATCTTTTGTGCAGTGTTTGAGTGTTCTTCTGTAGCTTCTTGTGTGTGCGTTTTATGAATTGTTTTGCTATGTGTGTGTCTATGGGTGTTGTGTTTGTGTATTGATGTACAGTGTTGGGTTTAAATTATGGTGAAAGTTTGTGACTAGTCCGTAGGCATTTCCTTTCATATGTTTTTATTTTGTTCACCATGGTTGTTGTGATTAGGGGCATTGTGGCTACGGCTGCATATGTGAGTTGTGGCCGGACTAGTGTGATGTAGAGTTTGTGTAATATTTGTGGTTTGAGTCCTCTTTTATTGAGTCTGGCCAGATAGTTTAGTGTTGAGTGTATGGGACGTGCTTTATTGAGTAGTTGTGTATAGTGTGGTTTTATTCTGAGTTTATTGTGTATGTGTACTAGTAAGTAAAAAACAAGATTTTAAGGTTTTCAGTGCATAAAACTGGGCCCTAGTCATAAGAGCAGTGGTGATGCATTTCTTGAGCTGTACGTAAGATACCGTTGTAAGGCAGTACAGTTGGAACATATGAATACATGTAAGCCATTGTCAACACTCCCATTCTAGCGATGCGGAAGTAGGTAGCCACAAATAAAATTCCTCAGTCAAAGAGTTCCACAACTGCATTTCAAATAGCGTTGTTCTTGGTTTGCCGCTTGTAAGGAAAATGATCGTTTTCACATAATTTAACACTTGGAATACCCCAGGACGTGGCCTCCATTTCTGATCTACATAAACGACCTATCACTTTTATAAAGGATATAGCAAATACCGTGCTGTTCGCCGAGGACACTGCTTTGCTGATTACTAGTAAAAGCACTAGTTGAGATAACCATTTGTACAAATTATCATAGTGCTTATTTCCTTGTAGGTACAAGGGAATATGGAAACACAGTAAACCTTTGAGCGATGGTCAAATCTTTTGAAGCTCTTTGCACGGCTAACATAAAACCATGAACAATGTTGCATTTGACGAAAGTTTGTCTTCGAAAGTCGCACAAATAATAAGCAATATCTCCGAAATGGTTCACTCTACAAACAAAAAAAAAAAAAAAAAAAAAAAAAAAAAAAAAAAAAAAATTATTTAGACATAAATTGTGTGTTTTAGCAACATCTACATTTTTGTATAGTAAGATTTGGTCTATCTCTTACGGTTTACAAGTCATCTAGAGTAAACAGGACTACAGGAGCTAGAAGCAGAAAATTCAAAATCTATATTTCATTTTGTCATTAAAATATCTTAAACAAATGGCATTTTAATCAAAATCGTTAGCAGTTTTCGAGAAATTCAACATTTTCTGAAAATTTTCCAAGTACCTAAAGGTAGTTTAAGTTGGAGGAATTTCCTTCGAAATCTTTGTGTTGCATCCTTAAAAGACGTTAAATACCAACTTTGGTTTTAACAGACTTTACGTTTTTGTTAGACTTCTCAGACTGACGCGCGCGCACACACACAAAAACACACACACGTGTAAAAAAAAAAAATTATTCAGGGTGCCTCAAAACATGTATTTCTGGTGAAATCTCGACATCGGATTTTTGATTGGAATACAACACTTCCTCTACTTAATATTCGTGGTAGAGAAAGTAATAAATGAATGTGTAATTAAATTGAATTATGTTTTGAACTGCATGTCTTATTGGTTTAAAGCTAACATCAGTGAAACTTGATAAAACAAAAGTTGTTAAATTTATAACTCATCGAACCTCACACACTCGGTTTGAAATTAGGATTAACCATGTTATTTGAACAAATTGACAACCTCAAATTTCTGGGCTTTCAAGGAGACAAATACAGTAGATTGGAAAGCTCACATTGATTGTATCTTACCCAAACTCAGCTCTACCTGTTAAGCTATCCGAGCACTGGCAATGTGCGTTCTATAGACGCACTTAAATTAGTTTACTAGGCCTATTTTAACTCTATAATGGAATATGGAATTTTATTTTGGGGCAATCCAGTAGAGCGTAAATGAATATTCCACCTAACACCTTTAGCAGACACTCGTGCAAAGATCTTTTAAGAAGACTGAAGATTTACCCTGCATGTATTTATTCTCGATCCTAAAGGCCGGACGCGTGTCTTTTTCCATAGGTATACTCTACGTGGACTTCACTGCTATCGCTCGCGCGTGTGTACAACTGCAGGTAGGTACGGCCAGACCATGAAAACCGCCTCACTGCGCACAACCCACAAGCATTGTAAACTATGCATTTTGGAATTGCTTATACATACTGCTATTTATTAACTATAATATCGTCACAGAGTGCATTACACTGGGTTACAATGTACATTCGTAAATTATTAAATGTGAAATTTCGACGTCTATCACTGAAGCAGGTTTTAAACAATGAATTAGCTAAGTCTTCTATTATGCTTATGCTCTTGGACAATTCCAAACACAATTTTTCTAATTGTTTAATAGCTTTGGGCAACACCGTAAAATTGTTGGATATAAACTGAATATTTTCAGATAGTTCATAGACTTTGCAGTTACAATAGCAACATTCGCGTTATACTACACTTTGACCTTGCTTCACTAGTTCGTGGAGTACTACGTTACGTTGTTTTCGACTCTTGCTACTAGTGGTAATTGTTTGCACATTTGATGGCCGTGCCGTACTTTTGACGTAATTCATACTCCTCGTCCAGCTAACCTGTGTCGCATGCGAGTGCACATCCCTCCGGTCTTTATTTATAACAAGCGATGAAATATTTGAGATAAATACTAGACAAATCTTGGATCAAGATTGTGTGTCTTACTAAGATAAATGCAACACTACTTTGCATTGTTGATTTTGCAGTAAATACTTATTGGGTGGGCGGCAGTAATCTATGACATTAACCCGTCTTGCGCTTAAACGAAGCACCGCAGTATAAAACTTTCCTTAACAAAAGGTGTTCAAAATAATGTTACAAAGTTTGCCGGTCTAATTTTGGGGCATCCTGTAGATTCCCAAAAGTCATTCTTCGCTGTCGTGCAAACGGAAAGATCTTTGCGTTGTCCAAAGAAATGCTGGGTTGAAAATTCAAATATATGAGGTCCGAACAGGCCTTATGGCCTAATACTTGGAAGGGTTTTCGTTTTTTTCTTTTTCTTTTGCTTTCTTTCTTCCCATCGATATCTGTTTTGGGCTGATGTGTGTGTCTCCGATGAAATTCCGATATTAAATTTACGGGGCAGAAAGAATAACCTATGAAGCGGTAAATGGTAGACAAAATCGTGTGATTATTACATTTCAAAGTTTTCTAGATGTGATTTATGTTGGACGTTAGCGGCGAACGATAATCGAAGGAGAATAACGGTCGAGCGGTAATGCGCTTATGAAAAACGCTGGGCCTTTTCAATGGTGCACGCGAACTGGTCGTTTTGGTTGAAACGCATGAATCTTCACACTTTCCGTCCACGTTTCGATTTTTTGGGGAAACTTCAATTTGATGGTGTTTGTTGTGAGGCATAATCCTGGCGGACATAGAAACTCGCAGCTTAACGTGTGTCGTGGGAGAGGAAAAAGGCAATAAAGGTGATTGGGCAGTTAAGCTTCTGTCTCCCGTCTTGTCGGCTGATCTGATGATTGAACACAGGCCGTCTTTCCCAGCCAGGTGCTTGTGTCCCGGGAATTGTCCCCTCAGTCAGGGGTTTAAGAACCTTAGGGCCACATTCGTCCTCTCTGCGGTCTCATTAAAACGTACTGGTTGCGTCTGCATAAAATATCATGCTTTAAATTACTTCGTTCAGTTCCTATACCTTTAAACAACACGTGCTATTTTTACTTTCTCTAACACGTAAAGTAGAGGAAGTATTGTATTTCACCCAAAAATTCGATGTCGAGAATTCACCGGAAATGCATGTTTTGAGGTACCTGAATCCAAAATAAGCATTTTTAGAAAATGCTCCGTGTGTGTGTGCGTGTGTGTGTGTGTAGCATAACTTAAAAACGAAAAGTCGGTTGAAAACCAAAGTTGGTATTTAGGTTTAATGTCTTTCAAGGATGCGACACCAAGATTCTGAAAAAAATTGTTCTACCCTAAACTACCCTTTACATGGAAAATTTTGATTTTCTTGAAAATGGCTCTAACGATTTTGATTAAAATGCCATATGTTTGAGATATTTTATGACAAAATCTATATCTTGAATTTTCGGGCTATAGCCCATGAAGTCGTGTTCACTCTGGATGGCGTTTTCGTAACTGGTAAACCGTAAGAGTGAGTATGGCTTAAGGGCCCGTCGACAGCTAGGTCATTGGGGCCCAATGTCAAAAGGATAAAAACAGGGAAACTTACCGCAGGTTAAAACAGGTAAAAACTCATTCAAAAAGTAAGAACTTAAAACTGGTAAAAAGTAGTCTAAAAAGGTAAGCCATTAAAACGAGATAAAACATCCGAAAAGTCCAAAATGAAAGCTAAACTTGCGACAAACCTCAGTGCAATGCACAGCTACAGGGTCTTCCCCTAAGATTACTCAGAAGTGGAACCCAGGCCAAAGAACTGGCACTCACCAGCGTTAAACCATAAGGGAGAGACAAAATCTTATAATACAAAAATGTAGACCTCCTTAAAACGCATGTTACATCTGAATGATTTTCTGTTTTATTTTTGTGATGTGAACTATTTCGGAGTTGCTTGTCATTTGTGTGTTTTGCAATACTTAAAACTTTTCTCAAACGGAAGGTCGTTATTCTGTTTTTTTCTTCATCTCCTGGCCATATAAAGAACAGAATTTCAAAAGCTTCTTATAGCCACCAGCATTAAAACATTTGACTATCGCTCAAAGCCTACTGTATTCTCATATTCCCCTGGCACTTACAATGAAATTAATACGATCATTTCTACAAAGGTTTATCTCGACTAATGTGAAGACAAAGGAACACAAGTTTGTAAGAATAGTTACTGCAAGAAAGTAGTGTGAATGCAGCACATCAGATACTTTTTTTACACACGTTTCGAATAAAAACATTGACGAAAAGAAGCAACTTTCACAATCATTACACAGAATTTGGCAACAAACCTCTGGAGGAGAGAAAAAAAAAAAGAAAGAAAGAAAAACAAGGGTTCTGATTATGTCTGTCACCGAGTGGTCAGCTGTCACTCCCTATCGTAGAATCTGGTAGTATGAATAGAGTGAATATGAATGATGTCAAACTGAAAATTAATCAAATCAACGTTAAACATGTACAGTTCGTGTTAAAAACATCAGTTGTTTCTCTCGTCTAAGCTTCCCATATGACTACAAAAGCTGAAAGCAGCTATACAAATTAAACCCTACGTTTTTATTTGGTTTTGATTAGTTCTTGTTTAATTTGTATGCCTCTTTCAACAACTGCCATATGGTTGACTTTGTCTTGATTAGGCATTGTTCATCTGAACAGATGTTCATTTCATAGCTTATCTTGAATATATAGGGCAGGAGATGGCTTAGATAACATTCCTACCTTAATGTTTGACAATGATCCGTCCTAGGGAAGATGAAGCATTCTAATCCACCCAGTAATTAAAATTCCATATCAATGTTTCATTGAACCCCCTTACTCATACAATTTTTGGAAAAGGGCGTGTTCCAATTCATCTTCCAGATCTGCGACACGAAGATTTTCATTAAAGCAATGTATCTATGAAATCTTACTGTACAAAAAATGTAAATCTCGCGGAAACAAATTATGTCCAAATATTTTTTTTTTTTTTTTTTTTTTTTTGTAAAGTGAACCATTTGGGAGATCTTCCTTGTTATTTGTGTTAGTTTCTGAAAACAAACTTTCGTCAAATGCAACATCGTTCACTTTTTATATGTGAATTTAATAGATTTGACTACCGCTCAAAGCCTACTGTATTCCCATATTCCCCTTGTACGTACAGGAAAATAAACAATAAGATAATTTCTGCAAATGTTTATCACAACTAACATGCAGATATAGGAATAAGAGTTTGTAAGAATGGTTAGTACAAGAGTAGAGAAACTTGTATGAGTGCGACACATCAGATTTTTTTCTGATTGTTTTGAATATTTTTTCACAGACTCAGAACATAAAATACACAGCATGCAGCTTATTGTATCTCTCCCAAATTTTTAATTTGAGCTCAGCATACAGATATAAAGAAACTGTCGTTCAGCCATTGCTTAGATTTAATTAGTTTACGATAAAAACTTTCTGTGTACAATTTGGTTATATTTCCAATTACCTCAGTATGAATCATGAAAAAATTTTATTTCAGCTCAGTTATTTAATACTTTTAACTGTGCATGACAAATGTTAACTTATTCTGTGAAGCTCTCCTGAAAATTCCAGGCTAATAGTTGAAAGCTAAGGTCCAAGAAGCATTTTGAGTAGTGAATAAACGCGAATGAATAGTACTGAGAGGAAGAAAAAAAAAAAAAAAAAAAAAAAACTTAGGAATCGTCTGCGCGGTGTTTTGCCTGTCCGCGTCCTCGGCGCACGTTGGCGTCTGCTGCTATCTCAGAAAGGCGCGGATGAAACTATAAAGCATTTTAAATTATTTTTTAAGACTTTACTGACCAGGTTTACGAAAGGAAATGCTGAATGTTCGTATTTTCCCGCACATTTTTGGCACTAATCATCACTCGCCGTAGTTCACGTTGAGGAATGCTGGCAATTTCCTGGCGGAACTTTTGTTTGGATTCTTCCAGGGTGTGTGGGTTCGTTTTGTACACTTTATTGCAAGTTACCCCAGAAATAGAAATCGCTAAAAGTGTGCTAAAAGTTCTGTCCTGAACCACACTCTCAGTTGACCTTGTTTACAGCAGCAGTGTGTGGTTTCCACGCGCCCAATGCAAAACCCCGCGCGGACGGTTCAGAGGATTTTTGCTCTCCTGTTATGCCTTGGATGTCTCCAGCACATTTTGATTTTGGCAGGATTCTTTATCAAGCATTTTCTTACCTGTAATATTTCCTGGTTATGAGCTTGCCAAGAGTTAATAGTATTTATCAGAGCTTAGTTTTGACTACTAATTTCAAGAACAAATTCGCCTGCTTTATAATTACTCGGTAATTGTGCATTAATAGCCCTATTATCATTGCTGCGGTGGAGCAAACCCTCTGTTCGTGACTTTTCGGGATATACTTCACGTTAGAATAACAGTCGCATAGTCGTTATCAGTTCTTTTTATAGAGGCAAGAAAATTACCATCTAATGTTCTTGTGACTAAAGTGGATAATAAGAGTGGTGAAGCAATTTGGAACGCTTTTGTAAAGATGGTGTCTTGGAATACAATTTGGTAGAGAACCTTCCTGCACACTATGTATTAGGTATACTTTCTTGACTATATTTGTAGAGCAAACAGAAATAAAAGAAGTGGGCTAAAACGAAATCTGGAAGTAATTCCTGTGGAAAGCACTGATAAAGGAGGTTTTCGCTGTTTGTTCAGCTTTAAAAATACCTTGCAAAAATGTGGTAGCGTCGTGTAGGGTCGATTGTCCACAGTCGTGCTTAGTCTAAGAACTGTAATGGAAAAATCTACTGCAAATTAGTTTCCCAAAGGGCTCGAGTTTATCTGATTAAAACTATGTAAAATTGTGATTATATTCGGAATGACAGCATCCAGTTTTTGAGCCCGGTTTCTATTTCAATTACATTTTACTTTTCGTCTTAAACAGGATGCGGTAGAAACAGTGACCCGTTTTAAATTGCGGGGCATTGTTGGAGATGGCTTCATAGAGTGTTGATGTTGGTACAGAAGACGAATTTAGTGAAATGCAGGGTATCATGATTATTTAGCTAAGCCTTTCTAATTTCCCCTTCTTTCTCAATCTCGTTACCCCTCTCCAGTGATAGCGGTATTCATGCTACTGGCTGGGCATTTCACAGCATGTCGCATACATCAGATTGGTGGCTAGATTATCGGTCTATGGCAGCTAGCAGGGTTGCCAACATCGTACCAGCCACTCAAAATTATAGATTTGGATTCAAAATTATCGTACATCATAAAGCAAAAGCTACAACAATAAAAATATCAGTATAATACTTATGAAAATATAAGAGTAATGATGTTTATTATATCCACTTACAAGATTGGTGACCTCAACAAATATTACAACTTTAGCACTTATGTTTCTCGTACTATTCATCTTAAAGTTCAGCTTCTTCAACCGTTGCAGCATTGCACAAATTTGTTGTTGAGATAAACCTTAACATCTTCTCGGTGACTTACACATTTTAAAATCTACCACGTTCTTTCATAAGTTGAGACGACAAAATGAGTTCATTTACCGTATCTAGTGCCAATCTGTTTATAACTTTGGTTTTTATTAAACCAAGTTTAGGAAAAAGAATATATTTCACAAGAAGTGCTTCTGTAGGGCAAGGAAACCACTGATAATGCAAAGGTCACTAGTTCTTTGAAATCAGTATTTCTACCAAGGTGACATGTTTAATATCACTCCAGAAACTGTCAAGTTCAGGCATGTTCTTTATTTCACACGGAATAACACGTATTCAGACTTTTCTCCATTGATCATCAATTTTCTGGACAGTGCCTTCTTCATTGAGATTACCAGATCTGGGCACAGTGGCAATAAGAGGATAAAGGGTAGAAGTATTAGTAGGGTTGGAAATGGATGGTATGGGGTGGAGACAGACAATGAGGACAAAAGTGATGTTATTTGTAATTAGTTTTATTTCGCTGGAGTGACAAACCAATGAAAATGATATTTCACCGATATCGAACTATCATACATTCAAATTATCGTACACCCCCATAACTATCGTACGGGTTGACAACCATTGTACAAACATTAAAATTATCGTATGCCCCCATAATTATCGTACGAGTTGGCAACCCTGGCAGCTATTAACACAGTAAGACAAATTTCAGAAACTGTAAATTCACAGAATTTTAATTAATAAAGGTCTGTATCACATTCGATACAGGCTAGCTGGACGCAAAGTATGAATGCCGTCAGAAGTACAGGTCATCATATGTGCAAACAACTTCCACTAGAAGCAAGAGTCGAAAACAACGTAACATAGACTCAAGGTCAAGGTGTAGTATAACGTGACTGTTTTGTTTCTTCTCGCAGTGAGCTGCAGACGTGGAGTGATAGTTCTTTAGTGTTCATATAATGCTTTCAGGTTGTGCTGCAGTGGGGCGGTTTTCATGGTGAGGCTGTGCCTACCTGCAGTTGTTTACATGCGCGAGCGATAACAGTGAAGTCCACGTGCAGTATACCTATGGAAAAACGCACACGCCTCCGGCCTTTAGTAATTAAAATTTAATGCAACCCAAGAAAGGCGTTTATTGCACACGTATAAGAAGAATACGTTTTATTCAAAAGCAGAAACTGTATTATATAACGTAATAGGCAAACATGTCATTCCGATAAGAATTTTAATTCCAGTGGGGGGGGGGGGGGGATTTGTAGAAGGATTAAACGTTTTCATACTTTTCATGCTTTATTGCATTATGTTTACTGTAAAGCTTTACGCGTTTTTGTAATTCTAAGGATAAAAAGCTTTTCTTATAACAGAATCGTTTAACCCAATAAATGCTGCTTATTGCAAGCAACATTTGCAACTGTTCCATAGTAAGCATTAAGAATTTCGAGATAAACCTAAAGAAAATCAGAACGTGGCTTTTCTACGAGGTCAGGTATATCTACCTTTGCTCCCTCTTTCCTTGTCCTCATTACAGCTCCGCGCCTCTAGCCTCGCATTGAAACTGTCACCAGCAGTGGTTATACCTCACCCTTGCGATACCCCGTAAGACCATAAACTCAGGAAGCTCCCGAACACTGCATTTTACTAAATTCATTTTCTGTAGTCATGGTGAAATATAAGAGTGTAAGGTGATTTATAAATTCCACAGAAATTCCGTTTGGAAAAATATTTAAGATTATATTTAGAAAACGGCTAATGCTACAAACATGCGACATGTTTCAACGATTTATGTTTTCCCTGCAACAAGCTGTTGTCTATGATTTAGCATTTACAAAAAAATTCATTCTGAAGGCATATACTTTGTTGTGCAAGTGCCTTAAACGCAAGGATTTCTTATAAAAGTGTTTGAGCTACTGAGAAACTAAAGGTAATTTCTCTGTTAGGGATGGTTTGGGGAACTGCATGAAATTTCCTTGAAAAATGATGTTCTTGTTTAATTTTCTGCAGACGCCTATTGGGGTTCAGGGTATTTCAATACGTAAGGTACCTTATTGTTGAGTGCAATTGAATATGTACTTTACCAGGGTAAGGGTGGGGGAACTCGAATACGAAACTGACTGCAAAGCATGGGAACCCTAACGATTGCTAAGTGTTCCAGTTAGGGCTGAAGAAGGAAGTCGTAAAGCGCTACAAAGACTTAGGGAAGCCATACATCATAATCTGTCTCGGCTATATGATAATAGACATATGACAGATATAACTTGTTTTCATAGACAGCTGTGTTGTTTCTCTGAATCAAATATTAAGGTGACCCCAAAACAGAAAATATCTATCCTAAATTTGGGGAGTGAAGCAGATTTTTATGGCGTGTATGCTTGTGATCGGCGAAACACGTGAAAATCTTAATGACAGTCTACTGTCTATTCACCACCTGATGGTCGTAGGGAAATAAAGGGGGGATGAGCGACATTCCCCATAGAGTAACCCGGGTTTTGTAAACTTCCTCGCAAACGTTCTGCTGGTCACGTTGCCAACTTATCTCCAATATTATTCATGCTATGTTTACTCGCTGCTAATTTCATCGTACAAGTCAGTAGTTTTATGCTGGAAGTAATGAAAAAGGTAGATAAACCTCCGTCTAGGAGGGCTGTGATATCTGCTATGATATTGTGTTTGCAGAACAAAGGGGTTCACAGTGACAGTTCTGTGACTAAACCAGATCTTTATAGGATGCCTGACACAAACCAATCTCAAGATGTTATATTTTTGTTTGTCATTTACTTGCCCCAATATATGTGTGATCTCAATCCCATAGAACTAGTTTGGGGTAAAATGAATGAATACTTAAGTTGTGCTATTTTGAGCTACTTCTTAGCTTTAATCTACCGCAAATACACGTTTCAAAGTTGGCACAATTATCGTAAGCGCGACTAGAAGCACGACTCCAGCTTCAGATATCGTTGTGTACCTGGAATTATTTACTGACGTACTGGCTGGCTGGCTGCATTCCTCCCAGATACTATGAGCTGTAGGACAATCAATAACAAATATCCTTCCCTACATCCGTTATGCACAGCACCGCATCTTCATTCCCTCATCAATAAATTGCATAGATACTCTGAGATCCCATATAACTTTAAAACATCACTAATTTTCATTATTGTTATTTAGTTTAATTTAGGTTAGTAACTTCTGCACATTCTATTGTGAACAAATTGTAATCAATAAGTTTAAATAAATCAAAATATCCGCACACTACGTCCAGATATAAGAAATTAGGTATCTGGACATAGCTGGCAGCTATTAGTTTATTTTATTTCTCCTTCATCTCTGTTCAGTAAGATTTTAGTCTGTCTTACAATTTGGGGGCGGCGCCGTGGCCAAGCGATTAGCGCGCTCGCCTACCACCTAGGCGGCCCGGGTTCGATCCTAGGGACCCGCATGTGGTATTCGTGGTGGACGAAGCGGCGTCAGGGCGGGTTTTCTCCGGGTGCTCCGGTTTCCCCCGCCATCTCATTCCACCGGTGCTCCATCTTCATTCCATGTATCATCAGTGTCACCGCCTGCGGTGCCGTAGTAGTAAAAGCGGGCGTTAAACACTACAACAACAACAATCTTACAATTTGCTAATTACACGACGACATTCCCAAAAAATTGGGCATGAACATATGTTAAAGATACGGTATTTTAATAAAGCTCGTCAGAGCCATATGTACTTTCTCTGCTACGTAAAGCAGAGGAAGTATTGTATTCCACCCAAAAATTAGATGTGATTTTATTGGAATATGCTTTGAGGCCCCCTGAATCCAAAAAAGCATTCTTAGAAAAAGGTGCGTGTGTTTGTGTATGTTTCTAACGAAACGTTGGTTAAAAACCAAAGTTGGTATTTAACTTTGTATTTCAAGGATGCGAAACGAAGACTTTGAAGAAAATTGTTCCATCCTAAACTACCCCTTACATGGAAAATGTATCGAAAATTTTCATTTTTGTTAAAATGGCTCTAATGATTTTGATTAAAATGCCATATGCTTGACATATTTTTGTGACAAATGAAATGTATATGTTGAATTTTCTAGCTATAGCCCATGTAGTCCTATTTACTCTGGATGACTCGCATAACTGGTAAAACGTAAGAGTTCCAACAAATATGACTACAAAAAAAGTAGATCTTGCTAAAATACACAATTTATGTCTAAATAATTTTTTTTGGAGTGAACCATTTCGGAGATATTCCTTATTGTTTGTGTGACTTTTAGAGATCTTATGCTTCTGTCAAATGGAACATCGTTATTTATATTTTGGATGTTAACCATGCAAAGAGAACAGAATTTGAAAGCTTTAAAAGATTCGATTCACTCAAAGCCTACTGTATTCCCATATTCTCCTTGTACCTACAAGAAGATGCAGGAATAAGAATTTGTAAGAGTGGTTAGTACAAGAGTAGAGAAAGTCGTGTGAGTGCAACACACCAGATTTTATTTTATATGATAACCGCGCAAAGAACGGAATTTGAAGTCTAAAATATTTGAATGTCGCTCAAAGTCCCCTTATTCCAATTTCTGCAAATGTTTAGCTCAACTAACACGAGGAAGATATAGGAATAAGAGTTTAAGTATGGCTAATACAAGAGTACAGAAAGACATGTGAGAGCATCCACATCAGATTTTTTAACATAACCATTCCAGTTGTGTGCATTTTGGTGTGTTTTAACTAGGAGCTGGCTAAGGAGTAGGTAATTTTTAATACCTGATGTTTGTAAGTCATTGAATAGCCGGAAGGACATACGAGGGCATTAAATTTCATGTTTTTCACCACACAGGAGTGAAAATATTTTCTCTCCTAAAATGAATATCGAAACGTTTCTCCCTGGCAGTTCACCTCTTCACGCTTCGAGGCGCATTGAAACGTACAACTGAGGTAGAGTTTTTGTTTGCAGGAATTGAATAGCGAATTGCGTTGAAAGCGTGTCATTGCCGATGTATTGATGAACATGTGAATAGTCGTCTTTGGCTGCATATTACAGTCTTTGTTTTTTAAAGCGAGGCGCACGTAGATCAGCAAAGCTAATACATATTGAGTCGGAAAGAGCATGATAAATCATTACCAGGTACTGCGAACTGGCTTGGAGAGCGATCAACAAATGCTGGCAGTAATTGCAAGTTGAAAAATGACATTCGCGACTGTTGGAAAAATCTGCATGAGCTTGTTCCTTTCAGCGAAATGAATGTCGATATGTCTGACTTTTAATAGCGGGAAACTTGTTTTTCTGTGCCTTTGGACCAAACTCAGTGTTTTGTTAACGACTGTAGATATCGAAATTATAGATACTTGAAAAATAATTAAGGATTTAAAAAATTAAGCATTTTAAATAATAATAATTTTATTGATATACCAGTTTTCGATGTTTAAAAACTTTTCCTGTGCCCAAAATTTCACATCTTAATTCTCTTCGTCTAATTTTCTCGGTTTTCTCAATTCTCTGGTTCTAATCCTTCTTTGACTTATCAATTGTCTTTGTTGCATCCACGTGTGTTCCTGTATGCATGTATTCCTTCTTCCCGGTGGAACCCATTCTAGTATTTTCTTCTGTATCCTTCTATCTTCCATCCTCACGTGTCAATAATAATAATAATAATAATAATAATAATAATAATAATAATAATAATAATAATAATAATAATAATAATAATAATAATAATAATAATAATAATACTGGAGAAATAGAAACATTAGATCATCGGCATCATCTTCTTTGTTCTTAAGAAGAGAAATTATCGTTTTAGGCATATTCACAACAAAAGTATATATTTTAATGAAGAAAATACACTATAAACAACGAGAACACTAAACACCACTCGAAATGGGTTGGTTATACACACTTGCTTCAACGGATGCTCTGTTGACAATCAACAGCTGTACTCAGTGATCGCCACGCCGCTTGAACGCAGTACATGTAACCACGGATGAGAATGAAAGAAAGCGAGAAGAGCGTATGTCTATCTCTTCTCCGATACCCGAAGGCAAGCGAGACACTGTTCCCACTCTACCCGACACAGTGTCTACCCCCACCACTTTTCGTCACACAAAAAGGTTGCGGATCAGAATTGGGCATTTAGACATAACTTCTGTTTTAACGAGCTCTAAATCAGATTTGGTCTCTCTTTACCAGTTATGTAAATACGTATCATTTGCCATAAAAATATCTTAAACATACATTTTAATAAAAATCGTTAGAGCCATTTTCGAAAAATTGTCCATGTGAAGGGCAGCTTAAGGTGCAGGAATTTTCTTCATAATCTTCATGTTGCATGCTTAAAAAATATTAAACTTAAGTAACAACTTCAGTTTTTAACAGACTTCTTGTTTTTTAGTTACGTTGTTCACACACACACACACACACACACACACACACACACACACACACACACACACACACACACACACACACACACACACACACACACACACACACTCTCTCTCTCTCTCTCTCTCTATCTAGGGTTACCAGAGATCCGTAAATTCCCGGACATACCTTACATTTTAACCATTTGTCCACCGTGCGTTGGGAATTTTCGAAGTGTTTAATTTCAGAAGCAAGCAGTGGTCGTTAGAAAATTAACTGGCAACTGCGAAAATAGAAGCGAATAATTGGCTTTTAGCTGCAACTACAACCCACTATGGCAACAGAGCTACACCGGCTACACTTACTCATCGTAACATTGAATGAGAGATTGGCAACTCTGCATTTGCACTCCAAGGCAAAAGGTTGGTATTCTGTGG
Source organism: Tenodera sinensis (assembly GCA_030765045.1). Taxonomy (NCBI): domain Eukaryota; kingdom Metazoa; phylum Arthropoda; class Insecta; order Mantodea; family Mantidae; genus Tenodera; species Tenodera sinensis. The sequence goes on along the minus strand of CM060972.1, from coordinate 24,038,473 downwards.
AGGCAAAGCAACACAATGCTAATGTTGAAAGAATGACACAGTGGTCAGATGGAAGGAACATTGTTTTAGTGAAGTAGTTTTAAAAAACAGCAATTTTATGGATTTTCTTGATTATATTTCAAGCAAGCAAGATGTTTTGCGCAAGATTATTTCTTCATAGAAACATAACATAACATTTAAGGCACTATGTTTCAGGATTTTAAGTATAGATAAGTGTATATGCCTATGAGTATATGTATAAATAGCACTGAAATTATAAATTTAGATTTTTTTACTAGCCGACGTAGACTTTTTGGTCGTGCATTTGTGTGAAATGTCCTAAAATTTTTACTGGTGTGTCCTATATCTCCATAAAATAATTTGGTAACCCTAAAACACACACCTTTTTCTAAAATAAAAAAGCGTTTTTAGGTTCAGGGGGCCTCAAAACATATTTTCGGTGAAACCTTGACATCGAAATTTTGGGTTGAAGACAATACAATAGATAATATAAGTAGTAAAGTAACAAATAGTGGGAAATCCGTTATTCAACTTTTCCTTACGTTTAATTGGCCGAAAGTGGTATGACCTTGTAAAAGCATAGTTCATTTCTTATTGGTCATTGAGCACATTAATTAACTGAAATTAATTTACCGTGGACTAGATTCTGAAAAAGTCACATAATTCACAACGTTTTAATATAAGGTATATATGAGCCCGAGAAAAGCAGGAAATTTTGAGGTCTAAAGAAGCTTAAAACAATACTTTGAAACTCGAAGGGCGTTTAACGGACATTGGACGTCATTTCTAAGAGTTAATGCGATGAGCGGAATATTTTATTAAAAGTGGAAAATGTTTCGAAAGTTGGCGGAGAGCGTATTATGCGAGAAAAGGCTTCCCTTATTACCACATAGTTTTCTGCAAGAATAAAACAGTGAACCGATGAATGACTGAACCCTGAACTGTATAGCAAAGCTTAAGCTCTTTTCTCCTATGTTAACTCTTTCTGCAGGCCTTTTAATTAATAAGGTGGAGAGAAAAATCAGAAATTTATAGTACTTATTCGTGGGAGAACTATGGGACTGTCCACTTGGATACAGTGCGTTTCCCAAAGCAGCAGCTCTTCGTATATGTATACATATCGAATAAATTTGAAATGATTTAATTATTTCAGTTCTGTAAATATATTACATTGCATGCAAGAAACATTACCAGCCGTTTTGAAATTCACTTCGAAGTTATTAGTTACATAATACGAAATTCAGAGGCCCTAGATCAGCGCCTGGGGGCGCCATGGTGCACCTAATGTACTTTCCTGGCGCCCTTCATAAGTAAATTTTTACATCGACGATTTCTAATATTAGTTAAAATTTCAAAACAAAACTGTTTCCTTCTGAATATCTGCCCAGTACACACCTATGAAGTATGTTTGTGTACCCCTAAAGCTGTATTCATTACTTCCCTAAGCAGTGCTTTCCCTTTTTCCTCTCAGAAGCAGGGTACTTGCCCTAACAGTGGTTGTGATGGCGCCCGCGCCTCCTTAGGCATCAGCACTGCACAGGATGAAATTACCAGCGGTTAATAAGAACGGACCTGGTTAAAAGATGTAATATTTAGATTTTCAATGTTACTTGTCAGAAAAGGAATATAAAAAAAGAGATTGATAGAAAGGACAAATAGCATGCTGGGTGTCGCAGTTATTTTAATATAACATTCTGTTAAAATAAATTACTCTCCCCTTAGATAACTTCGACTTTTTTTATTAAACGTCGTTAAGTCTTCTGTAATAGGATGCAAAAATAAATATTTTGTCTGTTAACGAGGCTGTGAACAGCCAGAATCATAAGTGCCGCCGGTGTGTCAGAATTTCGTCCCACAGGAATTCTTGTACATGCTAAGAAATCTACTGGTAATGGAACTGTCGTTTTTAAGCACACTTGAAAACCAGTGCCTAGCAACAATGTGCTAGAGAATTTAAGTGTATTTTCAGTTGTGATGGGAAAATCTTGTGCTGTCAGCCAAACTATAATGGCCATTTAAGTGGTAACATGCATTCGAAATTCAGTGTCAGTTCGTCATGGGGTGGAAAATTTAAGGAGGCATATGTTCTTATTCTGTAATTCAGTACCTTTCACGAATATGTCTGGTGAGTACCACGTGAATTGGCTCAGCCATTCAGATCTTAAATAAATAGTTCATTTGTTTTGCCACATATCGTTAACATCTTCAGCACATATCAAATATTTACCAACTTTTTAGCACCTGAAAGTCGGAGCCCTTTTCGGAACAAAGAGCGCGTATTAAATAAAATAGAGGGTTATGTCCCCATCATAGACGCGGATCTACGCCACATCCCATACTAATTTAAAAACAGCAGTTACACTGTCACAAAAGCGTACCCAGTTGCTGAACACAAATAATGCGAACTAAGCTAACCGCGGTTAGTGCTACGAAGTCTACTGCGCATGCGCAAAATACTTGGCATATCGCACCGTTGTGGTTAATGAGCTATTTTCTGCTTTGTGTATCAAAGGCAGCGTCTGTTCTCAGTTGCTCCGAAACGTGGCTAGCGCATTTTCATTTCCCGAGCTTGCCGATATGCATTTGATTTATGAGGAAGCAAGAGAACATGCATCTGTAGCTGTACAGGGAGCGATAGATTTCCAGCAGACCCCATGTTTACCGCTCGAACTTCTAAAACGTCCATGGGCGTTAGCGGGAAAATGGATGTTTAATGGTGCACAGACCCGATGTCGATACAAGCTTCAGAAGCATTCGTGGAATTACAAGGGCTATGGACACGAGTCCTACAAGGACGACAGTATGCCAGAGGAAGACAGCTTCAAGCGGTGTGACGTGTTGGAACAGTTGCAAGAGCAGTTCGTGTGACGTCAGGCGAGAGCCGTGATAAACGGCGCCGCTGAGTGTGGAACCGGAGACTTCAGTTGTAGCACTCTCGATGACAATAACTTGGCCAGTACAGTTAAAACGTTAGAGCTGAAATGTATTTGTTTATAATCTGTGACCATTAAAACAGCATTAATATTGAAAAACCCAAGACAGTTGTGTCATTAACACCAGATGTTTGCTGACTTTACTGCATTGCTGATTACAGCATGCCTCAAACTATTTTCTTCTCCTCTGCGGAAGTAGTACAGGGGCGGTGACATCACACGCTGAACTCGTGTGAGCTGACCACATACCGGCACTACCTGTCCTCCGTGCCCTATGCTCTGATTAAGGTGCAGCATCGGGGCCAATGGATTGAACTCTCAGACTAGAGTTCTCCAAGTGGACCTTAAGAGTAGCAAATTGAACACCTTCCTTCTCTTCGGTTCTCTTAACTGATTTTCGTACTGTCATCCAGTAGAACATAGTTTCCGGGCTTGTATACCGTTCTTATTCCTTTGTCTTCCTCGTGTTAGATGAGATAAACATTAGCAGAAATTATTGCTTATTTCCCTTTAGGTACAAGCGGAATATGGGAATACAGCAGGCTTTGAGCGACAGTCAAATCTTTTAGAAATATCAAATTCCGTTCTCCTTGCTCGGCTAACAAAAAATGAATAATGCTGTTCTATTTGACGAAAGTTTGTTTTCCAAAACTCACACAAATAACAAGGAATATCTGCGAAATGGTTTACTCAACAAAAAAGTTATCTACACAAATTGTGTTTTAGCAAGATTTACATTTTTTGTGTAGTAAGATTTGGTCTGTGTCTTACGGTTTACCAGTTATGCAAAAGTCATCGAGAGTAAACAGGACTACGTAGGCTATAGCCAGAAAATTCAAAATATACATTTCGTTTGCCATAAAAAATATAAGGCATGTCATTTTAATTAAAATCATTAAAGCCATTTTCCATGTAAAGGGTAGTTTAAAGTGGAGGAATTTTCTTCACAAATCTTCGTGTCGCATCCTTAAAAGAAGGGAAACTGAAATACCAACTTTGATTTTTAACGAACTTTTCGTTTTTGACTTAAACTTTCCACACACACACACACACACACACACACACACACACACACACACACACACACACACACACACACACACACACACACACACACACACACACCTTTTTTCTAAAAATACGTTTTGTATTCAGGAGGACCTCAAAACATAAAGTAAAAACATACCACCTCATACAAATATATGTTGTACTTTTGGATCCAGAGTACGAGAACTGGTTCGGTAAATACTCCTCTCTTTTATCGCAGGAAAAGATTAGCACAAACTCTAGCCAGCCTGCAGACACTAAACCACATTTCCATTGCACATCTGTGTAAGGTGTTAAATTCTCACATACATATGGAGAGTGAGGACGGAAGATCGGTACGTGCTTTGCACTAGTCTGCTAGGAATGCTCACTCAGTAGACCAGAAAACAGGAAGGTCATCTTGAAGCACATTATACAGACTTTCTTGTAATTTCATACGACTCGGTAGCATTATACATAACTTAGGCCTGCTTATTGCTTTGAAGACGCTTAATAAATACTTACAGCGACGGTGTTGTATTTATAGTTGTGAAAGCATTTGAACTATTTCACAGAAGAAACAACCAATGGCTTGGCATATGTCCCAGAGATACATTCGTGATTTCTTTGCCAGCGAACATGTAAGGAATGCAAAATACAACCCGCCCAGGTTGCGATATTCACAGCAAAGCCTTATTGCATTAGATACAATTGTTTTACTATTTATCCAATTAAAAGATCTTTTTTTAGACTATACAAGGGACAATGACAAAGTTGTCCGCACAAAAATTCTGTGCAACAGAAAAATAAAAATCTGATGTGTTGCATTCACATGACTTTCTCTACTCTTGAACTAACCATTCTTAGGAACTCTTATCCCTGTATCATCTTAGTTGAGATAAACACTTGCAGAAATTGTCTTATTGCTTTCCTTGTAGGTACAAGGGGAATATAGGAATACAGTAAGCTTTGAGCAATAGTCAAATCTTTTAAACCTTTCAAATCCCGTATCTTTGCACGGCTAACATAAAAAAATTAAAAACGACGTTCTGACGAAAGTTTGTTTTCCAAAACTCACACAAATAAGAAGGAATATCTCCGAAATGGTTCACTCTACAAAATAATTATTTAGTCATAAATGAAGTTTTAGCAAGATCAACATTTTTGTGCAGTAAGATTTTGTCTATCTCTTACGGTTTACCAGTTATGCAAAAGTCATTCAGACTAAACAGGGTGCTAGTGGAAAATTCAAAATATACATTTCATTTGTCACAAAAATATCTTAAACATGGCATTTTAATCAAAATCCTTAGCGCCAATGTTCGAGAAAATAAGAATTTTCGAAAGATTTTCAATGTAAAGGGTAGCTTAGGGTGGAGGAATTTTCTTCAAAAGCTTCATGTCGCATCCTTGAAAGACATTAAACTTAGATACCAACTTCTGTCTTGAACCGAGTTTTCGTTTTTGAGTTGCGCTGTCCAAAGCCTGACATACACACCACGCGGACTTTTTTCTAAGAATACTTTTTTTTTTTAATTCAAGGGCCCTCAAAACATATTTCTGCGGAAATCGTGACATAGAATTTTTGGGTGGAATACAATACTTTCTCTACTTACTATACGTGGTAATGAAAGTAAAAATGGGAAAAGTGAAGGAAATTTTAAACGTTCGGAGTGTTTCCCATACTATTTTATTTGTATACACCGTTATAATGTAGGCCAATAGCATGCCAGATTTCGCTTAAAGATTAGATCACCATTTCTTCTTGTTTCTTTGGATTAAGGAACTTATGGAAATGAAAAGAACTAGTCCAGCGATGTCCAACCTCGTCTCTTTAGAGACGTCTACGTCCCCACTCCTCTCCAGTCCCTGGGACTCCAATGAAGGACAAACAGGTGATTCCATGTCAGTTTCTATGTTATACCTTGGACTTTCCGGGAATGTCCTTAGAAGACCTCTTCATTCTGCAGAATTTTTGCATAAATGGTAAAGAGAGACAGACAAAAGCTTTCTAAATAAAACAACGCGGATCTTTAAAAAAACAGCAAAATTCTGTATTATTTGTTTGAATTTTCCAGTATTTACTTTTCTCAAGTAGGAATGTTATTAGTTGCCCTTGTAAAAGGAACAAAATTTCAAAGCCATCGCATAGCAACCAGCTCTTTAAGACATTTCACTATTGGCTTAAAGCTACTTTATTCCAATATTCCCCTTGCACCTACAAGAAAATTAGGAATAAGATAATTTCTGCAAATGCTTAAGTCGTTTAAAATGTTTTATATGGTGAGATAAACATTTATATGAATAGTTTGTATAAGAATATAACCCTACATATATTTGCAAACTGAGTTTATCCAAAATGAACTATATTAAAAGTCTGTATCGTCACAACGATAACTTGGTGGATCTTCTAAGATTTTCATTTTGTCAAGTTAAGGGCTTGTTAAACGTAAGCAGTGCCAAAGAACTCATAAATGAACAGGTGTTTATCGCATAAGATTTGAAAGTGCTTTCGCAAACGAAGCGTGCCTGTAACCATACCGCCACTGCAACACAATTGAATGTTAAGTGGCACAGTCCCCAAAGTGAAAAGAGGTAAATCCAACCTCCCCTCTTTTGGAAACATTGCACATCGCTGGGCTGGTCGTTCCTCGCATGAAGGAGAGGAATGAGTTAGGTTATGCTTTGTTAACGCCCAGAAGCCGGTTCAAATGGGTGACCTAGCTCGACCTGTTCTCAGTATTGTCAAATGCTACACACAGAATGTGTGATATCACATAGTTATTACCGAAGTACTCGTTTGTCAGAAATCGTTACTCTTAATTGGAACAATACTAATTGCGTTTTCAAAAACGACAAATCCAAGAACAAATTGTCATTGTCATTGCTTCTATGAAGCACATTTAAAGGAATGTATGCATGCGTTAATAGTGTGTGTGTGTGGTGGGGGGGGGGGGGGGGGGGGTGAGGTACATGTGTTTCCTCAGCTTTATACATAGAATCATGTTTTAAAGAATATCGTATCCACACCTCATCTAACCAGTATATTTGTTGGGTAACCTGTACAATGGCTAATGTTATTCTCTTTTTGTTACAGGTAAGTGTTACACATTTTACTACTTAGAGGACGAGCGGTAAGTTTAAATGTAATATTAGTTTCTCTACTACGTATAGTAAGTAAGGGAAGTATTATATTCCATCCAAAAATTCGATGTCGAGATTTCACCAGAGATACAAGTTCTGAGGGCTCCTGAAGACAAGACCCCCCCCCCCCCCAAAAAAAAAAAAATTGTAGAAATGGGCCCATGTGTTTCGTGTCAGCTGTGTGTGGTGTGTGGTCGTTGAGAAAGAACCGTGGCGTCGAAAGGAAGATAGCTAAGCAGTTAATGAGTGTTGAGTGATATCGTCAATCAGATGTTTAACAGACAGAGAAAGTAAAGAAAGACAGGAGTGAGTCAAGGTTACGAGAAGAAAATAGTTGTGACTTATAATATCACGAAGGACTGAAGACTGTGTTAATGTCACTAATAGAGAACTGTGTTTTTGTGAGTTAAGGTTTTTTTTTTTTTTTTTTTTTTTAATTTATTTACAGTCGCTTTAACAATTAAGTCATATCGCGACTATTCTATGTAACACAGCGGTATACAATAAATTTGATACAATTATTTTACCAAAAACATGAGAATACAATCAACAAATCAGTACAACAAAAATATCCTTCATATTATATTTTCGTATGTAAGCCTGTATTTTTGAGAAATGATAATACCCTTCTGCAGTTGGATGGCGTGTTCAGAGTGGTGGATAAGTCTCCAGTGATGTGATGAAGCTGTCGTTGTGTAGCGTATTGCTTACATTCTGTGAGGAGATGTTTTACTGTGAGGCGGGTGTTGCAGACTTCACATTGTGGTGGCTGGCCTTTGCTGAGGAGGTATGAGTGGGTTAACCTTGTATGACCAATGCGGAGGCGTGAGATAATTACCTGCTCTTTCCTGCTAAGAGAATAGACAGGGGAAGAATTGGTGTCTCCTTTCCTTACCATGTGTAGTTTTTCTGGAGGCGATTGATTCCAGGCCTGTTTCCATCTTGTTTTTATTAGTCTGGATGAGTACTTTGTAATATCACGATAAGGTACTGCTTGCTGTTCATGTGTGTCTGTTAACCGACTTGCTTCTTTAGCAGCTTTGTCCGCTTCTTCATTGCCATTAATGCCGCAGTGTGAAGGGACCCAAATGAAAGTAACTATTTTCTTTTTATTTAGAGCAATGGAATAAAGACTGTGGATATCTTGAAGCAGTTGGAGGTCAGTTGAACGATCTCTGAGACTTTGGAGAGAGCTTAATGAATCAGAAATTATAAGAAATTTACTCTCACTAGATTGGATGATGTATGTTAAAGCTTGCTTAAGTGCAGAAAGTTCGCAGGAGAATATGGAATAATATTTAGGGAGTTTCAGCTGAAGTTTCTTATCTGGGGTAATTATGGCACATCCATTGTCGCTGTCCGTTTTGGAACCATCAGTGTAGATAAATGTATGGTTAGGGTAGGCATTTGTTATTTCTTGAAACAGCTGTTTATAGCAAGATGCATCTGTATGAGATTTATGGTAAGCTGTAATATTCAAATTTAGTTGAGCAGTTGGTATTCTCCAAGGTGGTAGACAATGAAACTTTCTGGGCATTATGGCAGGAACTTCTATGTGAGTTCAGTTTTGGAAGAAAGTAAAGGTAGAAAAAGTAATTGGACTGGACTGCTGTTTTTATCACTGGTGTCAGGAGTGGGATTTGTAGAATAGTCGCTTTTGTTACAATAAGTACAAGTGCTAGAGTTTGCAGATGTATATGATTACTGAACTTCGTTATGGAACATTTTGTGAGTCAAGTCCCCGAAGCTCGGGTTCAGTTTCCCACTTTTCAGAGATTGATTTGTTTCACGCGATTACGCATTTGCATGCCCTTTTGCTATTTTATTGCAGGCAACTGTGAATGAATTGCTGGAGTAATTAACTCATAAAGGATGTATACGTCTAATTAATCCACTGCAGCAGAATTACCTTTAATTACAGATGTGTCGCACTCTATCATTAACCCCTACACTCAATTTAAATAATGCAGGATTTAACCGTGAAACATGAATAACCGTAGTTCTCCCAAAGCCACTTGTTGGACCGATATCGACTTGGCCACCTCTTGACGCTGAGGCTGTTAAATCACGGGGTGCATATGGCTGTAATCTAATAGGATTTATTCCTTCATTATTTGGAAGGCTTTTTATACGTGTATTCAGCTCGACGCGAACGGACTGCGTATTGCGATTGCTGTTGGTGAAAGGCATTCAGCTGCTTTTAATTGCATGGAAATGTAACAATGGTTTTTGACGGGTATTAAGGTATAAAATGTGTGAATGCCAGTGGCAAATCACCTATGGCAAGAAACCACAACGTACGTATTCGATTACCATTATTATTCTATTATCTATAATAGGAATACTCCTTGAAAACTTCTAAATAACAATACGATGCATCAGACCTTTTGTCTGCCAATGACAACCTCGTATATTATACTATTCACATATAAAGAGCCCCCTCTAGCCTTATGTTCGCGATATACAGGGTGTAAGTGAAATGATCCGTCAGACTTTAACAGCGAATTTCTCATGTTGTGAATAACAAGAAAGTCTAATACCAAAATGCTGAAAAATGTATAGTTTTCTAGAAAATTTTTTTTTTTTTACAAAATATTTATCAGCTGGCTGAATTATTATTGATTGAAGGTTCTTGATTTATGGCTATATTCATAGAAAATTGAATAAACGATACCATTTTCCTTTGGCGTATTTCAACAGATTCAACGGCTTTTGTGTAAATTAAATTTAAAAAACCCACAATTTATTGCAACAAAAATGCAACAAATTGTGGGGTCTTTTAAATTTAATTTACACAAAAACCGTTGAATGTATTGAAATACCCCAAAGGAAAAAGTTGTCATTTATTCAATTTTCTGTGAATATAGTCAAATCAAGAACCTTCAATCAATAATAATTCAGCCAGGTGATGATACATTTGAGTGATTAAAAAAATTTTTTTTTTCTAGAAAACTATAAACTTTTCAACATTTTGGTATTAGACTTTCTTGTTGTTCACAACATGAGAAATTCGCTGTAAAAGTCTGACGGATCATTTCACTTCCACCCTGTATTTTTGTGTAGGAATTATTTCAAATTAAACAAGAAGTGGTGAGTTCAAACTGTGAAAACAGCAATCAAATGTTATTTCTTTGTAACAAGCTCCTACAGAGCAAAAAGAAAGGTTTGAAACTATGTATCACTTTAGTAAGTTCATTGTATTTATTATTTATTTATGCTAACAAGCTTACTGTTGGTGTTTTTAAACACACAAGCCGTGTGTGGGCAATGTTTGAGACCAACAGTAAGTTTGTTGGCATAAATAAATAATAATTACCATCTGGAGGTTATTTAATCCTGGGACATAAAGTACTTACAATAGTAAGTCACCATTGGGATAATTTGTCTCTGATGTGACTGCCTTTGTGGTTTACCAGGAGCAATACGAACTGGTTTGAGAATTCAATGCCATTCTGGCAGATTGTTAGAGTAGTTCAATGGTTAGAGCAGCCGCCTGGTAAGCGGAAGGTCTGTGGTTCAAGTCCCACCTGTGGCGTTGAATTTTTAAGTTCCAGTTCTACCTCTCAAGTTCATTGTATGCCCTTTCGTGGCATAATTAGCATTGTAACAAAACGGCAATTTCCAAGTCTGTTACTTTTCTATCATTTTAATGTCCTTAAATTTTACTACAAATAGTTTTCTTCTCGCAGTTAACACAGTCAACAGTGTTTACTGCTTTTGCAACTTACTACTGTTCCCATAACCTTGCCCTGTCCTTTCAGAGTCTTTCTTCACTTTCTCTGTCTCTACAAATAGTTTTCTTCTCGCAGTTAACACAGTCCACAGTGTTTACCGCTTTTGCAACTCACTACTGTTCCCATAACCTTGCCCTGACCTTTCAGAGTCTTTCTTCACTTTCTCTGTCTCTTATACACTTAGCTACGGCACTGCAATCACTCGCTACGACTGACACATCTTCCGGGAAGACACATTCACAAGGACGCGCGCGCGGACCTTTTTCTAAAAATTATCTTTTTGGATTCAGGGGGCCTCAAAACATGTGGTGAAATCTCGACATGAAAATTTTGGGTGGAATACAATACGTCCTGTACTTACTATACGTGGCAGAGAAATTAAAAACGTTGGTTACCAAACTGAAGTGTAAGAAGAGTATTTTGAAGGACATACTAAAGTGATTTTAAAATACTTAAAGCTAAACATAGCAACATTTTAAGCAATACAGGATTATTGTTCCTGCTGGCAATCCCCAAGCCTCCACGCACTGCACCGCTGTGAATCAGCAAAGATTGATTACTCGCACTATTAGTGAACAATTCATATCGCCACCTGCTGGAAACTAGCGACAAAGCAACTTTGGCAGTGGTGGCTTGTGTGAGATATGCAGCACGAAGATCACGATTTGCATGGTCAATTTAAGCTGTCTCAAAGAGGCCGTTTAATCCTCCCTCCCACCCACATGACGCAGGCAGCGCTAAGCTGAACACTTTGAGTTAACTGTGAATGCAGCACTGAAATTGCCGCATAAAAATAGATGCGCATATGTTGTTTTGATGAGCGTCGAGACGGCGGCGTCTACGCCGCTATGGTGCTGGGTTTTCCCCAAGCATTTGGTGCAAACTTAAACAGTGAGCACTTTTTTACTTTCTCTACTGGTAAGTAGGGGAAGTAGGTATTGTATTCCACCCAAAAATTCGATGTCGAGAGATTTCACCGGAAATATGTTTTGAGGCCCCCTGAAACCACAAAAACAGTTTTAGAAAAAGGTCCGTGTGTGTATGTCTGTGTATGAACACCACAATTCAAAAACTAAAAGTCAATTAAAAACCGAAGTAGGTATTTAAGTTTAATATATTTCAAGGATGCGATACGAAGATTTTGAAGACAAATCTTGCACTTTAAACTACCTTTACATGGAAAATCTTTCGAAAATTTTGATTTTCTCAAAAATGACTCTACGATTTTGTTTTAAAATGGCATATGTTCAAGATATTTTAGGGCAAATGAAATGTATACTTTTAATTTTCTTGCTATAGTCCATATAGTCCTGTTTACTCTTGATGACTTTTGCATAACTGGTAAACAGTAGGAGATAAACCAATTCTTACTATACAAATAAGGTAGATTTGGTTAAAACACACAAGGTATGTCCAGATGCATTGTTTAGGAATGAACCATTTCGGAGATATTCCTTGTTATTTGTGTGAGTTTTGCAGTGCTTAAACTTTTTTTCAAATGAAAGGTCGTTATTCGCTTTTTCTCTTGGCCGTGGAAGGAGAAGGGAATTTCAAAGCCTTTATATAGCGACCAGCTTTAAAAGATTTGATTATCGCTCAGAGCCTACTGTATTCCCATGTTCCCCTTGCATCTACAAGAAAATTAGCAACAAGATAATTTCTGCAAGTATTTATCTCGACTAACATGAAGGTGATATAGGAATAAGAGGTCATAAGAATAATTGGTTCAAGAGTAGAGAAAGTCATGTGAGTGCAACACATCAGATTTTTTCCATTTAGGTCACAGGGCGTTCTTAAAACCAGAGGTCTACCGGAACGTTTTCTGGAAACATCTGGCTGTTTACTAGAACATATGTCAGTTGGAGAATCCATGTCGTAGCGAAATGTTACGGTAGCACAATAGCTTACAGCAATGACATGGATAGCCGAATATCCGTGGTTCAATCTCCGGCCGTGGCATTGACTTTTTTAGTCCGAATCTACTTTTTTTTTGCGGAAAGCTGTAGAAGCCAGATAAAAAGAACCGATTGAGAGCAGATAAAGCAATGCTAACTTTGATCTGTTTGTCGAGAGTACGGAAGATATTTTCATGACGAATGTATATCTAAAATTTTCTAGGAATAGTCTTTGAATAGAACTAGTAAACCGTCGGAGATGGACAAAATCTTATTACATAAAAAATGTTGTTAGCTAATGCTGGATTTCTGACAATGAAGTCATTAATCCTCTTGCTCTCCAATATTTGAAGAGAGTAATAGCAGTAATAGTAACCGCTTTTTAGAGAGCACCATATTTTAATGTTTTGGCAGTCACATCGCTCTCACAACCCCCAGAATGTCTGGACGACCACACCTGTCGTTGGTTTACGGGTCTCACTGACCTGACCGGGAGAGCTATCAAAATAAATTCACCGACCATATCCTCTGATTACCAATCAGAGGACGTATTACATGCCATGACAGGTCAGCATGTTAGGGTTTAAGATTTTATAGAGAAATTAGAGAAATGGAGAGGTTGGAAAAATAAAGACTTCCTAGCCCTCGGGAACCCTAATAGCATCGGGGTCGGAAGAGAACAAGAGATGACCAAGGTAAGGTCAGATAGAAAAGTTACAGTGAGGAGCAAAACACCAGTAAGTGGAAGTAATGTTCTGCTCAGCTTGGGTACCTTGTGGTCGCTGTTCACATATCCCCTAGACGGGGACCCCTGAGAGAACACATAAAAAATGTAAATCTTGTTAAAGCAACTAAAATATGTCAACTGTTTCTTTTTTTTTTTTTTTTTGAGAAAAATACTTTTTGGGATATTCCTTCTTATTGGTTTGAATTTTCAAATACTTATACTATGCTCAAATAGGATTTTTAATTTTTACTTTCTCTACTACGTTTAGTAAAGTAGAAGTATTGTTTCCACCCAGAAATTCGATGTCGAGATTTCACCGGAAATATGTTTTGAGGCCCATTGGTTAAAAAAAAAAAAAACACTTTTAGAAAAAGATCTGTGTGTCAGACTGTGGACAGCATAACTTAAAAACGAAAGGTAGGTTAAAAACCAAAGTTGGTATTTAGGTTTAATGTCTTTCAAGGATGCGACATGAAGATTTTGAAGAAAATTGCTCCACCCTAAACTACCCCTTACATGGAACATTTTTTGAAAGTTTTATATTTTCTTGAAAATGACTTAACGATTTTGATTAAAATGCCATATGTTTGAGATGTTTTTATGACAAATGAAATGTATATATTGAATTTTCTGGCTATAGCCCCTGTAGTCGTATTTACCCTGGACGACTTTTGCATAACTGGTAAACCGTTAGAGATACACCAAATCATACTACACACAAAATGTGAATCTTGCTAAAATATACAATTTATGTCTCAATAAATTTTCTTGTAGGGTGAACCATTTCGGAGATATTGCTTGTTATGCGTATGAGTTTCGGAAAACTTAGAACTTTCGTGAAAGGATCATCGTTGTTCATTTTTTTATATGTTAAGTGTGCAAAGACAGTAGGATCTCAAAGCTTTAAAGCATTTGACTATCGCACAAAGCCTACTGTATTCTAACATTCGCCTTGCACCTACAAGGAAATAAGCAATAAGATAAGTTGTACAAATGTTTATCTTAACACAAAGAAGATATAGAAATAAGATTTTGTAAGAATGGTTAGTACAGGAGTAGAGAAAATCGGGTGATTGCAGCATATAAGATTTTTTTAAATAATGTTCTGACCAAGGAAAGCGAATGGCAAAGCCTATACATAGGCACCCGCTCTTTAAGGATTTGACTGGAGCACGGCAGTAAAACACGAATCATGAAGTTGAGGATGCGGCTTCATAAATTTGACCAGCAGTATTCCCCAAGGTTCAGAGGAAAGCCATAAGCGAGATAGATGGTTCCTTGTCCCTATTGTCTAAGAGGAGTTTAAAGCGTGTTCTAATTTAGAAAATGCGCGCGATATCTGAAAGGACGTTCTTTTGTGTGCGACATCAAAAAGGAGCCATACCGAGAAACGAAGCGTCTGAACCTTAATGTGCATTTGTCGCTGTGTGTGAAGGCGACCTTGGCACCCTAGTGTTAATGGACTCTTGCTGTTCAGAGCATGCCAGGCTCTCGTTTGTCGGTATTACGTCATTTAAAAGACCATCTCACACTTGCTCATGATGCCCAGCCTAATTTGAACCTGACCCAGCAAATTTATTGTGTTTTTTAAAAGAGATATCAAATTAATTTAAATGAATAACTATTCTGAATCTGAACAAAATGACTTGGTGCGCCCGATGCAGAAAAAATTTGATGTATTGCACGCATGACTTTCTCTACTCTTGTACTCTTCATACAAACTCTTATTCCTATATCTTCTTCGTGTTAGTTGATATAAACATTTGCAAAAATTATCTTATTGCTTATTTCTTTGTAGGTACAAGGGGAATATGGGAATACAGTAGGCTTTGAGCGATTATCAAATATTTTAAAGCTTTCAGATTCCTTTCTTTAGCACGATTAACATATTAAAAATGAATAACGATTTTCCATTTGACAGAAGTATAAGTTCTTCAAAACTTACACAAATAACAGGGCATATCTCCGAAATGGTTCATTCTACAGGAAAATTTATTTAGATATAAATTGGGTGTTTTAGCCAGATGTACATTTTTGTATAGTAAGATTTGGTCTATCTCTGATGGTTTACCAGATATGCAAGTCATCCAGAGTAAATAGGACTTAATGGGCTATAGCCAGTAAATTCAAGATATATATTTTAGTTGTCATAAAAATGTCTCAAAATATGACATTTTAATCAAAATTGTAGTGCCATTTTCAAGAATATAAAAATTTTCGAAAAATGTTCCATTTTCGTTTTTGAGTTGTGCTGTCCACAGACAGACATACAAACACACGCGCGCGCTGATCTTTTTCTATTTTTTTTTTTTTTTCATGTTTTTGACAAAACATATTTCCGGTAAAATCTCGACATCGAATTTTTGCTTGGAATACAATACTTCCTCTACTAAACGTAGTAGAGAAAGTAAAAAAGTTAACCGGCGCGACTCCAGAACTTTCAATCCCATTGCGCAAGATTTATAAACAACCCTAACCAGATAAATTTAGATATCGGGTCTCCCATATAAACTAAGACCGTGCACACGTTATTTGTACTCTGCGCTACGGCAATCGCATCAGCCGAGGGTGTGTCGCGCGCGACAGCGCTGCTTTAAGGTGTATGCATTTCTTATATGAACTCTTATCTTATTATGCTGGAAGTGTAGTCCATTCTGGGTATGGGAATTGTATCTAGTATAGTCTGTTTACTCAACGCGTATGCAGTTCGGCCGCCTCCTTTGAGAACCCTCATGATCGTTTTACAACTCGGGCCCTTACTATTGAGTCATTTAAGACAGTGTTGCAACATCTTAACCTGAACCTTTGTAGTTAATGAACGAGAGAAGAACTGGAATTCAGAGTTGTGGCAACTGAGACACCTCGTAGGGTCAGCATTTAACGGACACTTCCTTAAAATCAGGGTTGCTATTGGTGTTTATACACAATCAGTAAATCTGTGCTCGTGAAGATGACAAATTACCAGGAAATTTCTAAACAAATGCATCACATACTGTCTCACTTTGTTAATAGCCGATATGCAGACTGGCGACTGAAGTTTGGAAGGTCAAGAACCATGCGCACGTCTCCAGTACTGCAACTTGCATATCAGAGAGTAACCACGCCTCTTGGACGGTCTTGCTTTATATGGGAGATCCCGTATATCGCCACAATAACATAAACAATATCCATTTATTTAGATCGATTCGCGAAGCTAAATAACGTTAAATAGAAACCAGAGAAGTGATAAACTATAGCATATCAATCGAGCTGAAGTCCTGATGAAAGTTGGAAGGAAATATTAGAAAATGTTTTCTGTACTGTTGAATGATTGCTTAATATTTTGAGATAAGCACTAAAATGCAGTTAAACTTTAATGCTATAGGCGACTCTCCGTATTTTCTTTGTTGTTTCGCGTGTCAGTAAAGCGGGTGGGTCATGGCTGCTTTCACACCCTGGCGTTTTCCCTCATCACCTGCAGGTAACTACTGCATTGTAAGTCTTCCTTGAATTGATGCGTCACATGGCGAAGCTACATAAAGGGAGTATTGAATTTGCTATCAGCCAAATGCAAACGGTGTCATTTTCTATTACTTTTGTTCTTCGGGTGGTGGATTTTCCTGTCAGTTTTCATTAATCCATCTAGCTCTAATTTGCAGTAGGATTTTAAGACGCTTGGCTGGATGTTTTATACACATCAGACCATCATAGATATTTAGTTGCTAAGCGGTTGTTTTATTTAATTCTTACATCGTTCTCTGTGTTTCTATGTGCACACTCCTTCCGTGTGGCCTTCCATTAGGGCAGTACCTGGTTTGCTAAAAAGTTCCCCACCCTGCTGTTACACAGAGGACGGAAGTGGATCCGTCAAACCCATCCGGGAAGACGATCTAAAAACCGTCGCCGGATATCTTAGCTTACCGGCTACTAGCTCTGCAGGTTAGTACCCGAGAACGTTGATGCGTCTCTCAACCTCGCCTTGACAATTCCAGATGTGCCCAATTCCCATGTGTATCGGCAACCACTGTCCCGCCGAGACCAACCCAATCCGAACAACTCCCGTACGGGAGGGTATCAGATGTTCGGCCCTACGTACTTCTAGTAACCTCAGAAGTAGTGCTAGGGGTATGCAGCGCTCGCACAACGCAGCTGAAGGGGTCGTAACCCCTCTAAGGGAAGTGGATAATCACTGAATAACCAGTGACAATTGTGAATCGCTTATCTTGGCAAATCTTGCCATCTACAGTATTGATCGAGTCTTCTGTGATCATTGATGGCCGGCGTGATCGAGGTTCATTGTGGGCCTTGTCCCGTCCGCCACATTCATCACATTGGAGTTTTACAGTGTCAATGAAGTCCGCTGTTGAAGCGTTCCTTGCTGCCGAAACCGAATCACAGACCGTACTTCATAGTTGGCGAGCTTATCAGTGGTTTTAAATCTTTTTGGATCGCCACTGTGAACAGCACACCACATCACTACCAATGCAAATGCGTCGTTTTACGCGCAAGACATGCAGGGAGTAGGTGCGCATGCGCGTTTCAATGCTCACGCAAAATTCGACAAGTTACGGTGATCCGTACCTTACTTTAGCATCAGTATATTCTTATGCTTGTCTTGGTGTCGAAATTAGAATGCGAGCGATTTTACACAAAGGGGCATGAGATTTTGTAACTTGCGCTTATCTTTATAAATACAACCCTTTAAAGGTAAATTGTACGAATTCGGGAAGATAAATATCGTTAGATATTTGTGCTAGAGGTTATCGAGATGATCTGTCTCTCCTGTAATGATTTCACAACTCTCTTGCAATTATACACCTTTTTTACTTTCTCTACTAGTAAGCAGAGGAAGTATTGGATTCCACCTAAAAATTCCATGTCGAAATTTCACCGGAAATATATGTTTTGAGGTCCCCTGAATCCAAGAAACGTGTGTGTATCTCAGTCTGTGGACAGCATAACGAAAATAACGAAAAGTTGGTTAAAAACCAAAGTTGAAATTTTAATGTCTTTCAAGGATGCGACACGAATATTTTTAAGAAAATGCCTCCACCCTAAACTGCCCTTAACATGGAAAATTTTTAGAAAATGTTTTTCTTTAAAATGGCTGTAACGTTTTTGATTAAAATGTCATGTTTGACATATATTTTATGACAAATGAAATATATATTTTGAATTTTCTGGCTAAAGGCCATGTAGTCCTGTTCAGTCTGGGAGACTTTTGAATAACTCGTAAGTCGTTAGAGATAGACAAAATCTTACTATACAATGTAGATCTCGCTAAAACACACAATTTATCTCCAAATAATTTTTTGCGCTAACTCGTGCAAACATTGTGTTACTAATGCTGTAGTGCATTTAGGGAAAACATGCAAGTGGGGCCGCAGTTCGGGACCTCGGAAGAAACCAGAACACAACCACAGAAATAAAATATCAGTTTGCTGCAGCTGAGAAAGGAAGCAGGATGCAGGATCTCCTGGTACAACAACTAATCTAAACACGCTATTTCCGACTGTATAAACAGGAAACTCGTTTCTGTCTGTTTCTTGGAATGTCAAAATATGCTAGCTAAGCATACATTTTGGTGCACGAGATCGTTATGGTTTTACTTCGGCATGTTGGTGGCCCAGTCGGTTAGGCGCTGGCCCACTGATCCCAAGGTCGTGGGTTCAAACCTGGCCCAAAACGATGGTTGTAAGTGTGCTTATAAGCGACAGCCCCATGGAACTCCCATGGGACGAAATTCCGTCACACCGGCACCGCTGGTATCCTGGTAATTGACAATGTTGTTAAGAAGCAAAAATATTTATTTCAGTATAAACGAATGTAGTAGCTATACTTTGGAAACTTTCAGGTTACGAGAACAACTTTTCATACGTTTATTTTACATGAAATACATTTTATGAATGAGTTATGCTTAATTTTGCATGTCTATGTTCCGCCTTATCGTCCGATTCAACGTTACATTGTTAACAATATACATCTACGCACAGTAAAAGTTGTTTTAAGCTGAAGTTATTTTAAATCTGAAATATTGTGTGAAATTCATAGGTCCAGCCCAGCATCGAGTAGAAACCATTAGGTATAAGCATAAACTAAAATTTGACATAGCAATCAAGTTAACTCCATACTCAATACCGAAGTGTAAACTTAGCTCCTGGAAATGTTCTTAATACACATAGAAATTAGTAATAAATGCCACAATTTGCAAAATCTGTTTACGGCTAATCTAAAATTTAGGATTGCCAAGTTTAGTTATAAACGCGCACATACAGCTGGTTAGGAGTATAAATACGGATGCTTTTACTCGTAATTGAAGACATCGCCTCCACCAGCCCTGTCCTGTAGTTCTCCGTGGCCTTGGCTGCGGCTGGAGGACGCAGCGACTGGGCGATAAGGGTGCCCTCTATAGGAACGACGCCTGTGTGATTGGAGACAGTGTAATGAATAATATTACATCGATGTTTGCTTCATTTGCGAACGCATAATTTTACTTAAGAGTACTATGTTTTCAGGTTGGTTGCTACGTCTAAGTAGGCATGGCCCAAAAGGAATGACGGGCTTGTGATAACGAATGGCGTACCGGAACCAGGTACCAACCTTTCTACAAGACCAGTGATCTCGCGCTACGTTGGCCACTAGGTAACGCACTGAGGTGTGAAGCAAAACGGACTGTATATACGACAGGCGTTGTTTATTTCGCAGGCGCAGTTACCATCATGCAAAAAACTTGAGGTAGTAAAATTTGTGATTAATTTCTGGGCAAACACTAGACGGGGAAAAAACCCACCGAAGTGGATACGTACTAGGGCACTAATTATCAAAATATCTACACTTATACCCTTTAACAGCCTATGCCAGAAGGATTACTTTGTTTTGAATATAGGGACTGCACAATTCATAGCAGCGTTCATAAGGAATGTGCATCTAGGGTGCCAGCAAAAGTTATTAGAATCCTGCCATTTGGGTTTCGAAAATCCACTATTTTCCAAACAAGAGCTCCAAATTTTAATAGTAGATATTGTGGCACATTGTGCTTAGGTATCAATTTGATCGCGGCATCCAACCAGAAATGCTGTTGAGAGGTAACCAGAATGTTCCGGAAGTTTCCCTTATACCCGACTCTTGAACATTCTTGAATCTGGAAAATTCCATAAGGAAGTGTTCTTGCGGATGAGCAGTTAAGTGATATAATTCGTTTAAGATGCGACAAAAGTGCTGTCCTACGGTGAGTTTGGGATTACTGTTGTGACATTGAGTACTGCTACGGTAAGAGATTAGAGAAGTCCTGTGTTCAACTCCCTAGTGAGGCGGAAAGAAGTTGCTGCTTTGTGCGTATCTCATTACATCGCGAGAACCCAGTGAAGCACAGAACTCCTCCAAGTTACAATAATGCCACTCTAATGCTAATGCCCTAATATTTGTCCTATTTACTTCTGCAACCTGTCAACTCCAAGTTCAAGAAATCTGGCGATTACCAACAAAAACAAATGACGTGCTTTACTCGGGCATGGCTGGAGTTGATGGAATGATGCTACGTATAGTAAGTATTGTGTTCCACCAAAAATTCGATGTCGAGATTTCACCGGAAATATATTGCTTTGAGGCCCACTGAATCCAGAAAAGCATTTTTAGAAAAAAGGTCCGTGTGTGTGTGTCTGTCAGTCTGGACAGCATAATTCAAAAACGAAAAGTCGCTTAAAAGGCAAAGTTGGTATTTAAGTTTGTCTTTCAAGATTGTGAAGAAAATTCCTCCACCCTAAATTACACTTTACACGGAAAGTTTTTCGAAAATTTTGATTTTGTTGAGAATGGCTCTAACGATTTTGATTAAAACGACATGTTTAAGGTATTTGTATGACAAATGAAATATATATTTTGAATTTTCTGGCTGTAGCTCTTGTAGTCCTGTTTGCTCTGGATAACTTTTGAATAACTTGTAAGTCGTAAGAGATAGGCCAAATCTTACTATACAGCAATGTAGATCTTGTTAACACAATTTATGTCTAAATAAATTTTTGTAGAGTGAGCCATTTCGGAGATATTCGTAGTTATGTGAATTTTGGAAAGCAAACTTTCGTGTAATGGAACATCGTTATTCATTTTTTATGTTAGTCGTGCAAAGAGAACGGAATTCGAAAGCTTTAGAAGATTTGACTATCGATCAAAGCCTACTGTATTATAATATTCTCCTTGTACCTACAAGGAAATAAGCAATAAGATAGTTTTTGTAGATTTTATCCAAATAACACGAAGAAGATGCAGGAATAAGTGATTGTAAGAATGGTTAGTGCAAGAATAGAGAGTCTTGTGAGTGGAACACATCAACTGAGGTGATTCTTTCCAAAATGACACTTCTATTTCTGGAAAAGTTAATGTTTAAGAAGTTAATAAACAAAGTGTTTAGAATGTCCAGTGTTCCTACAAGTACTATTCGGAGTTTTTACTTAAATGCACATTTTTAGTAATTTTATAGCACCCATAAAGTTTACTAACGTAATTTGGTACCTGTTCATCAGCATTTTCCAGGTTTCATTTTCTTATTTGCTCACTTGTCCAGCTCCACATTGTTTTATATAAAGTATTCGAAATGTAATATCAAATAACAGCATTGACGTCTCATTGTATCTTTCCGTGGTAATTTGCTCTGTTTTCTCCTTGATTTGGCGTTTGGAACAATGCCAGGGTTATGGGCCTGAGCAAATAAATACAGAACATGAAAGCGTATGGGAGTATTCATAAAGCGCCGCTTGGAAGTTTGACATTTTCACTTTTCAGTTAACTACTTTTCTTTTTGGGTATTTTTAGACATTCCGGTTACAGAATGTTGCTTGTGCATCCTTGTAGCTGGACGTATGGGTTCCTTAGTAAATGTTGAAACATTTCACTGTCCACAATAGCCATCAATTTCACGTATGAAAGCCCCACCTCGAGATACTGAAATGATTTAGGAGTGAGTTAACACAGACTGTCGTGAACTTCACCGGGCGTTGGTTTTAAGGCCCTGAATCTCAATGTTTACTCTTGAATTCCTAAAATAATCGTGAATAGAGGTTTTGTCCGGCTTGACCCGTTGACCTTCGTCTTTAGCTAAGTAACCCGCTCATGAATGATGGTTGCAAGCTCTTAGCAAACAGAGACCCGTTTTGTAGGCGAAGAAGAATAACGATATCTCACTGGAGCTTGTCAGCATATAGGGGAGTCAGTGGCAGAACGGACCTCCTGGGCGCGTGTAACACTGACAATTGATAGACGTTTGTGCGGCTATTTGTTGAATGAAAACTACCATAGGAAACTTATGAATGACTATTACTCCATGATCACTAGTTTCAATACAAAATAGGAATGTTGGGAGAACTGTGTAATGCCAATTAAATTAAGTGCACATACTTCATGACACAAAATTTAAAACCGTCAGTGTACTTATATTTACTTACTCTACTATAAGAAGAGGAAGTATTGTATTCCATCCAAAAATTCGATGCCGAAATTTCACCGGCAATATTTTTGAGGCCCTCTGAATAAAAAAAAAAAACAAAAGGCATTTTTAGAAAACGGTCCATGTGTGTGTGTCTCAGTCATAACTCAAAAAGGAAAAGTCGGTTAGAAACCAAAGTTGCTATTTAAGTTTAATGTCTTTGAAGAATGCGACACGAAGATGTTGAAGAAAATTTTTCTACTCTAAACTACCCTTTACATGGAACATTTTTATTTTCTTGGACATGGCTCTAACGATTTTGATTAGAATGACACGTTTAAGATATTTTTATGACAAATAAAATGTACATTTTGAATTTTCCGGCTATAGCCCATGTAGTCCTGTTTACTCTGGATGACTTAAATAACTCGTAAACCGTAAGAGATAAACCAAATCTTACTATACAAAAAAGTAGATCTCGCTAAACCACAATTTATGCTCAAATAATTTTTTGTAGAGTGAACCATTTCGGAGATATTCCTTGTTATTTGTGCGAGTTTTGGAGAACATACACTTCTATCAAATGGAACGTCGTTATTCATTTTTATATGTTAACCGTGCAAAGGGCATGGAATTGAGTATCGCTCGAAACCTTCTGTATTCCCATATCCTCCTTGTACCTACAAGAAGATAATCAGATGAATTCTGCAAATGTTTATCACAACTAACAGGAAAAAGATAATAGTTTGTAAGAATGGTTAGTACAGGAGTACACAAGGTCATGTGAGTGTAATACATGAGAGTTTTAAGGTCAAGTTCCGAGCCCTAGTAGTTACTATTTAACTGTCGTTATGATTCTTGGAGTTGTCTCTTGGAATTCCGGATAGCTGTCCAGAAAATCATCAATGCAGCTGTTCATTTCGCACTGATATGCTGCTTCATTCTGCATTCCAGTTCGGAAATAGCATTCCAACATGTTGACATGGTGCTGTATGGTCAGGTTCATATTGTCCTCTACTATACCGCTCGCAAAAGTTCACGGCATGTGAACGCTGGTCAATGCTCAAGCAGAACGCTGTTGCCAAGCGTAGTGCGTGTATCGGGAGAGGTTCTGTACATAAGAGCGCGTGAGATGCACGTCCCACATTCGGCAGCGCTGGTAGGAGGGGCAAGCTTATGATTAGCTGGAGTCTGCATTACGGCCCGCCTTCATATGGCTTTAACTTTTGCAAAGATTATAACGACGATGTGCTGCAACGTACTCAAAAATTAGAAGACTTGTTTCCAGATCATGCGGACAAATTCGAAGAACGCTTTCGTGGTACAATCTTGAAATTCTGCAAACCATTCGCTAGGGAGCAACCCAAAGTGAAAAATCCTCAAACTAGTTCATATGGCACAACCGCCATATATATATTTCTAGGGAAATGGCTAACGAACAGGGCCCAGATGCTTATGATCTGAAAATGTTAGAAATAAGCAAACATTTATGACTGAAAGAAAAAATTAGAAAATGACTATAAACATGACCTTGCTGCCCAGGCGCTGCGTCCCCCACCTCTGCCCAATACAGGCGTCATTGGTGGGGTGCAGCACTGGAGGCTGGCACGTGGTCAGCGTCCCGAGCCCTCCCGGCCAGTTATACGGCCTTCTCGACCTGGGGCCGCTACTTCTCCATCAAGTAGCTCCTCAGTTGGTCCCCCCGGGACCTAACGAGGCTGAGTGCACCCCATGCCAGACCTCCCAGAGTGGATAAAATCCGCATGCTGGTACCGGGGATCGAACCCGGTCCTCCGCGTCAGAGGCAAGCGCACTAAATAAATAGTAATATTAATTTTATTGTTACACTTTTACTTTCTCCACTACGTTTAGTAAGTAGGGAAAGTATTGTATTTCACCCAAAATTTCGATGTCGAGATTTCACCGGAAATATGCTTTGAGGGCCCTGAATAAAAAAAAAGTATTTTTAGAACAAGGCCCGTCAGTGTGTCTGTGCACAGCATAACTGAAATACGAAAAGTCTTTTAAAAATCAAAGTTGCTAATTAAGTTTAGTGTCTTAAGGATGCGACACATTTCGTTTGAGTTATGTTGCTCGCAGAGCAGCACACACACACACACACACACACACACACACACACACACACACACACACACACACACACACACACACACACACACACACACACACACACACACACACACAGACACACACACACACACACACACACACACTTTTTCTAAAATGCTATTTTGTTTTTATTCAGGGGACCTCAAAACATATTCGCAGTGAAATCTCGACATGGAATTTTTGGGTGGAATGCAATACTTCCTCTACGTACTATATGTGGGAGAGAAAGTAAAAATGAGCATAGTGTATAGCGCAAACAGCTGAGTGTAGTCGAGTAATTTGTTGACCTACAAGGTCTGCTCTAGAGTCGCGAAACTACTTCACATGATGAGGTTATTTGGTTCGCTTTTGTATGTGGATATTACATCTTATCAATGTTGGAGAAGTTAATAAACATCCCTGAATAATTTATTCCAAGTAAGTTAATGAGTTTTCAAACGTAGGTACATGCTAGTAAAGTAGTACAACGATTACAAAATAACGAGGACAAGCGGAAAGTAACGAGTCGCCAAGTTCCAGAAGGGATCCATATTGCTTGCTTTTGTGTCGACGTTTGTTGTTATCCTGGAACTACTCAAGTTGTGAAAACCCCCCAGTGTACTGCACCTCAAGATAGCGTAGCACTAGGCTCCTTACATGCCGACTGGCTATGGAGGTATGAATTATATGCATGCCATGTAATAAATGATTGTAAAATACGTACTGCAGTTTTACACATTATACACTATTTTGTGTTCAGTTCCCTTTCTGCAGCAGCGTAACTATTTTGGTTAGCTCTTGTTGGGTATACTTCACACCTAATGTTAACGCAAAATGCTATTAATGTGGATTAAATATGTTGGTAATCCTACTTCAATAAATAATTAGGAAAACTTGAATGTGTAAATTTAATTAAATCCTAAAGGGGATTATGATTGGCCCATGCAATGCACTGTATTACAGAGCAGATGTGTTTCGTAACAAAGGTAAATTAGCAGTTAGCCACAATGGGACGCTGAGAATCATAGTTAAAGGGTCTACATAAATATAAAGTAATTTTTGTAGCAAATTAGTCGGTACTTAAAACTGTTACCGTAAAGTTTTAACTAGTACAACGGTTAAAGGAAAATGACGTTTTCTCACAGCCAAAGCAAGTGGTAAGTAAAGCCCTTAAAAGCTGTTTTAAAAATGTTGTATGGTTTCATCCTCCTCTGTTATATGACAGCGTACTGGCAGAACACAACGCAGCCTGTTCGGAGTCTTTTGAATCACCCGTTACATGCTTTACGCGCGCAGTGTATATAGGGGCAAAGCCGGCTGTGGCACACCCAATCGCGCACAGGCGAAATGCCGTGTGTCCGTTAGGTTTTAAATGAAGAGCCCTGTGCATGTATTTTTTCATGGAGAATGTTTGCATACCAGTTTAGCTATACAACGTAACATCCACCTGGTTTCTCTACTCGCTGTTCTTTTATGTAATAAATTCATATATCCTTCCCTACTCGCCCTTCAACATACAATTTTCTACGACTGAAATAGAAATGCCACATATTACATTCTCACGATTTTCCCTACTCACTTTTCTTTTACGAAACACAATCACACTTCTTTCTCTACCACCTCTTCTACAAAGAGTTCATAGAATTTTCTATATGATTGACATAGAAATGCAACGTCTAACGTGCACACAGCTTTCTCAACTTGCTTTCCTTCCTGTGGTATTTTAGGTTGTTCAACAGTGCTTTTGCATAGTGTTTTCCCGGTGTTTTTATTTATTTTGATTTCTTTATAGTATCCAGTGTGTCTAAACGTTGTAGGGATGTCAAAACGCCGGGTACTTCAGCGTGTGCCTACTTCATAAAGCCACTGATTTCGTTGAAGAGTTTATACACTTTTAAACCTCAGAGACAGTAGCTTCCAAAGCAACATTGGAAGTTTTCACCGCGACTGTTGATGGATTTAGATTGTATATATCAGACAATTTATAAAAGCAGGTTATTTTTAAAAAGTTGGAAAATGTATTGTAAAATCAGTTGGATCTGACTCGTTTTGGTTAATTAGTCCAAAGTGTGTGTAAACCTAGAAATGTTGGAAACGTTAAGAAAGATACGTGTCATGACTTTGAGCTGTCCAGGACTCAAGGTTGCTTCTGGAAGCGGATCGCCGTGTAAACACTCCGCTTTATCAATGCATCTCATGTCTGTCAGTCATTAACCGGAGTTCCTTGCACTCGCTTGAGTAAATCGGCTTGGTTTTAATGTCAAGAGGAAGCAAACCAATGACCCATAAAATGGGGCATTATGTGAAAATCAGTTTTAATTGTGTGATAATACACACGCTTGGCCGATCGTTTGTGCCCGAGTGCACTACATTTGTGGACGTGTTTCTCAAGACATACGTAGAGAAGTCATTTAGCAGGATTATGTTAGGAATATAACCTTGATATAGTTGGCTTATGTTTTCAAGAGTATGAACAAATCAAAGTTATTTTACTGGTCTCAACGTGGCTAGAGTTGGGGTGGGGAACGGAAGAGCTAAAGTATAAGGGTTGCCCCAAAAAGTAATGGACCACATTTTTGGTTTTCTCAGCCGGTAAGAATGTTACTTCAGGTATGCATTATTTGCAGTTTTCTGAGTGGGCATGTTCCATTTCCTTCTACAGATAGCGTAGCAGCAGCAATGTTGTACAAGCAATCTGTCGTCATTGAATTTCGCATTGCGCTGAGCGAAACTGTTGGGAACATTTGCAAAGATTTGTGTGAAGTCTATGGAGCATCTGCAGTTGACCGAAGTACGATTAGGCGGTGAACACAGAGCGTGTGGCCATTAAAAGGCAACTGCTTCCACCAGTAAGGTCGTGATCACTGTGTTTTGGGACTGTGAAGGTGTCATGCTCATTGATGTGTTGCCAAAGGGCAGGACCATGAATTCTGAAGCATAAGTCAACATATTAACCAAACACAAGAACCGCTTCCAGCTATTTTGGCAGCAGAATAACCAAGTGACTGCTTGATTCAACATGATGATGCTCGGCCTGATACAAGTTTGTAGACTTTCACTAAACAGAGTTGTACAGCGTTATCCATCCACCCTACAGCCCTGACTTTCACTTGTTTGGGCCACTAAGGGATACCGTTCATGGAAGGAATTTTCAAGCTGACGAAGAGGAATTTGCGCAGTGAAAAATGACTTTTGACCAGAACAAGGAGTGGCATATACCCCCCTGTATCTCACTGGGGGTCGGCCATGGAACTGGAGGAAGATTACTGGAAAAATTAGCGTTGTAGAAGCAGCACTCTTTGTGTGGAATAAACAATTGTTGACAAAAATGTGGTGACCCTCGTATATAATAAATTAATGCAGCCCAAACAAAAACAAAGTGCTCAGGATTAAGTGTTGTACGAATTAAATTAAAGAACTTTATCCTAAGAGAGCATCCTCGATCCTTCTACTCCTGAAGCACCTTGAGGCTTGGAGGACACAAACCATTGAGTCTTGGAAAAAATGAAATTTCAAGCAAACAGTTTTCTAAGCTGTCTAGGCTCTTGCCAATAGCTCGCTATGACTTTCCTCAGACAACAGTTCTTTGGCTATGCACAGACGTTTCATAATAGTAGATTAAACATGGATTCATCACTATACGCCAGAGACGAAGGAGCAGTCCAAATAGTAGATTACAACTGGTAAAGGTGCCCCAAAGAAAGTAAAAATGGCACTATATGTAGGAAAAGTCATGACTGACTTTCTGGGATTTTCAACGCATAGTCCTAATATAGGGATCTCTAGAAGCGCAAGACCATCTCTGGGAGCTTTGTGGGGGCAATTGAAGGAGGGTACAAGTGTTAAACGTCCATACCTTGTGACAAAGATAATGTGGCTGGTGTTGTATCTGCAAAACTGTATGTCCTTCGCTTTCACGTCGTCATAAATGTTTTGGCTTACAGCTCTTATTGTGTTTAAAATTTAACCCGAGTGCTTTTAGAACGTCGAAATTAGGATACAGTATCAGTTATGGGTAAAGGCAGTGGACAAAAGGTAAGTAAATTCCAAGCATAATGTGATACAAGAAAGCTTTATATGGGGAAACATTACAAGAAACAACTAAAAATATATAAGATATTGCCTAATCCAATTTTAATTTATGGCTCAAATATGAGCATTGATATAGGTTCTTTCCTCGTAAATGGCATTAAGACAAGTCAAAGCTTTTACTTCAAAACATGATGTTAGTAACCTTAATATTTTCTGAGAGTAAGGTTTTAGTTCAGTAACTTAAGTTATGATCGAAAAGGTGAGATGTTGGGAACATCACGTGAAACATAGATCGACCATTGAAATCGCAGCAGGCATCCCACGCAATGTTGAATGAAGCATTTCGGAAGAGTTCTCTTCTCCATCAAGGATAATGCATCTTCTGGATAATAACCGTGCATTTTTCTGTCAGTCATGAGCCTGAGAAAGGTCGGAAAAAATGTTATACCCTTCAAGGTGAATCGTGTGCCCTTCGCGTGTTGCATATGGATAGACGTAATGCAGTCCGCGTGATTGTACACACAATCCATATAGAATAAACTTGAAAACTCTATGCAGTTCATGCAAACCGCAGACCGTGAACTTGAAATAAACGCCCAGTTTGGTTTAGTTGCGAATATTTCGTAATTCTATTGTACTCAATCTCTTATTACGCTTTTATTAGGTGGTAGTAAAGCACAGAGAAAATCGAATTATATATATTTAGTAATGTTAAGGATTGCTAATTTCTGATATTTGACTAATGAGTAAGGATTTTAAAGAAAATTTAGTGCTGCTAATTCACTTGCCATATTTATACGGTATATCCAGCAGCAAATATTGTGACGTCGGGCTCGGCGACAACGGGACCAGGCTGCCTCACTTGACTGTTAACAATCGAGGCGCAGAAAAAAGATGTCGAGAACGTTCACGAGACTTCTAGCTGAGTCATTTTGGGTGCGTGTGTGTGTAGAAACCGATAAAGGTCTACATCACCAGTATATAAGGCCACAGGAGTGAGTTTTTAAAGTTACAGACATGAGTCGGCCAGCGTGTCAGTGAGTGCGAGACAGCCGTGCGTCTTAAGAAGATTCGACGAGCGTCATGAGTGATTACATAGTCCTAATTAATGCATGAGAGACAGGGGAAGTGAAGTAAAACACTGAAAGGAGTGAGCAAGGTTATGAAAAGAAATTGTGATTTGTGATTGCCGGAAAGACTATAGACTGTTAACGACGAGAAGAAAACTGTATTGGTGGTAAAATTTTGATAAGACTTTGTCGCACGACTTCCTCTACTTGCTCCTGCACAAACTATCCTAACTTCTACTTGTTAATCCAAATAAGCCTTCATTACATATTTACTCATGTTATGGAATACAATAGAAATAGTAAAGCACAACAGACCATTATTTGCAAACAAAGTCCTGAATTTTTATTTAAAAAAATAGCGCTACGTTTTGGTTAAAATATGGTTTCGGTTTATATGTGTAACTTTAGTTTCCTGTAAATAACCTCCAAAGGCTCTTTATTAAGTTGGTATTGTTTATGATGAAGGTTTAAGGGCGTTCAACTACTTGGTCCTCAGGGCCTTATAACATGGATCATGGCAAAAGACAGATAAATTTCAATATGAAAATACTATTAAGGGAAAAATGCGTAAATATACCAAACAAATGAGGAAAAAGCCAAAATTTAAACGAAGTTAAAGGACCCAAAAGGAATGAAAACTCGATATCTAAAATTCTAAATCCTTAGATTCGTGTTATTATTCCTAAAAGTTGAAAAACTTTTTCCACGCTTGTTTATTGTCCGCCAGGATCTCTGCAAGTCTGACGGGCAGTTGCAGAGTGTTTCCAAGGTGCGGCAGAGAAACGCAGTCTAGCAGCACGTAACGGGCCGACAAAGGTTTGTCTCACACCGGACAAAGAAGAGCACGGTGCCCCTAGGATTTTACCTAGTTAATTGGATATTTTTGACTGCTCTAAGCGTAATTCCACGGGGAGCACACCACTATTCGTGCCAGCGCGACAGCACCGCTCTCCGCACGAGATATGGTAATGCTGAGGTCTATGGTAGCTGCCAAATCTGTCATTTTATTCCTTAGCAATCCTATGTGACCAGGAATCCATGCTCATACCACGGTAACGAAGAAGCGTATACGGCTGGATATATTGCATTCAGCTCTGTAGTATAAATGGAGTTGCTACTTTGAAAACCGAATGTATTTGGTTCGCTTCCATATACACACAACCATGTTGGTGCTTTTGGATCCATCGGTGTAGATGAAACAGGTCAGTGCAGCGTGACAATGATTCTAAAAAAACAAGTGCGGATGCTAGACAGACATCGTGGACTTCCGGCATACGTCATCCCAAGATCCATATGGGAGAAATCCTAGGAGGTGCAGAAAAACAGTTGTCAGTTTTTCTTTCTTCTGGGCTGTCTCCGAAATATCTATAGTTCTAGATGCACATTTTCCTTGAGGGGAAGAAAAGCAAGGAGGCATAAGGAAAAATTCCCCCTCTAGAAGGCAATCAGACTCTCAAGAGACCAGTATGCCGGGTGACTACCGACTCGCACGGTAAATTTTTCCTCTTATTCCCTCCGAAGCAGTTAAATTGTAAATAGGCCGATTCCCTCCTCACCAAAAAGGAACTAAATATTCCGACTCCCTCCTGTAAGTCGATTTTGTCTGTAGTTTTGTGTTGGTAATACATGCTACCCAAGTCGATAGTAAAGACACCAATCGATTCGGTCGCCTTGGTAGTAGGCCTGTTCATTCAATTTAGCAATGCGTTGGACTGCAGACGGATGTGTGTATGTATCTACAATGGCAAACGTGAAGTGAAAAGAGGTAAGGAATTGATTCTGCTAGGGAACTAAGTTTAGCTTCCAAAAATATTGAAGGACGGTGTAAGGAAGTGAACGTTTGTATTAAAAACCCTTTACAAAAACTTATTAAAACGATGAAGTGATCATAGAACAAGCCTTGGACGGAATCGGACTACACTGTTTTGCATGATAGAAAATTGGGAGGGAATCATAATCTTCGACTGCAGAGGAG
Source organism: Tenodera sinensis (assembly GCA_030765045.1). Taxonomy (NCBI): domain Eukaryota; kingdom Metazoa; phylum Arthropoda; class Insecta; order Mantodea; family Mantidae; genus Tenodera; species Tenodera sinensis. The sequence goes on along the minus strand of CM060972.1, from coordinate 24,006,431 downwards.
TCAGTATGTGATAATCTCTGCAGGAGTTACCTAATACGAGTGAAGACGTTTCTTGCAACCACGTGTCGTGTTCTTTCAAGCGGATAGAAGAATCACTTCCTATGAAGATTACATTTATTTTGGAAAACCTGTGCAACTTGCCAGTTTCGTGTTCTGTGAGACTTAGTTTCCTGCATGTAAATTGCTGCTTTTGACAGCTTTTTGAGAAACTTACAGCTGGTGAAAGTGGGTATTTACAAAATGAATAAATCTTTCATCAGAAATCTGCAGAGTTGTTAAGTTTATACACGTTTAACTGATCAATAAAGCACAGTATTTGACTAACACTTTGATTGCTTGAACAAGCCTGCAGAGCAATCAGCAGTAAATATCTCACACAGAAAATCCTGCAAATCAGGAAGCACAGTTAGGTAATTTGAAAAGGAAGCGTTATAGCGTAAAAGGAAGCTTGAAATGTGAGAAACACTCAAGTTATCAAAAGTAAAGGGCATCTCCGTTTTATTTCTGACTTTCCCAACGGTGTATTGTTATTTTTCTCTCGTCATGGGTGCTGTAATGTGACAGAGAGGACGGATGTTACTCGATTGTTTGCTGCTCCGGATGTGTTTTTGCATGCCTCAGTTAGTAGCACGTGAAGGCTCTTGTAGCATATTCTTTGTTTTTTGTTGAGAAATGAATGTGGTGCTTCTCGTTATGTAAGCGTTTTATTGCTGAGTATTCTCAATAGCAAAATTCTTCGTTGCTGAAACTGCATTAGGCGCACTTCAACGACCACAATGGGAGAAAGCTTCTTTCACAAACGACAGATACCGAAATATTAGGTCAGCAAAAAGTGTGAAGCAAAATTTGTAACTTCGCTTTTGAAGTGTCTCAAAAACAAAAGCGCTGGGTATGTTGGATGTACCTCATTTAATATTACGCAAGTAGTTGGAGGAATTGTGCATAATAGATCGTGGCAAAACAATTCCAACAATTGCGCATAGCCAAGTCTTTCAATCTCCAATTTTTGAGAGTTTACACATGGGTTTTCAGATTTATTTGGCCTTTATCGCTAGTGTAAACACGGCTAACGAGATACACAGGTTTTGGCGCGAACTGCACTGACTAATTCTCCAGTCATGGTCCAATGAAGCAAAATCAAAATCACCTAATACGTCCATATTCTAACTAAACACAAAAATCTGATGTGTTGCACTCATATGACTTTCTCTACTCTGGTACTAACCATTCTTACAAACTTATAACTATTCTTCGCGTTACTTGAGATAAACATTTGTAGAAATTATCTTATTGCTTATTTCCTTGTAGGTACAAGGGGAATATGAGAATACAGTAGGCTTTGAGCGACAGTCAAATGGTTTAAAGCTTTCAAATTCCGTTCTCTTTGCACTCTTGACACATCAAAAAATGAATAAGGGTGTTTATATATATAACTTATATGAAGTATAAGTTCTCCAAAACTCACACAAACAACAAGGAATATCTCCGAAATAGTTCATTCTACAAGAAAAATTATTTGGACATAAATTGTGTGTTTTAGCAAGATCTACGTTTTTTGTATAGTAAGATGTGGTCTATGTCTTACAGTTTACCAGTTATCCAAAGTCATCCAGAGTAAACAGGACTACATGGGCTATAACCAGAAAATTCAAAGTACACATTTCATTTGTCACAAATATATCTCAAACATATGGCATTATAATAAAAATCGTTGGAGCCATTTTCAAGAAAATGAAAATTTTCGAACAAATATTCCGTGTAAAGGCTAGTTTAGAGTGGAGGAATTTTCTTGAAAATCTTCGTGTCGCATCTTGAAAGACATTAAACTTAAATACCAAATTTGGTTTTTAACTGACTTTTTGTTTTTGCCTTATGCTGTCCACAGGCGGACAAACATACACACACGGGGACACACACGTTTTTTTAAAAATGCTTCTTTTGGATTTAGGGGGCCTCGAAACATATTTCCGGTGAAATCTCCACATCGAATTTTTGGGTGGAATACAATACTTCCTCTGCGTATTAGAGAAAGCAGTAAAAATGTGAGGCAATTTATGTAACCGGAGATTGTAGGGCCTCCATTAGCGGTTGTATATGCTTTGTGTAAATTAGTAAATTACATTTTTACAGTTGTCAAGAGTTACGGCCAGTGGATCTCCGGCTCTTTCTCAACGCCTCGTGCCGCCATGTTGCGGGAATTTGAAACATTTGATACATCTGCAGGTCGTATCGCTACTTCGTAAATTTACGTGGACAGTATGCATATAAATGATCACAGAAAAGTAGAATATGGAGACAATTGTTATACGGTTTACCTACCGGGGGAAGAAAAACCTGTGCAGACACCAAAGCAATTGAAACCACGTGGTGTGGCAACACGGTGTTACATTTGGAAGCCACGTCTAGCAGTAAGACCGCTGATTGGTTTGGTGCTAGCAGAAAGTTTTAACATCGGTGCGTTACTCGCTTGTAGTATTGCCAAAAGTAACAGCTACTGCCCATAACAGATGTAAACGGAATATTCGAACAGATAGTGGTGTAACGAAGATATTGCATGAAAATAAAACCGAAACCTGTATGTCAATGTTTTAACCTTATTTAATGCTTTGTTAAGATAATTTTGAGAATCCATTTTTCCAAAACTCATTAACCTTCCCCCTCCAACTCGTCACTGCTGGGAAACGTCAGGGCCGGAGATCCACTGGCCGTATAATAAGCAGTAAAATACATAGTTTAATGTTACTTCAATTGATCTCGGACTCCTTGGCGGCCATGTTTATACTGTAAGGGAATAGTTACGACCAGATAGGTAAGGCGGGGATCCACGAACGTGACGCGACCTATTGATTGCATTGCGTGTGAGCTAGCTTCAGTGTTCCCAAGTTTCAAGACAGCCTCAGTGGTAACACATTGTACGGAAATATCGTGTTTTTAAATCAAATATGTATGAAGATAAAATATACTTTTTGCAATTGCAGCATTAAAAAGGCGGAATGAATCGTGCGAAATCACCCGCTTTCTGGCACCAGTACCAGAAAATGGCTACCATAGCAACAATACGGCAGTGACGTCATCACCGCCACAACTTGCCTGTAAAAGAAACTGAAAATGGCAGTAATGTGGTTCATTAGTCTTAACCTTCCGGTAGGTGAGCGGTTTGGAAGAACACAGACGCGCGGGACCAATTAGGCCCTTGCTACGTTTTTGTGGTTATATGCCTGAATTTCATTTTTTTTTTCCGAAATGGCGGATTTGACCTTTTATCAGTCCGTCACGTGCTGCTAGTGTTCCTCTCTAGCGCACCTTCGAGACTCTGCAGCTGCCTACCAGACTTGCAGAGGTCTTAGCGGACGACAAAACAGCGGTTAAGTTATTAGCGGAGTGTAACATGTGTTTGAGGATTTGAAGCTTTAGATATATCTTTTTGACATATTCATCACCTTGTTTTAATTCTAGCTATTGCCACTTTTCTTTATATTTATGTATATATTATCTCTTTTACTAGTAATTTCATTTTTTGTTGAAGTTTATATCTGGATTTTGCCATGAATTGTCTTTAAGGGCGCCGATGGCCATGTAGTTGAGCGCCCTTAAACCTATATCTCCTCCTGAATTTAATGTTTTTCTTTTCCTTTTCATTTTTTCCAATGTTTAGCCTTTTTAGGTTAAATATACATAGTTATTTATTAGTATTATCTTACTACATAGACCAGGTAAAATGTTATACGAATACAGTACACAGAATTTATATTGCAATACATGTAAAGAAAATAAATAGCGACTTTCAGGTACACAACTTGTAATTTGATTTCTTCAATTACAATCATTTACTACCTCTTCTGTGTTTTCCGTGATAAGCAATTATCCCAAATAATTTTGACATGTTTGTTCAACAGAAGGGAGTGTTGCATTTACCACATGCATGTTTAGTTTTGCAGTTTCTATTTGTTTCGTTTACTTTTTAGTAAGGTTGGTGGTGTATTTGAGAAGTCATCTATGGGTTATTCGGGTTTATATTTTGTCTGAAGAACTTTGATAGCATTGTTCTTCTTTGTAGCTGTTGTGACAGTAAAGCTAGAGATTAGTGCTTTCAAATACTCCTATCTTGTGAAATATTTGTGTTGATTTCCTAGGAAGATAGCCGAGAAATTGCCTGTAATATTCAGTAAATGGTAAACAAATTACAATTAATAATAATAATAATAATAATAATAATAATAATAATAATAATAATAATAATAATAATAATAATAATAATAATAATAATAATAATAATAATAATAATAATAATAATAATAATAATAATAATAATAATAATAATAATAATAATAATAATAATAATTTATTTTCAGAATCATAATCATCTGATTCATACAAATTGTCATCTACAAGTAAGGCATCATCATCACAAAGTAGACGACGGGCTTTTGTAGATCATACCATACCTATTACTCGTGCCCAACACGAAGCACTAAGAATTTTTTGCTATGGCAAAGCTACATTACACAACTAACCAGGAAAAACGCATGTGAGCAATGTGTAACGAGAGTAGGCGCGCAGGGCCTGGCCGGTATCTACAGCACATAACTGCTGATATTCATTCTTGCAACCAGAGAAATAAACAGGTAAGGTTGTCGCTTCAGCTAACAGTCGAGTAAGGCGTAATGTTAGATGTCCCAGTCAGTCAATTGCGTAGGTGCGTTCGTACATAAACTAGCCTTTAAATAAGGCTCTCCCTGGCCTTTAACGACCAGCATTTTTCATTTCTCCATCCACAAAACTTTTCATATGTCTAAATGCAGTTTTTGTGGAGTGAACCATTTCGGATATATTCCTCGTTATTTCTGTGAGTTTAGCCATACTTTAACTTTTCTCAAATGTAAGGCCGTTATTCACTTTGTCTGTTGGCCGTGCAAAGAGAATGGAATTTAAAAGCTTTAAAAGATTTGACTGTCGCTCAAAGCCTACTGTATTCCCATATTTCCCTTGTACCTACAAGAAAATCAGCAATACTTCAATTTTTGTAAATGTTTATCTCGAGTAACACGAAGAAGATAGAGGGATAAGAGTTTGTAAGATTCGTTAGTACAGTAGCAGAGAAAATCATGTGAGTGCAACACATCAGATTTTTTAAGAATGTTCTCTTGAAGTATAGGTAGAGGAAATTGTGTGGATGTAACACACCAGATTTTTTCTTCTGAGAAATGTTGTTTATATTGTATAAAAGATCAGTTGATAACTGAATGCTTACTTTAATACACAGATTTTCTATTGAGAGCAGTCGCTTTTTGTGTTCCAACAAAAGAAATGGCCGATACATTTCCTAGGATGCTGAGAGCTGTTGTATCTTGCAGTTCCGGAGGAAACAATTAGACTTGGATGTTGGCACACTCTTGCTCGATACACTTTGACAGCCCAGTATAGCTGCAGGATGAGGGGATGTGTAAACTGTGCACTACTGGAATCGCGCGAGGATCAAATACCAATTGACATGAACAAAACACGGGCATCACACGTAATTAACACGGAGACATTAAAAAACGAGCATCAGGTCTGGTGTAGATGATTACAGGTTAACTCCCAAACATCAGTGATTCATAATTTATCCTTAACTGCTAAAGATAAATTGCTCACCCTATCTTTGAAGAAACCACTGCCGTGCCAAGTCTGAAAGATACTTAACTAACAACGGTATAGGAAAGCAGAAAACTTCAGGACAATATCACTGCAATAGCAAGTATGACTATATGGCGCTAGGATATTATGCAATCATCTTATGCATAACCTGAAACCTCATGATGACCATGTTAAGGGAAAATATAGAGAAAAAAAAATTCATACTTAAGGTACAGTACATGACAAAATCAAGTTTGGTGACTTATTATAAGGGGGTAATGCTGTATTCACTATACAAGTTAATAAATAAATTACACACACACACACACACACACACACACACACACACACACACACACACACACACACACACACACACACACACACACACACACACACACCTCTTCTTTCTCCACTCATATCTATCCATCCATGAATTTCGAAGTCTTCTTTTTCTTCTTTCAGGTGAACTCCATTCCAAAGTGTTTCTCGGTAATCTATCTTCATTCATTCTTCTAATATGTCCATACCAACTCAGCTGTTTATATCCTACGTAGTCTAATATTGAGTTATTATTAATTTTTTCTCTTATGACATTTATTTTGTCTAATTTTGAACATCTGGCTGGCCCTAGAAAATCCATTTCCATGGGTATAAGTTTTGATTCCAAATTGTTAAAGTTGTATGTTTCAGCTCCATTTGACAATTTTCAGTATAGTATTATATATTTGCAATTTATTCTTCGTATTTTTTGTCTGTTCTACAGCATTGATGTTATAATTTTACCTTTATTAATGCTGCTCTTAATGTCATTTTCCTGTTTATCTTCTTGGTAAAGACGGTACATTAATATAGCTTATAGGATGTTAAAAATAAGGGTCAGCAAAAACTAATTACAGCAGAAATGAATTTTCTGAAAGTTGCGGCAAGTAAAGCAAAATAACACAGAATAGAGAATAATCATGTCAAGATTATTAGGAAATACAGAAAATTAAATAGGGGGTACGTGCGAAAGAAGCAGCACCTGGGCAGTATGAGAGAATACCGCGGAATAAGATACGAGGAAAACCAAGTGCAACGTGATAGACTGCATAACTGAGACCTTGAAGTAGAGGAATTTAGAAGTAAAAGATAAAGAATCACGCAGTGGTGGCCCGTGACTTGTCGCAGTGGTGGCATTATATTACATCCTCTCCACCTTTACTCTCTGACACACACCACACAGCTCTCATGTCTTGCTCTATACGAGTATAGATTTGTTTTAAATGACCAATATCACAACAACCAATATTTGCCCAGATACCGTTTCTCTCACTCGCAAACAATACGTGCGAGAAACAGCTTATTTTCTAACGATAAGCCCGAACGATCTATCTCCTTCAGTTTCGCCATGTTATTCATTTCCACACTTTCATAGATTCAAATTTCCCGCTATGAGCAGACAACTGCATGCATTTGCTGCCAGAAACACATAAACAATACTAAACACGGTAACTAAATAACTATTCCAAACTGAATTGCATATGCATTTATAATGGTTTAATAAAAATAATGTAATTGTGTTTATAACATTGACGTAACTGTTATTTTAATATATAAAATGGCTACATTATATTTAGAAACGTAAAATTGGCTAATGCCTAGTTGATTGCAAGTTCTGCTAAAGACTGGGAGGGAAATGCTCGTAGCAAGGAAAAGACTTGTAGGAGAACGCAGTGCGCTTGCGCGGTAACAATCGCATGTCTTAGCTTTGTCGACCATGCTGCTTTAAGTCGCTCTATTCCTAAATCCAAGATATTCCCCGCTCCCCGCGACCCCTCACCCTATAGGTTCCTTCACTAGCCTCAAAATCCGGTTTGTGCGTCTCTACAGCATGTTGGGTGAATGCGCTGGCATTTGGTAAAGAGGGCGCGGGAAAATTAAAAGAGCAAGTTCATCATTCGACTTGCTCATATGCATGTCTACAGAGGTAAATACACATTCGCATACAGGTAAAAGTTGCTGGTTGTGCAGTTGCCAGTATGCGATCACACAGGAACCGCTACTGGCAACTGTGGACAGTGAAGCGGCGGATCATGTCCTCACAGGATAATATAGGCTCTTGAGGTATTCCGCCTTACCTTTTAAACGTAATTTCCTGCAAACGTGACTTCGGGAAATAGGTACACTCAGTTTAAAAAATAAAGTATTCTTACAAAGCATTCCTAAAAATCTGATGTGTTGCAGTCACATGACTTTCTCTACTCTTGTACTAACCATTCTTACAAACTCCTATGCATCTTCATCGTGTTAGTTGAGATAAACCTTTACAGAACCGTCGAACTATTTTGATTAAAATCCCATATGTTTAAGACATTATGACAAATCAAATGTATATTTTGAATTTTCTGGCTATAGCCTATGTAGTCCTGTTTACCCTGGATGACTTTTGTATAACTCGTAAACCGTAATAGATAGACAAAAATCTTACGGTACAAAAATATAGATCTCACTAAACCACACAAGTTATGCCTGAATAAATTTTATGTAGAGTGAACCATTTCGGAAATATTCCTTGTTATTTGTGTCAGTTTCGGAAACAAAACTTTCGTGCAATGGAATATCCTTGTCCATTTTTTTATTTTAATCATGCAAAGAGAACGGGATCTCAAAGCTTTAAAAGATTTGACTATCGCTCAAAGCCTACTGTGTTCTAATATTCCCCTTACACCTATAAGGAAATAAGCAATTTATAGAGATGTTTATCTCAACTAACACGAAGCAGATACAGGAATAATTGTTTGTAAGAATGGTTTGTGCAACAGTAGAGAAAGTCATGTAAGTGCAACACATAAGATTTTTTTAAAATTTTGCCGAAACTTCATCTTTAATGTTCTTAGAAACCAGGGTCGCCAACGTAAATTACTTTTGACAAGCAGAGCTTGAGTAACGGAAGTCTGCAAGCGGCGCGGTCAGAGTGCATTTTTAGATAATGGTTGGGAAGGGCAAGGGCTGGCCCGCTTCCCCTCTACACTCGCGCATCTATAAAGTACAGCATTTCACCCCTTATCAGTATGCTTGTAATCTTGGGGTAAGAACCGAAGAAACCGATGGACTTGTCAAGGAATTAGTTAACTAATAGCATTACGTTCCCAGTGGGGCAGCCGGAAGATTGCCAAGAGTGTCAGCAAGTGCTGTTGTGAGTGTTGGGAGCTGTAGAAACCTCTTTTGTTTGAGAGGTAGAACTGGAACTTAAAAATTCAATGCCACAACTGGGATTTGAACCACAGACCTTCCGCTTACCGGGCGGACGCTCTAACCACTGAGCTATTGTGACAAACTGCCAGAATGGAAGGGCATGGCGGCGCCGTGGCCGAGCGGTTAGCGCGCTCGCCTACCACCTAGGCGGCCCGGGTTCGATCCCAGGGACCCGCATGTGGTATTCGTGGTGGACGAAGCGGCGTCAGGGCGGGTTTTCTCCTGGTACTGCGGTTTCCCCCGCCATCTCATTCCACCGGTGCTCCATCTTCATTCCATGTGTCACCGCCTGCGGTGCCGTAGTAGAAAAGCGGGCGTTAAACACTACAAACTTCAGAATGGAAGGTCTGTGGTTCAAATCCCAGTTGTGGCATTGAATTTTTAAGTTCCAGTTCTACCTCTCAAACTTTGCCCACACACGGCTTGTGTGTTTTAAAACACCAACAGTAAGTTTGTTGGTATAAATAAATAATAATTACCTCTTTTGTTGCATAAATTATCCTTTTCACTTGCGGAAAATTAGCTCTAATATCCTCGTTCTCTTTGCACGGCTAAGATGTAAAAACAATGAATTACGATCTTCCATTTGACGAAAGTTTAAGTATTCAAAAACTCACAAATAACAAGGAATATTTCTGAAATTGTTCACTCCACAAAAAAATTCATTTGGACAAAAGTTCTGTGTTTTAACGAGATCTACATTTTTAGTATAGTAAGATTTCGTCTATCTCTTACAGTTCACCAGTTATGCAAAAGTCATCAAGAGAAATAGGACTATATGAGCTGTCGCCAGAATATATTAAACTTAAATACTAAATTTGGTTTTAAACCTACTTTTCATTTTTGAGTTACGCTGTTCAGACCAGGGTTGCCAATGTTTAAAAGTAAAATTATCGTACCAGCCACTCAAAATTATAGATTTGGATTCAAAATTATCGTACATCATAAACCAAATGCTACAACAATAAAATATCAGCATAACATTTACGGAAATGTAATGGCATTGATGTTTATGATATCCACTTACAAGAGTGATGACCTCAACGAGTATTGCAACTTTAGCACTTATGATTCACGCATTATTCATCTGAAAGGTCATCTTCCTCAACCGTTGCAGCATTATACAAATTGTTTGTTGAGATAAACTTTAACATCTTCTGAGTGACTTGCAGATTTTCGGACCCAGCACATTCTTTCATAAACTGAGACGACTGAATAAGTTCATTTAACGTATCTAGCGCCAATCTGTTTCTAATTTTGGTTTTTATTAAACCTAGTTTGTAAAAAACTCTTTCAAAATAAGTGTTTTTGTGAGACAATGAAATCACTGATAACGCAACCTGCGCCGGTTCTTTGAAATCAGTATTTCCACCAAGGTAACATGTGTTTAACAGTACCCAGAAACTATCAGGTTCAGGCATGTTCTTTATTTCACACGGCATATCATCTATTTCGAGTTTTCTGCATTGATCATCAAGTTTCAGAACAGTGCCTTCTTCATTGAGATTACCAGATCTGGTCACACTGGCAACAAGAGCATAAAGGGTAGAAGGGTTAGTGGGATATGAAATGTTTACCTTAGAGGGCTGGAGACAGGCCATGAGGGCAAAAGTGGTGTCGCTATTTGTAATTAATTTCATTTCGCTGGTGTGACAAACCAGTGAAAATATTTCGCTGGCATCGAAATGATCGTACAACCCCTAATTATCGTACGGGTTGGCAACCCTGGTTCACACACACACACACACACACCTTTTTCAGAGGGCTTCAAAACATATTCCCGGTGAAATCCCGCCATAGAATTTTTGGGAGGAATACAATACTTCCACCTACTAACCGCAGTAGGGAAAGTGCACGTGGTAGTGTTTAGAGAAAATGTGTGAATGTACTGTATTGATTTTGTTTTCTTTCTTTTCATTTGCATGTGATTTCTTTGCAAAAAAGGCCACGCGAAAGATGAAAACCTTTGCTTCTGATTGCGTGACGTGTGTTTTTAGATTAAGGGGGGGGGGGGGGGTTAATTGGAGCATGTGAGTCAGAAATACGCAATAGGTGGCGTCATGACTATCGTAAATATGTTTCAGCATGCTAAGCTTTAAGCGTCGTATAAAAACGTACAAAAATAATGGCTTAAGGAAATGGTGAACACACAAGTAGCCCAAGTTTTATGAAGTAATGTCCCGCCGAGAATTAATGTGTAGTACTAAAACATGGACAATACAGAAATAAACTGTATAAAACCAACAAATCCCTGAAATGAAGATATACGAGCTGCAAAGGGTGTGCTGGCATACGTAATGGACATGCGGGGAAAATATTACAAGTACATACACATATCCTAAAGTGTAGCTGGCATCAAAAATAAACTGAATGCAAAGCAGTGAAGTTTTATCTCGATGTAAAACTGTGGTAGATGGAGGTCAGCGCTGTTACTAAATCAGGTTATACCCCAGAAAAAGACACTGAAGAGTGATATCAGGAGACAGACGAGCTTAAATTTGTGGATTTGATCAGTTGCAGTAAGCATATAAACAGCTTATTCCAGATTTTTAGACTAAGTTACGCTAGTTTTTAACCACTATGCAGGGGTTGGCAAGTCTGCGCAGGCTGGCGATATGACGTAATACCACAATAAGGGGCAAAGCAATACTGATTCACCCTCCCTCCTAACAACACGGGTTGGAAGGTACACAAACAGTGGTGTCAACCACCTCGATACGCCATGGCTGTTTCGAAACCACGAAAATGCAAAGCAACCTTCTTACATATTTATGTAGGTATGTATTCAAACTTAAAAAAGTTCTAACACAAAAGGTTTTGATCTCAAAGCAACGAGCCATGATTTTCAATTGTTCGCAAATCCTTTCACGTGGATATGAAACAGTAAAACCACAATTACGAATTGAGGTTGTGAATTTACAAACAAATTTTGGAATCAACAATTACAAAATAAGTATGGTTTAGATTTATTTAGACTACTGGATATGGGAACATTTCCATCTTTATCAATATGCTGGGCATGTTAATGCTACGTTTAACCCAATATATGGGTACAAGCAAAATTATTTTTTATTTTTTTTTTTCTAAAATGAAGCTGGTGTTCCACTATCAGAGAATTTTCATGCAGCAATGGCAAGATGCAGTATTGATTAGTTCTCGAAACGCAGCTGGCGCAAGTTTAGAAAATGCTAAAATGCCGGACACTACTGACAGTGAGATACAACTTACACAAAACACACAAATTAACCTCAATACAGCATCAACTTCCAAGAATATTGCACTAAGCAAATTAATTTCACCAATTGTACAATAAGTAACTTATCCACGAAATAAAGTTGCGTCTGAAAACCAATATATTCAATTTGCCTTCTATTTTTCAATGTTACGTAGCGTTCCAAGGTTTATAATTTTCATCATGCAGCTGTGACGTGCTGGAAACGAATCGATCGTTTAGCGCCTGCGCAGAACTCCAACTATCAGCTGATACAATATGTAGGTCATTGTCTCTGGTGAGTGTACAACATTTTACAATATCTCAACTATAAAATTAGGTATATGGTCGAACATAAATAATTGTCGTATGAAAGCTTAGCTATAATGATAATTAAGATGCTCATATGAAAATTAGAAAACTCACTTCACTTGTTTCCTATTATATACTAGCGTCTTAATTACTACCATTATAGTCTCGTTGCCCCAGTTTACTATTATAGTTGCAGAATGCAGAAGGTTCACTTAGGAATATATTTACAGTAAATGTTGGCGAATTAATTTCTATATAATGGTGCATTAGGGCATCATAAAGTAGTACCAAATTGCCTTAGATTAGGTTAAGACGCCGGTTATAAATAACTACATGTTTTCCTTTGGTGGTGGTTTCGCTGAACTGCATATCTCCAAATTTATAACACGCTCACTGCTTGAAACTCGGATATCAACTATAGCAATGAACTCTTCTTAGCGAGTGCCAATTCCAACCCTAATAGCTCTCAAGTCAAAATTCTAAGAAATGCATTAGGCCGGGACTGTACTGACCAGCACCGGGTTAGTCTCCTTACAACTAACTTTCTAAATGTTTCATGTTTGACCATTTCCGGAAATGTTTAGTAAGGAGATGAAATTTATTGACATTTATAGGGAGCGCAAATGTCACTCCGTACAACTGTCAAACCTCTCAGAAGACGCTTGCATTGTTTCTGAGAGTTACCTTTTGTTTGCTAATGGTTATACCCAGTGGCGGAGGGAGCTATCCTCCTTTGGAGGTTTTCATTTGAAAAAATCTTGTGTTGCACTCAAACGACTTTCTCTACTCTTGTACTTACAAACTCTTATTCCCATATCGTGTTAGTGGAAATAAATATTTGCAGAAATTCTTATTATCTTTTTGTAGGTACAAGGAGAATATAGGAATACAGTAGGATTTGGGCGATAGTCAAATATTTTGAAGCTATTCACGTCGCATAACAAGGTAAAAAAATGCTCCAAAGCCGAAAGGCAACATAATTATATGCTCCTAGTAAAAATAAAGCATTGTGTTTGCTATGCCAAAAGAAAATATACGTAACGTGATCACAATTACGTAATCATAAAACCAATACACCATGTTTCTATTCGGTTCCGCCACTGCACTCCTTGAAACTTACCTTGTTTGTAAAGATGTATGTATACGTGGACAAACAACCTGTAAAGAGAGGTGGCTTGCATTTGGTGATGGGTTAAGTGGAGAGGGTAAATACTTGATTGCATTCCCTGTCACTCCTTCGCATGCCTGTCCTAGACCAAGGAGAGGACCACAAAATCTTACAGCATAAAAAAAGACGTAAATCTTAGAGCAAATTGAGTGTTTATTTAAGGACGCTCTTTAACTTCAATGGTTATCAGCATCTCATTCTATATTGGGCGTGAAAGAAATGTAAGAGCCTTTTCGTAGAGCTTGGATCGGAGCTTATACTTTATGCTATCACACGAAGACTGCCTACATGAAAGTACTTTGAACGAAAGTTTAGGCCGCGCAGTTGGACCATTTACCCCTCACCAAAGCGGGCCGGGTCCGATCCCAGGCGACCGCATGTGGGATTTGTAGTGGACAAAGCTGCACAGGGGAGGATTTCCTCCGGGTTCTCCGGTTTCCCTCCACATCATCCCACTGGTGCTCCATCTTCATTCCCTGTATCATCAGAGTCACCGTGGAACAAGATAATCCATGCTAAAAGCGTTGGGAGTGACGGTTGGAAGCAGTTTGACCTTACTGCCTCATGTTATACATTGTCGGAGTAACTGCTAAAGTTGACAGTGATCTCCGCTGATAAACAAAGTATAGATGATTGTTTTAGATTGTCCTTCCTGCGTAACTCGAGCGATGAATATTATCTGAGGGTGTGCACCAAAAGTTTTCTGAAATTCTCTTAGTCTCGCTACAGAAGGGCAAAATAATCACCAGAAGTTTTACAGGAACAGTTAAAAGCTGAACATGCACATGTATTGTATGCTGTGTAAAAAAAAAAAAAAGAACACCCTTGTCACGCCCAGCCCCTACTTCTAAACTGGCTCTAACACTCCATTTAATGTTATGTTACTCCTCCATTTTCCTTTGCTACTCAGCATGAAATCGACATGTGTTCATACCAATACGAGACGGGCTGATCCAAGAGCTGGTTGAATCGTCTTTCGGAGCATGCCTTCCAGCCACTCAGGTGAAATGCGTATCCCAGCCCTTTCGCCACTCCCCTGGGCTTGACTTGACATAAACTAATGCTTGTGTGTCACACTTGAATTCAAACCAATAATGTGACTCGTCCAGGCTGGTGTGCAACACAGATGATAGGAGATTCTGTTAAAATTAAATTTTAAATTTTAAAAAATGTATACGAAGCCAGAACCATCCGCATTTTCCCTTGCCTTCTGATGTGTATTTAATGGGCAGTATTCATGCTTTCATGGTTAAGTAACTGAGATGTTCTGTATTGTAAAGGTAACTGAGCGGGATGGCTTAGTCGGGAGGTCATGGGTTCGATCTCCGTGGATCTTTCTTACCCAAGGATGATTTTTTTTTTTTTTCCGGAGGTTTCCCCGGGTCGCCAGGTGAATTCTGGGAAGGATTTCCATATCCTCCGAATTTCCTGTCCTTCCATTTTAGTACATTAATAATTTAACTTCACTCTTCATCCCGTTAGACTTCTTTTAGGGTTGGAAGCATCGGTGAGCGTCGCGCCAGCAGCACGGTAGGGGGAAAGAATGCGCTTTGGAAATCTCATCCCCTAGCTTGGACGGCAAGAGTACTGGTCCCCTCCTCCATGGGATGATACAACCCCGAGGGGGAGGGGAGTCGGTTTCCGATTCCCACGCCCCTCCTCAGGAGTACGAACCCGAAGGGGTGGATGAGGAACCGGGGTGAACCAGCCTCCGCCGGGGTGCTTCTAACTGCGAAAATGTAGGAACCCTGTCCTCTTCTCTTTCGTGGTAACATTTCGGCGCCCTTCGGGTTCATTCGCCTCATCCACCCTCGGAGTACAGCAGATCGTCTTTCGGTCATTGCCATTGAGTCATTGTAAACATAATAGACATTGTTCACTTGAATTATATCTACCATTACGCGAAAACTTGAAACGCACATCCAA
Organism: Tenodera sinensis; assembly: GCA_030765045.1. NCBI lineage: Eukaryota > Metazoa > Arthropoda > Insecta > Mantodea > Mantidae > Tenodera > Tenodera sinensis. Next base: position 23,990,961 of record CM060972.1, on the reverse strand, counting down.
ACACTTGTTTACTTTCATGTGCAAATGAAAAATTCGCGGAAACATGATATACCCTACAGGTAATCCGAGTGTACTGTAAATTAGCGTTCCTCTGCCCCATTCAAATTAAAAATGCTGGTACCACCACTACGTAGTGCCATTTAAAAAACATGGTGCACATGTCTGCAATGAGCAAACATCCCGACCATAAAAACCAGTGTCCTCATAAGGTGTTCCTTCAGAATTTTTCAGCCGACTCGCGGCGTCGCGTCGGGCTGGTTGGAAATGTCGTCCCCCGTCTTTTGTGTGGTTACATGCGGCCCTAATTAGTGTGCGGCCAGGTCGAGTCGCTCCGTATGAATGTATACATGTTGGTTAGCCAACACCGTGACAGCACGGCTCCCATCTCCGAGCAGAAACCGCATATGTTCGCCTTTGAATCAAGAAAGTAACGTTTACTTCCTCTATTCCACCCAAAAGTGCCATTTCGAGATTTTACAGGAAATATATCTTCTGAGGCCTCCTTTACAGAAAAATCTGACGTGTTGCACTCATATAACATTCTCTACTCTTGTATATGAACTATTCTTACTAACCCTTATTCCTCTATCTTCATGTCAGTCGAGATAAACACTAAGAAATTAACTTATTCCTAATTTTGTTGTAGGTGTAAGGAAACATATGGGAATACAGTAGGCTTTGAGCGATAGTAAAATATTTCAAAACTTTAGAACTACTGCGAAACTTACACAAATAAGGAATACCTCGGGAATGGTTCACTCCACGAAGAAATGCATTTGCACACAAATTGGTGTTATAACGAGATCGACATTTTATGTATAGTAGTAAGACTTGGTGTATCTCTTACGGTTTACCAGTTATGCAAAAGTCAGAGTAAACACGACAGCAGATGCTATAACCAGAAAGTTCAAAATATACCTACATTTCATTTGCCATAGCATTATCTTAAACATGTGACATTTGAATCAAAATCGTTAGCCATTTTTGGGAAAATCAAATTTCTCGAAAAATTTTCCATGTAAAGGGTAGTTTAGGGTGGAGGAATTTTCTTCAAAATCTTTGTGTCGCATTCTTCAAAGCTATTAAATATACATGAATACCAACTTTGGTTTTCAACTGACTTCCCGTTTTTGAGCTAAGTTCACACACACACACGCGCGCGCACACACACACAGACACACACACCTTTTTTTAAAAAATTGTCTTTTTGGATTTAAGGGTCCTCAAAAATATATTTCCGGTGAAATCTAGACATCAAATTCTAGGGTGGAATACAATACTTCCTCTACTTACCAGGGTTGCCAACTCGTACGATAATTATGGGGGCATATGATAATTTTAATGTTTGTACACATGGTTGCCAACCCGTACGATAATTATGGGGTTGTCGATAATTTGAATGGTTTATTTATTCGATACCGGCGCAATATCATTTTCGCTGGTTTGTCACATCACCGGAATGAAACTAATTACAAATAGCGACACCACGATGGCCTGTGTCGGTCTGGGTGGCTCAGTTGGTTGGACGCTGGTCTACTGATCCCAAGGTCGCGGGTTCAAACCCGGCCCAGGCCGATGGTTTTTAAGTGTGCTTAAAAACGACAGCTCCATGTCAGTAGATTTACTGGCATGTAAAAGAACTCCTGCGGGACGAAATTCCGGCACACCGGCGACGCTGATCCTGGCAATTGACAGCGTCGTTAAACATCAAAATATTTTTTTTTTCTGATGGCCTGTTTCCACCACTCTAAGGCAGCCGTTTCATACCCTACCAAGCCTCCTATCCTTTATCCTCTTATTGCCAGTGTGGCCAGATCTGGTAATCTCAATGAAGAAGGCACTGTTCAGAAAATTGATGATCAATGGAGAAAACTAGGAATGATATCCCGTGTGAAATAAAGAACACACCTGAACCTGGCAGTTTCTGGAGTGCTGTTCAACACGTGTCATCTTGGTGGAAATACTGATTTCAAAGAACTGGCAGCCTTTGCATTATCAGTGATTTCGTTGCCACACAGAGGCGCTTCTTGTGAGAGTTTTTTCTAAACTGGGTTTAATAAAAACCAACGTTAGAAACAGATTGGCACTAGATACGGTAAATGAACTTATTCTGTCATCTCAGCTTATGAAAGAATGTGCTAGATCCGAAAACCTGCAGGTCACCGAGAAGATGTTATGGTTTATCTCAACAACAAATTTGTATAATTGTGCAACAGTTGAGGAAGATGAACTTTCAGATGAATAGTGCGAGAAACATAAGTGCTAATGTTGTAATACTGATTGGGATCATCAATGTTGTAAGATGATACCATAAACATCAATACTGTTACATTTTCATTAGTGTAATACTGATATTTTTATTGTTGTAGCATTTGGTTTATGATGTACGATAATTTTGAATACAAATCTATAATTTTAAGTGGTCGGTATGATAATTTGACTTTTAAATGTTGGCAACCCTGCTACTTACTATATACATAGTAGAGAAAGTAAAAAGAAACATTTTTTCTTAACGAACCCTGGTAGTGAACAATGGCCGAAAAAATAATCAAATTTACGATTTTTGGGTTTGTGCATATAAATGTGCCCCAAATGTACCAACCCTCTCGATTGGAGTGAGATTTTTTAGATGTCTTGTTGGGGAAAAAGAACTTTTTTTAAAAATCTGGTGTTTTGCACTCACATTACTTTCTCTACTCTTGTGCGAACCATTCTTACAAACTAATTCCTATATCTTCTTCCTGTTAGTTGAGATACAAATATGCAGAAAATATCTTATTGCTTATTTCCTATTAGGTGCAAGGGGAATATGAGAATACAGTAGGCTTTGAGCGATAGTTAAATCTTCTAAAGCTTCCAAATTCCGTTATCTTTGCGTGGCTAACATATAAATGAATAAGGATGTTATATTTCACAAAAGTCTAAGTTCTCCAAAACTCACACAAATAACAAGGCATGTCTCCGAAATGGTTCACTCTACAAAAAAATTATTCAGACATAAATTGTGTATTTTAGCAAGATCTACATTCTTTCTATACTAAGATTTGTGCTATCTCTTACGGTTTAGCAGTTATGCAAAGGTCATCCAGAATAAATACGACTACTGGGGTTATAGCCAGAAAATTCAAGTTAAACATTACATTTGTCATAAAAATATCTTAAACATACGGCATTTTAATCAAAATCGTTGGCCATTTTCAAGAAAATCAAAATTTTCGAAAAATGTTCCATGTAGTGTAGTTTAGGGTGAAGTAATTTTCTTCAAAATCTTTGCGACGCATCCTTGAAAGACATTCAACTTAAATACCAACTTTGGTTTTTAACCGACTTGTCGAATTTGAGTTATGCTGTCCACAGACTGACAGGCATACACATAGAACTTTTTCTAAAAGATTCAGGGGGCCTGAAAACATATTTGCGGTGAAATCTCGACATCAAATTTTTGGGTGGAATACAATACTTTCTCTGCTTTACTATACGTAGTAGAGAAAGTAAAAAGGTGGGGCAAAATTGTATGTACGTATGTACGTGTGTCAACTGTTGATTCGAAAAAAATTAGCTCTATAACTCATGAAGTACCCGTTTATGGTGTATGGTGCGCCATTAGCGGAGAAAGATTTCTCAGAGCCCCAACAGGCGATTTCTATCTTTGGGATAACTTACAACATAAAGTGTGCAGGACAAATCCACAGACCAAGCAAGAATTAGATCAAAATATCCGCCAGGAAATTGCCACCATTTCTCAACGTGAACTATGGCGAGTGACGGATAGTTTCCTAAATTGGTGCCAAAATGTATGGACAACGACGGTGGCCAGTTTCAACATCTCCTTTCATAAAACTGGCAAGTAAAGCCTTTAAAAGCAGTTTTTAAAGTGCTGTATAGTTTCATTCGCGCCTTTCTATGATAGCAGCAGACGGCAACAAGCCCCGATGACGGGGACAGGCAAAACACCGCCCAGCCGGTGCGCAAGTTCTCTCTCTCTCTCTCTCTCTCTCTCTCTCTCTCTCTCTCTCTCTCTCTCTCTCTCTCTCTCTCTCCTTTAGAAAGCAGTTACAGCAAATGACGTAGAAAATTGGAGTTTATCATGGCCACTTCGTAGAACTAATTTTCTAATCTTCGTCTGCTTGGTTCAATGCAAAGTTAAAACTGCCGCCAACCACATATTTCGACTGGTTCTCTACATCCTTTATTTTAATGTGCCAAACATTCTTCCCATTATAGTGAAATGTATCTAGGGAGCATAATTTTGAAATCTGGTACAAAAAGGGTAACAATTGGCATGGGGCAGTATCCCAGCCCTAGGTGCAACACTATTGGCCCAAATACTTTCCCTGAGCGACTACAGTCAGCAAGGGAAATAAACGCTACCATACGTCAACATTTGCTGTTTTACTGCGTTTAATTTTCAAATCCACGGTGATTTTTAACAACTATAAAATACACCAAGCGTTTGCTTTACACTACCAACATATAATAATCCTATGGTACCGGCAAGAACAAAAGAGGCTCATATTTTGACCTCGGATTGGGCCCAATTCTTCCCACAGGAACACCGAATTTTTCCATGTTGCAACTACCCGAATGTTTGGTCATCTGAACTCTCCTGTTGAGCATTTTGATGATGTTGCAACAGCGCCTGCAATCTCTGAATACCAAAACGTACCACTTTTCAAGTCTGTATCCGAGTGCTGTCGTTATTCGGTTATTTTATGTAGTCTATTTGGAATATTCTGTTTAGAACATGAGTGTCGGCAGACTTTTTTCCAGGGGGGGGGGGGGCACATGTTGGAAATTTGCAATCATATAATATTAAATCATTATTTTATTGTCAAAATTTATAATATTTGTTGCAGATAACCGTATTAATTTGTGCTAAATAAAAATTGTTCTTTACATCAAAATTAAAATAATATTTTAATAGTCAGTAACTGGCTGCATACTAAGTTCACCAATTTCCAAGGGGGGGCCGCGGCCCCCCCTTGCCACCGTTTCGCGACTCCCATGGTTTAGAAGTAAGGCATTATGATGGGTTCATCAAACTTGAGTGTTAGTTTTCCTCCACTGCCCCAAATTCTATTTCTATTGCCGCCTTAATTTTTAAATTGTCCCTTTTGTGTGGGTATTTCTATTTAGCTACTTTTTGCCTTTACCGCGTCTTATTTCCAAGATTACTAAATTTTACAGATGTTTGAAAATAGCACGTGTCAATTGGCTTCCTGGGCATATATCATGCTACTGCTTAAGTTATATCCCTGGCTTTTGAAATAAAACCACTATTTTTATTAATCCAATAACACACACACACACACACACACACACACACACACACACACACACACACACACACACACACACACACACACACACACACACACACACACACACACACATATCTTTTTCTAAGAATGCTTTTTTGGATTTAGGGGCCTGATAACATCTTAGAAAGTTGTACGATGCAAAGAAGTGAGAAAAATCATCTAGGAAAGCTTTGAAAATTGGATACAGAGACGAACGGTGCATGGAAACTCAACAGTGATGATGTTTTAGAAAGGGCCACCGATTCATAAAATAAGTTTAGATTGTCTTTTTTCATCAAATATATCCTGTACTAGTTGCAAAATAAAAACTTAAGCCAAAATGTTGATTATGGCAACAGCACTCCGAGTGTTTGACCGAAGCATATGCGATGTCACTGCACGGTATAGAAACTGATGGATCGCTTAAGGGGATCTTTTGTAGCTTATTTTGCTGCCCGGTCGGCCAATTCATTATCCTCAATTCCAGAATGTGAAGGCACCCACCTTAAAGTTACATTTTTACCCTCATTCTTGACTTTATGTTGAAGCAGCTGAATTTTCTTTAGGAGATTGCTGGAAAATGATACATTATGAATTGCAAGCAGTGAAATTTGTGAATCGGTTTCCAAGGATGAACAACATAGCTTGTTTAATCGCATAGAGTTCACTTGAAAAACAGAAATCAGGCAGTCTGAATGGCATGCAGCTGTCAACAGACTTAATTGAATAACTGACAATCAATTATTACTTTCTCTACTAGAGGGAAGTAGAGAAAGTATCGTATTCCACCCAAAAATTCAATATTGAGATTTCATCGGAAATATGTTTTGAGGCCCTCTTTATCCAAAAAGAGCATTTTTAGAAAAAGGTCCGCGCGCGTGCGTGTGTGTATCTGTGGACAGCACAACTCAAATACAAGTCGGGTTAAAAACCAAAGTTGGTATTTAAGTTTAATGTCAGGATGCGACACGAAGATTTTAAAGAAAATTCCCCCACTGTAAATTACCCTCTACATGGAAAATTTTTCGAAAATTTTTATTTTCTCCAAAATGGCTAACGATTTTGATTCAAATGCCATATGTTTAAGATGTTTTTATGGCAAATGAAATGTATATTTTGAATTTTATGGCCCACGTAATGCTGTTTACTCTTGATGACTTTTGCATAACTGGTAAACCGTAAGAGATGGACCAAATCGTACTATACAAAAATATAGATCTCGTTAAAACACACAGTTTATGTCCGAGTGAGTTTTTTTGTGGAGTGAACCATTTCGGAGATATTGCTTGTTCTTTGCAAGTTTTGTAATACTTTCCACAAATGGGAGGTAGTTATTCAGTTTTTGTATCTTAGCCGTGCAAAGAGAACGGAATCTCGGAGCTTTAAAAAGATTTTCCCGTTGCTTGTAGAAGAAAATTAGTAATAAGATAATTTCTATAAATATTTATCTCTACTAACATGAAGTAGATAGAGGTTTGTAAGAATAGCTTGTGCACGAGTAGAGAAAGTCATGTGAGTGCAACACAGATTTTTTTTATTGACCATATGTGACATCAAATCAAAGCATTGAATTTCTTTGTAAGGTGGTAGGCATTACAGGTACCTACCTGAATAAAGCAGTTTTACACGAAACACAGTGCCACTCCCGCCCTTGTTCCTGGAAACTGCCTTTTGTTGGGTCCAGTGCCTGAAAGACAAAACGAAAGGTATGCGATATTAAATTAATTCGCCAAACAGACAATACATGACATTGCTGCACAGGAATTTGCGCTATATTGGAGATGAAAGTGTGCTTTGTCATAATTCAGTTTACACAACGTGGGGAACCCTACGCTATAATATTAAGTAGCCCCGCTGTTTTCGGGGTAGGTGGCGGTTAGGTGTTCCAAGTAGGGACTTATTTCTATACCGCCCATAGCTTCATATATTGCATTTCAAACCTCAGCCTCTGCAGGGGACAGCGTTATTAAATGTACAGGTGCGAAAACCATAGCTCAGCTATATATAATTGCCGCATAGCGTCACTGGCCTCACGGAAACCCGGTGTCAAATTTAATGTCGATAATAATTCTCTGCAGAACCAGTAACTCAATTCGTTACATAACTCTTAGGTGGGGTATCGTGGCAGTATAGGTGACTTCTCCAAATCAACAATCCCCCTGACAAAATGAAAGTATTCTGCAATTTGTACGCCCGAAAAATAAGCGGAAAAATGTATACCAACACGACTTGTCTGAGCATTATAATGCATATAAGTAAAGGCGCGTTATCCTGGTCCACAGACACTCTGTTGCCTTCGGTCTAGTGCAGGGAAGGGCATTTGAGTGCATTTGCCCTCCTTGCACAAGATGGCTGCCGCGTACGTACGCTGTTTATTCCGGTTGCAAGGTACAGCTTCGGCCATATTGTTAACCAGCGATTCTACAGGATGAATGTAACAAATATATCCAATACAATTATTGTTAATAAGGAACCATTTCGTCGAAAAAAAGTGTTGATGCAATGCTTGTTAGGTTAATTATAGCCGGACTCTGTATTAAGATACCGTGTACCTATTATGGGAAGGTCTTATGAATAAAAAAAGAAATCTGCTGTGTTGCACTCACAGGGCCTTCTCTACTCTGGTACTAACCATTCTCACAAACTCTCATTCCTATGCCTTCTTGTTAATTGAGGTGAACATTTGCACCAATTATCTTATTGCTTATTTGCTTGTAGGTGCAAGAGGAATACGGAAATACAGTAGGCTTATGAGCGATATTCAAATATTTTAAAGCTTTCCAATTTCGTTCTCTTTGCACGGCCGACATTACAAAATTGAACGATATTAAATTTGACGGGAGTTTGTTTTCCGAAACTGACACAAATAACAAGAAGTATCTCTAAAATGGTTCACTCTACAAAAAAATGTATACAGACATATTGTGTGTTTTAGCAAGATGTACATTTTGTGTATAGTAAGATTTTGTCTATCTCTTACGGTTTACCAGCTATGCAAAAGTCATCCAGAGTAAATAGGACTTCGTGGGCTATAGACAGAAAATTCAAGATATACGTTTCATTTGCCATAAAAATATCTCAAACATATGGCCTTTTATTAAAAATCGTTAGAGCCATTTTCAAGAAAATCAAAAATTTTCCATATAAAGGGTAGTTCAGGGTGGAGGAATTTTCTTCAAAATTTTTATTTCGCATCCTTGAAGGATATTAAACTTAAATACCAACTTTGGTTTTTAACCGACTTTTCGTTTTTGAGTTATGCTGTCCACAGGCTGACACATAGACACACATACGCGCAGACCTTTTTCTAAAAAAATTCTTTTTTGGACTCAGGGGGCCTCCAAACATAAATTTTCGGTGAAGTCTCGACATGGAATTTTTGGGTGGTATACAATACTTCCTCTACTTTACTATAAGTAGAAGAGAAAATAAGTAAAAATAATATAGGTTTGCGAAAGTGGTTTGTAACCTCATTTTAATATATCATTAATGCTTTAAATAGCGTAAATTCTAAATGTCAAATTTCAATAATCAATATAAAAACTAAAACTTACAATATTCAGTTAATAAAGCTTCCCTTTCTTCAACAATGAGGAAATGTATTAAAGGGGGTTAAAGGTTCTCGTTTACATACAAACATAAATAGCTGACTGGCGCATAGAAGGCAAGGATCTTGTGTTAGTATTTACAGTTACAACAATTTCACAGGTGTCTACATTCCACCCCTCCCCACAGTTCGAACACTCCCCATTAGGTCCGCTTTCCCTACGATTCTCCAATTGAAAGTAAGAGAAATTAGCACTGAGTAAGCATAGCATGAATAACTTCGGAGGTAAGTTGGCAACATTTGAAGCAGAAGATCGTTTGCGAGGATGTTTATAAAACTCAGATTACGCTACTGGAATCTGTTCTCTCCTCTTCATTCCTCTGGGCCATGAGCCGGTGGACAGACAACACACCTCATATGCAAGTTCTTGCTACCCAGCATGACCTTAGTCAACATACACTAGGTCAGGCATGGGCAAAGTCGGCTCAACTGCACCGCTCCCCCCGAAACCCGTTTTTGCCTCACTCCACCGGCCATCTCTTCCCTGCACTGCTGTTCAGGTTCCTATACGCCTCATTCAGTGGCGCGTATCGCTGTTTCATGAAGAGTGGTAGATATGCGGAGTTCAGTTTGCAAATAGAAAGCGTTACAATATGAAACGCAACTTTGATCAGAAGCATAAATCAAACTATGGCCATCTTACAGGTATTTATTTACAATTTCAAAAGGCATTTTTTGATTCCACTGTTAGTGGTTTAGTTTCTTATTAGTTGATTTAATATAAACATATATTTCGTGTTTCAAGGCTTGAACATAGACTAAGTTTAAAACCAAAGAATTTATGTTCAAATAGTTATAAAATATTTAAGGCTAAATAGCAATGGAGTTTTACTGTTTTATTGTGAAAGAGAAACAATTCAGTATATTAATCATGAGGCAGCGTACGGATATTACGTGCATAAGAGAAAGGAATGTTATAAACTTCAAGATTATGTAATTGCCTAACCACGGTAGGTGGCTGTAATAATTATTGCATGCAAAATATGTTGAATATAAACAAAATAGCGTAAAAATTATTACTACGACGTAGGTAGAACGAACCCACCACTGCATGTGTTGTATCCAAACAACCTTCGTCACTTGGCAAGAGAATGTCCGATGGGTAAGGCAAGTTCAGTCGCTACCTCTCCTCTCGTGCCCATGTCTGCAGATGTCTTCCGCCCTATCAGATTAAGTTATACTACTGAGTTTATACTATAAACTTACGAGATGGCGTTCTGTAACATAATTACTAGCATTAGTATAACGGGGACTTGTGCAAGACTGGTACTACAATGATGAACATGAAGTCCTTTAATGCGAGCAGTAATTATAATAAATAATTAGATGCAATGCGCCATGTTATGTATTGTGTTGTACGTTGCAAATTCGCGCATGCATGACAAATGCACGCTGGAAAGTAGAAGGAAGAGATCAGCGTCTGTGCCGCTTGGCAAAATTCGTTGCGGAACGAGTAATAACAACCTGATGAGGAAGAAGAAGAAAAAACAAAAACATTAAGACAAGGAGCAAAGAATATCTTGCTCATGAACTTGCGTGGCTATTTCGTGGGTCACTACGAAAGTTTTGAGATGTGAGAAAATTAAAGTTGAGCACTCGAATTGGATGCAGGATGGGATAGCCCCATCCTTTGTGAGTGAACTAGTATCAAGTAGTGACTGTCCCACTTCAGGAATTCCAGCAGCACAAGGATGAACAACCCGGGGTGCTCACGTAGTCAGTCCCTGCAATGGAGCTTGGATGTGAGAATTTTCGCTCAACCATCTTCTACGATCTTAAAAATGGATGAAGCCAGTGCCAAACTCTTGAATGTTTGGCACAGTATTTTGGGAACATTGCTCGTTCCCACACCACAATTTTCCTGCGGTTTCAGGATTTTAAAAGGTGTCCAACGTCTTTGAAAGTTGAGAGAAGCCGGCATCCGACAACAGCAGTGACTGAGAATAACATCGCAGCGTTGAGAAAAATGCTTTACGAAAATAATCGCACAGCATTATTCAGCATTGCAGATTGGGTCGTTTAAATTATTTGGTTGTTTAACGGCGCTGTCAATTTGCCAGGATCACATTAGCGTAGCGTAGATTACTGACACGGAGGTATCGTTTTAAGCACAGTTAAAAAACATCGATCTGGCCCGGATTTGAACCCGCGACCTTGGCCAGCGTCTAACCAACTGAGCCACCCAGACCAGTGCAGATTGGACCGCCAGCAATTTTGAAAATCCTCCATGAATTCCTTCGTATGAGGAGGGTAACATCCCGTCGAGTGCCTCACAGAACAAAAACACGTCCGTGTTGAATGGTGTGAGAAAATACTGACAAGATCCGAAGGAGGCGACTCCAGACGGGTTTCTGACATTGTCATAGATGGTAAAACCTGGATTTATTAGTTTGATCCGGAGACCAAGCGGCAATCAGCGGTGTGATGACAATCCATCAACAAAAGTGAAGTGTCGCCAGTGTCCACAAGATATTGGTGGCATCGTTTTTTTACTAAAGGGTGGTCTTGTGACAACCATTTCTCTGGTGGAGAAAAGCACGTAACCTCTAATTGGTACACCAGTTTACTTGCCAAGTTGTTGCCAAGCTTCAGGAATGGCGGCCATGCACGAGATTGTAAGGGATCCCTCACAACAACGCGTCTGCCCACACGGTCAACATTGGCCCTTCAGTTGCTGGAGTCTACAGAGGTCAAACTAAGCTTCATCCACGGACCTGAACTTGTGACTTTCTTCTGTCCACGATAAGATTGCATGCCTGAAAAGAACAAAAATGCTCTCTTCCAAGTTCCTGACGACCTACGAGCCACAATTTTATCCTTGCGCTGCTGGAATTCCTGGAGTGGGAGAGTCACCACCTAATACCAGTTTACTGATAATGGATGGGGCTATCCCGTCGTGCATCCAATTTGAGTGGATCAAGTACCATTTTCTCACGTATCAAAACTTGAATAGTGAACCACTATTCTGAAGTTATTTGGAACGTACGAGTAGTAATATTTTTGGAGTTGGAATGGTTAGAACTATTACTGAAGAAAATAAGTTTTCCAACTCTAGATTGTCGCTCTTCTATAAGAATACTCGGTGCCTTGTTTACCTTATGACCACATATAGACTGGAAAACGGCTGTCGCGTAAGTGTGATGGAATTAGTCCCTTCTCATTTTTACTTTCTCTACTACGTCTAGTAAGTAGAGGAAGTATTAAACTGGAATCCTAAAGTTCCAAAAATTCGATGTGGAGATTTCACCGGAAATGTGTTTTGAGGCCCCCGGATTAAAAAACAAAGCATTTTTAGAAAAAGGTCTTTGTGTGTGAACAGCGCCACTCAAAAGCGAAAAATCGGTTAAGAACCACATTTGGTATTCAAGATTAATATGTTTCAAGGACGCGACATGAAGATTGATTTTCTCGAAAATGGCTCTAACGATTTTGATTAAAATGCCACATGTTTAAGATATTTTTTGGCAAATGAAATGTAGATTTTGAATTTTCTGGCTATAATCCATGTAGCCCTATTTACTCTGGATGACTTTTTAATAACTGCTAAGCCGTAAGAGATAGACCAAGTCTTCTATACAAACAATGTAGATCACGCTGAAACACACAATCTATGTGGAAATACATCTTTTGTGAAGTGAACCATTTCGGAGATATTCCTTGTTATTTGTGTGAGTTTGGAATACTTTCGTCAAATGGGAGATCGTATTCCCATATTCCCCTTGCACCTAAAAGGAAATAAGCAATAAAATAACTCCTGCAAATATTTAAGCATGTCAACTAACATGAAGATGCAGGAATAAGAGTTTAAGTCATGTGGAGTGCAACACATCAGATTTTTAACTTTTCAGCTACAGCTACAACATACGAACAGTTGGGCATCAGTACTTTTGTCTTCTTTTGCGTGGAGAGTTATCAATAAAATTGCTTTGCACTGGTTTGATTATAGTCTTGCACAGTTTTTTTAATAAGCTCCTTTATTATTCTATCCATTATGAGTTCGGGACGTCCTGTAAGGTTACAACACTAAACATCACATTAAATGTTCTGACCTCGTCATGAAACCGACCCAAACCAAGCACGAATCTATAAAACGTGGTTATTTATATTACTTAGGGAAGGACAGAAGAAAGGCAGTACCGTTACGGATTACTGCCCATTGACGCAGAAAGCAAACTCGCATTATATGATTTTTATCTACAATTTCAAAGCTTTTACAACATGGAGCACTCAGCATGCGTGAAATGGTAAAAACTCATTCTGTTTCTAAAACAGAATTAATTATGAGGCAAATATTTCAGTGGTATTCTTTTCGCAAGTGTTAATTTGAATGTTCCACCACAATATAGCCTATTATGTTGAATTAGAAGTGCATAATGACATACAACCACAGTCACGTGTATTTGTTTTACTTTCAGGAGGTTAGTAAGGGCTTGATTGTCCGCTCCAGGGTTGCCAACCCGTACGATAATTATGGGGGTGTACGATAACGTCGATACCGGCGAAATATCATTTTCACTGGTTTGTCACACCATAGAAATGAAATTAATTACAAATAACGACACCACTTTTACTCTCCACCCCTCTAAGGCAACCATTTCATATCCTACTAATCCTTCTACCCTTTATCCTCTTGTTTGTTGCCCATATCTGGTAATCTCAATGAAGAAGGTAGTGTTCAGAAAATTGATGATCAATGGAGAAAACTCGAAATAATTGATACTCCGTGTGAAATAAAGAACATACCTGAACCTGACAGATTCTGGAGTGCTGTTAAACACGTCACCTTGGTGGAAATAGTAATTTCAAAGAACTAGCGGCCTTTGCATTATTATCAGTTATTTCGTTGCCCCACCGAAGCGCTTCTTGTGAAAGAGTTTTTTCTTAACTGAGTTTAATAAAAATCAAAGTTAGAGACAGATTGGCTCTAGCTACGGTAAATGGACTTCGGGATCTCTACCTCTTTCCATAGAAACTCCCATCCAGATTTATCTTATGGTCTAAGAACCATCATCTATGGCTCCCGTTCCATATATTACATCAAGGAACGGTAGCGCCTGCTAATTCATGACTGGTTCCCCATTGAACATGACGGAAGCCCGCTTCAATAGACGGCGTTGTCAGCGTACAGCTGTTTTGCGCAGAACAGAATGCGCTGTGTCCATGGTTGTGGAGTGAAGGAACGGCTTGCTCTAGTAGCCACATGGAAAAAATACGTTCCTTAAGTCTACAACATTCAGCGAGAACACTTCTAGGTAGGCCACTGCGCTCCGGGCTAAGGTAAAGCATTGCTGCCACACCTTTTGGTCTTTTTAAAATTTCAAACCTTTATCTTTCGGCTTCAATTCATAGCGAAATTTGAACACGTGGAGGAATGTGTGGTTACCGGAAACAGGGAGAATTTGTGCACGTTTTAACATCATTAAATGTTTAAAATACTTTTTAACTAATATTCGTGTATTAAACAAGTTGTTTAGGGTCAAGTATTTATTATAGAGGCTGTTACTATTGAAATGTGTTATTTATGACTTATTTTCTGTCAATTAACCTTTTATTCACAAAATTCAACACCTGCTAGGGAAAATTTACAGTTGAATGAGGCTTGTATTTGTCTTGGAAATAATGTCCATTTGAGGTCTTCATGATCAGGAACTTTGCTATGAAGTGAAACAACTTAACTGCGTTTATAACTTCTGCTGTTCTTCTGGGAATTAATGAATGATTTATTTTAAATGTCAATGCTGTTTGTAGTGAATTAACACTTGCGTTTTTAAAATATATGCTAGGCCTCAGCCGGTCGCATGTTGTGGGCATTTAAGTTATGCTTGCAGGGAGGTTTTCTACCACCCCTACCTAACGTGGTGGGTTGGGTAGGGGTGGCACAGTCGCGTCGCTATACAGACAGGTTACTGTAGCGGTGTCACCCTTCCCAAGCTCTTCTACTGTCAACAAAAATGAGGTAGAAACGGCTATAGTAAAGTAGCTCTCAACCTAACGTCGTTTGCTACCGCGACCGAACCCTAGTAATAACATTATTTTGTTCCCAGAATTTTAACTTAAAGTAACCAATACATATTGTCTGTTTAAAACTTACTGTCACACTTTGTGCAACTCAGCCTGCTACAAAGTGCAATCACACAATATTTTTAATGTCCCAAGCAGTTACTTGAGCATCCTTTTTAAAATGCTTCGGAGTGTTGCCGTGATCAACATTTCGGCGTAAATTTTTATTTTGCAACTACTGCAAAATATATTTGATGAAAAATGACAATCTAAACTTGTCCTTAGCTGAAATCTGTTAACTTTTTTAAGTGCATCATTTTTTTTTTTTTTCCAGTGTAAACTCAAATCAGCTCCATTCTTTTCCGCCTTCCTCTTCGTATATGAATTTTGTCTGCCAAATTATATTTTATGCCTCGATCCGTTTCTCCATTGCAGAATATTATTTAACTAACGTTTTCTTCTGCCTGAATGTATCATTTCTCTTCCTGTTTCTGATCGGTTTCAGCACTTCTTTCTTGTCCCTTTCTAAAACACCATCACTGTTCAGTTTCCATGCACCATTCGTCTCTGTATCCAATTTTCAAAGCTTTTCTGGACGATTTCTCTTGCTTCTTTGCATCGTCCAAGTTTCTAAGATGCCAGACTTCTCGCAAAACATGGCACTAAATCTCTTCGTTAGCTCTTGCTTCAGGGGTACGCAGCAGTTATTTTTTCTAGTATATGCTTCCTTTCCTTCTGTTTGACTTCCTGGGCACATATCGTGCTACTGCTGAAGTTATATCCCTGGCTTTTGAAGCCTACACTTGTTCCATTGTATAACACCACTGTGTTTATTAACCCAATAACGGCCATTTTTTTTTTCTGAAAAAGAAATTGAAACTCGAATATGTCCTATATTGGTTTAATAACGCAGTAGCATTCTTTATTTTGATGATAATAATAATATAAACACTTTTATAACAATGCAATGTAAATATAAATTTTACATTGTATTTTACTTTGTATGGTATGGTACATAATAGGTAATACACAGTGTAATATTACATTTTTTCCAAAATGAACGCGGTTTACCTTTGCAGTTTTCCATTTGGAATCTTAGTTTGTCTCGTTTACTTATGATGTGATTCTTATTGTCATAACAAAAATCTGCGATTGTATCTACTGGTTTGCTTAGCTTCCTTCCTAGCTCTATCGTCTTGGATATCCTCATTGGAGGTAATAAATGCAGATTTGTGTCCTAAAACCCAGAACTGGCATTGGTATTCTATCCTTAGAATTTGCGAACTTATACATTATCTTAGGCATTCACAATGCTCTTGTAAATAATGACCAATACCTCTGCAATTTCACTTAAAATTGATTGGCAACAATTGGAACTAAACTCTCAATAATAAGAGTAACACTGCTACACATGACAATCACAATAATGACATTGTTGACGTAAATAGTAATGTTAAAAAATAAAAATTCTGTGTAAATAATACACACATTAGGACAGTGTCATCATTTGAAGATGTCATTTTTTATTATATTTTGCAAGTAAAGTCGTGAAACAAATTCTTGAATATAAGGTTTAGCCCATTTCTTTAACTTTTATTAACAAGAGCATAGGGGTGTAATTTAAATTTGATAACCATGAAACTGATTATTACTTTCTTTACTGCGTATAGTAAGTAGAGGAAATATTGTCTTCCACCCAAAAATTAGATGTCGAGATTTCACTGGGAATATGTTTTGAGGCCTCTGAATAAAAAAGGCAGTTTTAGAGAAAGTTCCGCTTTCGCGTGTGTGAACAGCATAACTCAATGAAAATTCGGGAAAAAACCGAGTTGGTATTTAAGTTTCGTGTCTTTCAAGCATGCGACATGAACATTTTGAAGAAAATTCCTCCACCCTAAACTACCCTTTACATAGACATTTTTTGGAAAATGTAGATTCTCTTGAAAATGGCTCTTAACGATTTCGATTAAAATGACATATGTTTGAGATTTTTATGACAAATGAAATGTGTATGAATTGTCTGGCTATAGCCCATGAAGTCGTATTTACTCTGGATGACTTTTGCATAACGCGTAAACCGTAAGAGAGAGACCAAATCTTACTAGACAAAAATGTAGATCTCGCTAAAACACAGTCTACGTCTAAATACATGTTTTGTGGAGTGAACCATTTCGGAGGTATTCCTTATTTGTGTCAGTTTTGGAGAACAAACTTGTAACATCGATGTTAATTTTCTTTATGTTAATCATGCAAAGAGAACGGAATTTGAAAGCTTTAAAAGGCTTGACTCGCTCAAAGCCTACT
Source organism: Tenodera sinensis (assembly GCA_030765045.1). NCBI lineage: Eukaryota > Metazoa > Arthropoda > Insecta > Mantodea > Mantidae > Tenodera > Tenodera sinensis. The sequence continues at coordinate 23,973,750 of CM060972.1, read as the reverse complement.
GTATTCCCATCAGGGTTGCCAACATTTAAAATTATCGTACATCTTAAACCAAATGCTACAACAATAAAAACATCAGTATAATACTAATAAAAATATAAGAGTAGTGATGTTTATTATATTTACTTACAAGATTGATGACCTCAACAAAAATTACAACTTTAGCACTTATGTTTCTCACATTATTCATCTGAAAGTTCATTATTTTCCTCAACTGTTGCACCATTATACAAATTTGTTGTTGAGATAAACTTTAACATCTCGGTGACTTGCAGATTTTCGGACTCACCACATTCTTTCACAAACTGAGAAGACCAAATAAGTCCATTTAGCGTATCTAACGCCAATCTGTTTCTAATTTTGGTTTTTGTTATCTAGTTTTGAAAAAAGTGTATCGTAAGAAGTGTTTCTGTGGGGCAATGAAATCACTGATAATGCAAACTCCGCCAGTTCTTTGAAATCAGTATTTCCACCAAGGTAGCATGTGTTTAACAGCACTCCAGAAACTGTCAGGTTCAGGCATGTTCTTTATTCCTCACGGAATAGCACGTATTCCGAGTTTTCTACATTGATCATCAATTTTCTGAACATTGCCTTCTTCATTGAGATTATCAGACCTGGGCACACTGGCAATAAGAGGATACACGGTTGCTATGGGGTGAAGACAGACAATGAGGACAAAAGTAGTGTCGCCATTTGTAATTAGTTTCATTTCGCTGGAGTGACAAACCAGTGAAAATGATATTTCGCCGATATCGAACTATCATACATTCAAATTATCGTATGCCCCATAATTATCGTACGGATTGGCAACCCTGATTCCCATATTCTCCTTGTACCTACACAGAAATAAGCAATAAGATACTCTGTGCAAATGTATATCTCAACTAACAGGAAGATACAGGAATAAGAGTTTGTAAGAATGGTTAGTACAAGAGTAGAGAAATTCATGTGAGTGCAATACAGATTTTCTGTGTTGCCAAGTATGTCAGTTAGTATTATTTTGAAAGAAAAGTTTTATACCTACAATTGTAGATGTACTGTACAACTGATACTGGTGTATTTCAATGAAAAAAAGGCTATATATTGTTTATGATTATTTTGTTGCTAAGCTGTCGTAGGAGGAGAATAGCTAATGGGTTAATTAGAACCCAAACAAGCGTTTCTCACCTTAGAAATTCTGTGCAAGTAATCAGAAATACAAATTGGAAGTCCTCTAGTTAAACAAGGGGCGCCCTTTATTTTCCATTCTTGTGGCTGAGTTGTGAGGTCTTTTACCCTGCATTTGTAGAGGACGGACGGAAGGAAAACACGGTTCACAGCCGTTCCGGCCAATTAAAGCAACGCGGGAAACAAAGGCGGAAAAAGCAAGCCCTTAATGACTACAGCTACACGAAACGTGATCTTAGGCCTCTTTGGGTGACCAGTAGCATTCTCGTTTTGCAGGTCACGTAAATATACTAAACTGGCGCTCTCTTTCGCACCATCTAGACTCATTAGTTTTAAGTGACTTTTGGACACAGAGGGCCAAATGCAGGTTTATTTCTTGCGAAAACCATTATTTAAAGTTCAGCACGCACACCTTACAAAACCTGATCATGGGCTCCTCTTGATGTTCAAGGCTGCGTAAAATAGCACTGGTCCTTGGAAGGGATATGCGGAGACAATACAGAGGAATCAGGCATGTTTCATAATGTAGTTTTCAAGGAAACAAATTATATTAAACGCAATTTTGTTTAAAAACTCTGATATTGCTCTCACGTGACTGTTTCTACCCTTATACTCACTATTCTTACAAACTATTATTCCTCTTCATGTTAGTCGAGATAAAGATTTGCAAAAATTATTGATAATTTCCTTGAAGCTGCGAGGGGAACATGGGGATTCAGTAATAGTTTTTTTTTTTTTTTTAATCAAATATTTTAAAGCTTAGAAATTCCATTCTCTTTTCACGACTGTTATAAATAAATAACGATCTTCCTATGTGGAAACTATATGTTTTGCAAAACTCAAACAAATAACAAAGAATATCCTCGAAATGGTTCACTCCACAGAAAAGCTCATTTGAGCATAAGTTATATGTTTTAACGAAATCTACATTTTTTGTGCAGTAAGTTTGGTCTATCTCTTACGGTTTACCAGTATCACAAAAGTCATCAAGAGTAAACAGGACGACATAGACTATATCCAGAAAATTCAAAATAGACATTTGATTTGGCATAAAAATAACTTAAACATATGGCATTTTAATAAAAATCCTATTTCAAGAAAATCAAAATGTTCGAAAGCATTTTCCATGTAAAGGGTGGTTTAGGCTGGAGAAATTTTCTTCAAAATATTCGCGTCGCATCCTTGACAGATAATTAAACCTAAATATCATCTTTGGTTTTTACCCGACTTTGTTCAGACACACTCACACACACGCGCGCGCGCGCACACACACACACACACACACACACACACACACACACACACACACACACACACACACACACTCCTCTCTCTCTCTTTCTAAAACGTATGTTTTTCATTCAGGGGTCCCAAAACATTTCCGGTGGAATTGGGCATCGAAATTGTGGGTTGAATACAATACTTTCCGTATTTACTGTACGTAGAGGATAAAGTAATTTTCTGCAATTTTCTTTTTGTATTTTGTGTTCCCATGTTAAGTTTCTGATATAGTATTGAAATCGGAATTAGTAACCGACTCAAAACACGCCTATATGATACACTGGCCTGTGCAATCAAATAGCTGCAACAACAAAATATGTGGCAGCGTTTAATGTGCTATAGTCTATTTGCTGTTACGATGAAGTAAAGTATTCCGCCGCATTCCGCACTGAGCTCCACCTTTAGTACGCTGTTGGTTAACACAATATCTGTACGTGCGCACGTAAACACGAAATTTCACCTCGTCCAGATAACCTGAATTTAACCATCTTTTGTTGTCACATCAACCATTGATTTTGAGCATTGAGAGCCACATTCAGAATATTTTTCGTAACTAAATGGTATATAGTTCTTTTAAATTGCAGTTTATATAGGAAACGTGAAGTTACTACCACTATAGGAACACAAGCATACACTTTTTAACGTCTAAACCAGGCATGGGCATGAGAGGAGAGGTAGCGATTGAACTTGCTTTACCCAACCCACATTCTCTTACCGAGTGACGGAGGTTGTTTGGATACAACACATGCAGTGGTGGGTTCGTTCTACCTGCATGGTACTAATCATTACTACGCTGTTTTTCACTGTTTTGTTTAAAAATATTTTGCACACAATTATTACAGCCACCCACTGTGGTTAGGCAAACCTTGAAGTTCATAACATTTATTTCTCTTTCACAATAAATAAATAAATAAAGCAGTAAGTTCCATTGCTCTTTAGCCTTAAAATATTTTCAAACTTTGAAACACGAAATAGAAGTTTATATTGAATAAACTAATTAGAAACTAAACCACTGAAAAATAGTCACCCTCCCCTTATATGCTTACAAATACGAGTATTCAAAAAGTACCTTTTGAAATTGCAAATAAATATCTGTAAGATCAGCAAGGTTTGATTTATGCTTGTGTACAAAGTTGCGTTTTATGGTGTAACGCTTTATATTTGCAAATTGAAACCAGTATACGCACTACTCTTCATGAAACAGCCGTACTCGTCACTGAATGTGGCGCGTGGGAACCTAACAGCAGCGGAGGGAAGGGATGGCCGGTGGAGTGAGGTAAAAGCGTGTTTCAGGGGAGTGGTACAGTTGAGCCGATGTTGCCCATGTCTGATCTAAGCTGTAAAATTTTACATTCTAGTTATAATGCTGCAGGAAGGCTGTTAAACACTTAACTCTCTGTCTTTCTCTTGCAAAAGTGGATTGTAATGAAGTGTAATATGTATGCACATACCATTTAGCATTCTGTGGGCTACATAGTTTTCTTTCTGTTTGTTTCAGGTAAGACAGTTCATCTCTTACATTTAGCTTTTATAAGCCGCTATTAGGCACGTTAGCTCGTATACACAGCGGCTTTTCGACGCGAACGTTTTAGAATGAAGAGACCAGTGGATTCCTCCTCCGATTTCATGTTGAGACAGGAGACCTTGGACAACGATCAGGTAGGCTTTCATATTGCTTGCTGTAATGCTCTAGTAGCGGATTTGCCACTCGTGCAACAGCGCAGTGTTAAGAGGCACAGATTTGCACCTATTTATGGAACTGGTTCCATTTTACTGTTGATCCTGTTTGGGACACTGATATAAATAGTTGACGTCATTTGTATTATGAAGTCGGTGGAGAGGAAGGATGGTTTCAAGACTAGGAAGTGTTTGAAAATTGAATATTTTTTCAAGGGGCTTTCAAAACGCGTATTTGCGTTAACCCTCTATTGCATGAATTATTTTGCTTCATATGCAACTCTACTAATTCCTTAGTCGGTTTAAGTGTCCTTGTCACAGGCGAGATGCCTGGACGTAATTCTATATTTGTTAAAGGCTAGACGAAATGAACAGACCTTCCATTTAAAGCTGAATGCGTGTAGTAAAGGATGGGGAGGACCCACGTTAATAAGATGGTGTAGTATATCCTAGAATTAGAGTAACATCCACCTAAGGTGTTAAAAGCGATAAGCGGTAATAACTGCAACTGGCTTGGCAGGTATCTTAGCAGAATGAGTGTACTTCACGTGGATAATAAATTATACTACCTCTGATTGGCTACAGCCACTCATGCATGGCCTATTAATGGATATAAAAGTGACAGTTTTGCAAGTATGTCATCCAAAATGTATATTATTATCAGCTATGTTTTTGTTCACCTCATCACCTACATATATGTAGATAAATGTTCTAACACCCATTATCATAAATGAGAATGAAGGTTAAAAATGCAGAGAACTAGATGCCAAAGTACAACATGACGTATCTATATGTTTTTAGCTATTACGCTGCTCCCAGTCAGTGTATTTGCTTTGTACTGATCAGTTATGTTTTATTTCAATCGAATCCTGCATGTTTCTTTCGTTGACTTGCATCAGTATGTATCAGTCTGAGAAAGTCAGTAAAACTCGGTAGGCACCTTTTACTCCAAACGTAAATTACGTATCTGTCCCGTCAAAGAGCGATCAAACACCAAATTGAACAGCCCTGCACAACAGGATTAATCAGAAGCGTGCCGCGTTCACCGTTAGCCGTCTGAGTCATTGCTGCTACCAACACACAAGTGTGTTGTCACTCTAATTCTAGTGGATGATGGGGTTGTATTAGACACTTGCATAGGCTTCGATTTTTTAAGAAGAAAAACAAAGTATTATAATGTACATTGACACATTTATGATATAAATAGCTGCCATTATCTTTATTTTATTGTTGAACTAGATGATCCGGTGAACTTCATACCACCTAAAATTTATTTGATTGTAACTCTTCATAAGTGATTACAATCGCAATCAACCTTCCAGCTCCCAATTCATTGAGATCGATACGTGAAGTAGCTCGCCGCGCATTTGGCTGAATTCGTCACCCTATATCAGCTCGTCCTCTCCTTGGCATTGTAATAATAAACACTGTAAAAAGACACGGAATTGTTTTCGACAGTTAACTTGTTGAACTTACCTTGATAATTTACAATATTGAAATCCTCAAAGTAATTCCTACAACTTCGCTAAAACATTTTGTGATTATGTCTAAGCCTGTTCTAATTCATCGAGTCTCGCTAAAACAAAATTGAATGCAGTTTTTTTTTTTTATTTCTGAGCCTGGAAAATTAATTTACCTTAATAGGATAGTTGATCAAAATGAATGTTCGCAAATGTAATTCAATTCCATTTAACCAAATCTATTCTCAAAATCCACTAATTTTTTTTACGAAGAAAATTATTGCAGCTGTCCTTTAGGTGTTTTCCTAATGCTCTTTGTTCCTAAATCATCCCAGTATTCAGGCGAACAAAACAAAAAAGTAATTATTCAAATTAGTCAAGCCATTTTCTAGTTTTTTTTGCGAACAGCAATTGAATATAACAAGAAAAAATATTTAAAACTTTGACAAGCATCTTTGTTGCCAAATGGCAAAACCATGCATCAGAAGGTTAACATATCCATATCGTATGTTTGCATAGAATGCAATACTATAATCTTATCAATCCTAAGTAGGAGCAGAAAAAGTAAAAGAGTTAAGAGATATCTGCTGAAGTATAGACATTGCTTTGTCTTACAACTTGATGAAAACACACCTTCGCTGGTACATCTTCAAATGCCAAAAGTAATAGGTTCTTTGTACATACGATTTACTGAATTTGCTTATCTCAGCAAAATTGTGAGTCATTCCTTTCTTGCATATGTAGTTAAGTGAAAATGAGAGCTGAATGAACCAAATAAGACTTCAAGATCTCTGCTTAGTAATGTTCTGCGTATATTTTGCCTCTGCTAATAAACGTTCCGTGCCACAAAATCCTATTCCTGCATTGTTGCACATGTGGAAACTCCGCTCCAGTTTGCATTGGGGGAGGATACGGTGTTTAGTCATAAAAATGTAAAATGTTAATTTGTACGTTATGTAAAAATTGCGTTTAAATGTCTCTCGTTGCAATTACGAAATAACGTTGAGCACAACGCACAGTTAACGAATTACATACGTAACGGAATTATGTAACTGGAATGCGTTAAAAATCTGCATATATGTCACGTAGATGTACATAGAATAGAAAATGCGTAGTGCAGAGAATGAAATAACTGAAAGGAGCAAAACCCTTTACCTCTTTTTCCCCCTTCTGTTTTTGTGGCGTAGCCCGCTCTTGCTAGAGGTTCCTCAGTTTAAGGCAAGGGTGGGGGGTTGAGGGGGGGGGGGGCTGGAATGGAAGTAGTAGTTACATGCTTTCTAGCTCATAATATATGCTCTTCCAGAAATGGGGAAGCTCAAAGTGTACAAGAAATTTCACTTCCTTTTAAAGGGACTAAAATCTTATTCGGCTCTGATATATGTATTAACATGTAACAAAAGTTTGCAGCCTTGTAAAAGGGCCTTTTAGTTGACAACGAAGGATTTGTGCGCCTTAGTGTTCCTATGCATGCTTCTTTTGCAGTATTAGACGCATTTTTGGAATGATTTTAGACTAATGTACCAATGTAACCTAAAAATATACCTATTTGAGAGGTAGAACTGGAACTTAAAAATTCAATGCCACAACTGGGATTTGAACCACAGACCTTCCGCCTACCGGGCGGACGCTCTAACCACTGAGCTATTGTGACAAACTGCCAGAATGGCATTAAATTCTCAAACCAGTTCGTATTTCTCCTGGTAAACCACAAAGGCAGTCTCACATCAGAGACAAATTACCCCAATGGTGACTTACTATTGTAAGTACTTTATATCCCAGGATTAAGTAACCTTCAGATGGTAATTATTATTTATTTATGCCAACAAACTTACTGTTGGTGTTTTTAAACACACAAGCCGTGTGTTGGCAAAGTTTGAGAGGTAGAACTGGAACTTAAAAATTCAATGCCACAACTGGGATTTGAACCACAGACCTTCCGCTTACCGGGCGGACGCTCTAACCACTGAGCTACTGTGACAAACTGCCAGAATGGCATTAAATTCTCAAACCAGTTCGTATTTCGTTTTTAAACACACGGCTTCTGTGTTTAAAAACACCAAGAGTAAGTTTGTTGGCATAAATAAGTAATATGCCTATTTGTTTTTTGGACGGCGAAGTGCATCGTTTGAGGTTTCTTTCTACAACGCCAAAATCAGTTCAATAGATGAGATCCTCAACTTTTGTTTTATTTTCTAGCCTTTATCTAAGTAGAACTGCAGTAGCTATGACAAGACATAATTTAATGGCGGCTGATAGCTGACCACTACTATCGCCTTTCCTTTTGTGCAAATAAATGTTAATTATATACAGTTATATTATAGTTATTTATTATGTAGTTTCATATAATTCTACAGGGTGGAAGGGAAGTCATTACATTCTTTATAATATGTGCTTCAGGGAGGCATTACAAACAAAAAAGTATTATGGCATTTTGTACTTTGATCAGCTGATTTCGAAAAAATAAATGGTTTTTGTTCCAAAATGGATGCGTAATTCCACAAGAATGTACGAGGAAGATGCGTGGAGTAACTTATTTCTGACATAGCTTCGGTAGTAATTATGAGACATCACACAGAGTTTCGAAATAATTAATCACTTAATGGACGTGAAGGGATACTCCAAACGACTTTATCAGACTCGAGGTATGTCGACAACGTTGCGCGGCTCCAGAAGTGACAGTGACGCGTGTTTGTGTACTGATCTAGTGAAAGTGAAACCTGCAGTGTTGCCAGCTTGTTTTCAATGAAACTAAAATATCTTCGTAGGAAATGGTCAGAGACAAAAACGCAAGATTCAAAATGTGTTCCAAATACCGAGATCTATCAAATTAATGTGATGATTTCCCTTCCACCCTGTATATGGCCTGGTGACGGGACCCGGCATTCAGGGTATAATTTTATGTCCTTATAGATTATCTTATTTACAGTGGTTTTGTCGTTGTAGTTTATCCCGAACCCATACAGTAACCTGCTTTGGGTTACCGACAACAGCTCTTTTTTTTACTGTTTTAACAATCATTTTTTGTTTTTATATACATACCTATCTACAATTTACACCCATTTATTCAAACACGCATTTCACCCCAAAGCGTGTCAAGACTGACTGGATGTCGCGTTAAGCCATTCGCCATTCAATTCTATGTGAGCCACAATAAGCAATTATTCTTTGAAATGCTCAATTTAAAACGACTACCCTCTTCCGATAACAAATTTGGTTGAAATCGATTCTGAATTAAGGGTAATTTGCGTGAAGAATGTCCTACAATATTTTAAATTTTAGGCAAAGCATTGCACTTAGAGGTTGAAATTTTAGAAGTTTGTATTAAATTTTGTGATACCTTCTTAAAATTTGATCGGTACAAAATTAACCGTAATCTAGATGGGGAGCCTTTTATACTTTCATTTTGGGCGAACCATTGTATACCAATAAATCATATATACAAGAATTGAACATATGACGACATATTTTAAATTTGGTTTTAGGCGAGCCACAATTTGTATGAAGTTGAAATTTTTATAACAGGAGTTTTAGCAAACATAAACCATGCATTTCAAATTTGGTTGATTGGGTGCAAAACTGAGGGTAGTTATCAGGAGCGTTCGAATTGAGATTGCAACTGATTATTTCCAAAAACTTGACTTTCTGTTAGTTAAAATAAATACTGCAATAGAATTCACATAGATAATTTTGTTAATGTCTGACATGAAAATAACTGAAAAGTCGATACAAATTGGCAGCAACTATACAATTAATAAAATTAAAAATACGCATGATAAAACGCCAGAATACAGAAACTGCAATACGTGTTATTCTGCATCTTAAAAATCAGATGGATGTTAGAACAGTTTAAAATGGAAAGCAATATTTTCTTAATTCATTACATGGAATAAAAAAAAAGTGCAACCAATTTGTGGTAATGTTAACTCTTTGGCTCACGTTCTGTCTACCCATTTTGAAGACTTCAAGGAAGCTTAACTTGGAGACACAGGGGGTGAGGACGATGGTGTGAGGGAGTGTAGGGGAAGAACTATTAAGGGAGAAAGAGGCTTAGGAGACAGAGAAAATGAGAGACAGAATGACAAAGTAGAATTTTTATTCAACGGAATATCGTAAGCAGAGCTGATAGGGGTTTATAATGCGTTCCTAAAAGAATTATAATTCAGGAATGGCTATACAGGGTGCAAGGTACTGCTTCTGCCATACTTTACCCAGAGATTCTACATGATGAGTATAACAGATATGTCCAATACAATTATTGTCAATCAGAAACCGTTTCGCCGAAAAAAATAATTTGTGTCAAGTATTTAGTCACGTAGCTTCTTGAGAATGGATATAAATGGTTTATTATTTCACTAACTGCCGCGCAAACAATGTGTGAACAATGTTGTAATGCATTTCTACCTTAATTCGAATGAATTTAGTCACAACTTAATTTTAAAATGTCAGCAAAGGTTAGTTTCTAAGAGATTTAGCAATGTCAGATCAACATTAAATTGACTAAATTCAATCGAATTACATCAAAAGCTAGGTGCTAGAAGTCAAGAAACTAGATTGCTACAAATATTTTAAATATTTGACTTTTTTTTCCGGCGAAACTTTTTTATTGCAAATTGTATTCGACATATTTGTTACTCTTGGTTATTGTATGCAGTACCCCACCCGGTATAGTTTTCCTTCGAATACATTTTGTTTTACTGTGTCTACGTATAGTAAAATAGAGGAAGTACTCTATTCCAAAAATTTGATGTCGAGGTTTTACAGGAAATATATATTTTGAGGCCGCCTGAATTATATATATATATAAGCATTTTTAGAAAAGGTTTCGTGTGCGTGCGTGCGTAGCTGTGTGTGTCAGAATGTGGACAGCATAGTTCAAAAACGAAAAGTCGGTTAGCACCCAAAGTTGGTATTTAAATTTAACGTTTTCCAAGGATGCGACACGAAGATTTTGAAGAAAATTGCTCCGCCCTAAACTACCCTACATGGAACATTTTTCGAAAATTTTTATTTTCTTGAAAATGGCTTCAACGCTTTTGATTAAAATGCCATATGTTTAAGATATTTGTATGACAAATGAAGTGTATATTTTAAATATTTTGGCTATAACTTGTATAATCGTGTTTACTCTGGATGACTTCTGAGTAACTCGTAAACCGTAAGAGATAGACCAAATCTTACAATAAAAAATATGTAACTCATTAAAACACACAATTTATGTATATATATTTGGTAGACTGAACCATTTCGGAAATATTTTGTTAATTTTCGCAAATGTTTATCTCAACTAACACTAAGATATAGGAATTAGTAAGAATGGTTAATACAAGAGTAGAGAAAGTCATGTGAGTGCAACTAATCAGATTTTTTTTTCTTTCCTCCATGATTCCCTGCAAACCTTTAGGTCCAAGAATCTGTACCAAGACCACGCAAAGAACTTATTGAAAGAACCATAGGGTCGAATCATACCAAAAAATTGCAAAATATTAAAGGAAGCAACCATACTTGCAAATACTGATTTTACTTGTGCCCAAGTATCAAGTTAGAGACCGTCCATATTGCGCATAAATTGCCCGAGCGAAGTCCGCAGTTACCTGATGTAACTGGTAAAGGTATAACAGCACGTAAGCTTTGTTTGTATGTACGCAGTTGCGTGCAAGGCTACAAGCTTTCCGCCATAATAATTATTTTGCAAGTGACATGCTCCCAGTGGTTCTGTTATGGTAACAAATGGCTTGAGGAAACATCACGTGCTGGTACATTTATGCTTTCTTGGGCAGTCATAACCAACGCTTCCGGTCGGTTTTGAAACGTAAACCACCCGTGGATGTCGGCGATATTAGGTAGGATCGTGGGAAAGCAAGGATATATGGCTCCTCAAATTAGTGACCAAGGCTAGAAATTACTTCTAACATTAAACGTCTGATGTGTTCCACACACATGACTTTCTCTACTCTTGTACTAACCATTCTTACAAGCTTATTCCTATATCTTCACGTTAGTGGAGATAAACATTTGCAGAAATTACCTTATTGTTAATTTTCTTGGCGGTGCAAGGGAATATAGGATTACAGTAGGCTTTGAGAGATAGTCAAATATTTTAAAGCCTAGAAGTTCCGTTCTCTTTGCACGGCCAATAAATAAGAAATGAATAACGACCTTACATTTGAGAAAAGTAAGTATTGCAAAGCTCACACAAATAACAAGGAATATCTCCGAAATGGTTCACTCCACGAAAAAAAATGCATTTGTACGAAACTTGTTTTAACGAGAGCTACATTTTTTGTGCAGTAGGATTTGGTCTGATGTATCTCTTACGGTTTACTAGTTATGCAAAATTCAAGATTAAACAGGATTGCATATTCAAAATATACATTTTATTTGCTGTAAAAATATCTTAAACATGTGACATTTTAATAAAAATCATTAGCCTTTTTGAGGAAATCAAAATTTTCCATGTAAATAGTTTACGGTGGAGGAATTTTCTTCAAAATCTTTGTGTCGCATCCTTGAAAGACATTAAACTTAAGTACCAAGTTTGGTATTCAACCTACTTTTCGTTTTTGAGTTATGTTGTTTACATACACACACTCATACACAGGCCTTTTTCTGAAAATGTTTTTTTCTTATTGATGGGGCCTCAATACCTATTTCCGGTGAAGTCTCGACATCGAAATTTTGGGTCGAATACAAGACTTCCCCACTTATTACACGTAGCAGAGAAACTAAAAAGTGGGGCTTGAATGAGTTTGAGAAAATCTCTGTAATAAAACACTTAGTTGTAGACTTATGTACTAAAATAGAAAATTATGCAGGATAAATTGAGCGTTGAAATGATTTTTTGTTGAAGCCATTGCTGCTTTCGAACAACACGCTTACTGAAGGAAATTCAAGTATTGAAGTACTCTCCTGCAAAACTTGGCCCGCAATCAACAAGAACTAAGCTGAATAAAACTCGTATCAATGTCCATTATAGGCATATTTTATGTTTACTTTCCCTTCTATGGTCTTTGAAATGCATAAAGCACGCGGCGCATACGATGTCTTTTAGTGACAATCGTGAAGGTGCAGAAATTATTGTCTCAGTGGAGAGAAATGCAGCTTTGAAGATGTCGGGGAATCCTGCAAAACAGATCTGTTGTCTTGACCAGCCTTAAGCCTTTAAATCCATGTACACCTTACAGAAGATTTATATAGTTTACGATAAAACATTACATTTTCATTGTAAAAATAAAATTTAAATTTCTATAAATATATTCAAAGATTTTAATTGCGGAGACGGAAGATAACTTACAAAGAGTCATACATGAATTATATAATATTACAAGAGAGTATAATCTTCAAATTTCATATGAAAAAACAAAAATAATGGCTTTTATAGGAACAAACCATTAAAGAGCAAAAAATTTGCATAAATGATAAACCCATCCAACAACAAAGTGATTTTAATTATCTTGGCTATATTGTGTCATATACCAGCAACAGAGATATACAAAAGAAAATAAACAAATTCCAAACAATATGTGGCACAATAAAAAGAACTTTTAAAAATTGTAATCGTCAAACTTTGTTAAAACTGTATAAAATAATGGCGATCCCAACCCTGCTTTATGGGTGTGAAAACTGGGTCTTGACTATCTCACAACAGAAGAAAGTGGAGGCTGCTGAGATGAAATTTCTGAGACAGGTGGCAGGTTATAGACTCATAGACAAGAAAAGAAACGAGGATATTAGAAGGGAATTGGAAATTCAGAGTATAAATGAAACAATCATTGCATACAGGCAAAAATGGCAAGATCATGTGCAGAGAATGACCGAAGACCGTACACCACAAATAGTGCACAAGTATAAACCTGTAGGTAGAAGAAATGTTGGCAGGCCACGAATGAGATGGTCCGATCAATTTCCTTGAAGTCGGAACGGGCCACAAGGCTTATACCGTGATGATGATGATGATGATGATGATGATGATGATGATGATGATATTCAAAGATAATCAAAGTCCTTATTGATTTAACTTTTCGGATAATTAATAACATTCTTCACAAGCGAAGATCGTGACAAATTAAATGAGAAACATTGAATAAGGGTTTGTTAATTAGCTTTTGTTGGACCTATTAAAGATACAGGACAGTGGAGAATTCTGAGAAATGAAGAGCAAACAACTTTATAACAGCGTTGAGACTTAGGTGGTTTGGACACTTCCAGAGAATGCCAGATGAGGGAATAATCAAGAAAATTTACACAAGGAAGCCTCTTAAGTCTAGCTCAAGGGGTAGACCTAAAAATAGATGGAGTGATGATATAAATCAAGACTTAAAAAAATGAAAATAAGAAATTGGCTAGAGTTGATTTGAAATCGCATCGATGGAAGAAAATTGTAGACAAGGCCAAAACATCCACTTAATGAAGTTAAGTTGTAGTGCCTGTTAAGAAGATTTAGCTGTAAAGCATTACAGATTCATCAGCTGAAAGTTTGAAGAGAAGCTTTTAACAAAATTAGTAACCGTTTGACGCAAAATTACACAGAAAACAAAGCCGAATTTACCGTTTTACGTAGTTGTTGGCTTCTGTCTTATCTTAACACTCAAACTAAGAGTTTCGACTAAAATAATCCTTAGTAAATTGGAAAACAAATTAGTCTCGCTAATCTATTTCGCCGAATTACATCAAAGAACACTTTGAGTGACCTATTTAATGGCTTCTCAGAATTCGGAATATCGGATCAAATACCACTGAATTCCATCTCCGGGAAAACCTCTCGTCAGTAGATTACAGTCAGATTTGATGCTCCGTAACCAAAGGAAATAATGTGAAAATTCTCTCCCACGAGCGTTGTACTCAGTCTGAGTTCTCGTTTGTAGCATTAAGCTTAAGTTCGTATAAATGATTGTGGTTAGTTGAAATGTTAACACTGAAGTGATGGTAATACGCTAAAATTTCAACTGTCATACAAATTCAACTCCAACAGCAGAAACACTGGCCTGGAAAATAAAATCTTCGACCTGAAAAGAATCAGACACAGGGTGGAACGGAAGTCATTACATTAATTTAAACCAGAGGTAGATCTTGGTATTTGGAACACATTTTGTATCTTACCTTTAGGCTCTAACAAACTCTAGTTTTGTCCAAAACAACCCTGCAACGCTGCAGATTGTGTTGGTGTCACTTTCCCTAGGTCCGTACATAAACTCCGTAACGGTGTGTCTTGAAAATAAACTCATACCCTGCCTTGTCCTTAAGTGTTTACTGTTCGAGTGTGGGCCATTCACAAGCGTTAGCTCCCAAAACATTATACGAAAGCGAAAGCGCCCGACCTGTTTACATCCACTAAGCAGGTCAACCCGCTGACCAACCTGGAAGTACATGTCATAAATAAGTTACTCTACGCATCTTAAAGTAACAACCTGTTATCTTCGTGCATGCTTGTGGAATGACGCGTCCAATTTGGATCAAAAACTATATTTTTAAGAAATCGGCTGATCAAAGAACAAAATGCCATTCCACTTTTTTGTTTATAATACTTGTATGAAGCACATATTAGAAGGAATGTGATGTCTTCGCTTCCTCTCTGTATAATCATCCTGAAAGCAGCAGAATTTTTCCATCATCCACCATTTTTTGGGTGGTTGAGATTCAAAGAAATTTAACTATTATAGTTCAATGTTAAAAGGTTACTCATCCAACGCACAGCCCAAATTACTAGATCTAGAAGCTTATGCCTGTAGAAGTGAATTCCTAACAAAGTAGAGAACCACAAAGGAACCTTTTATAAATTCATCCCTTAAGGGGTTGAAATTTCAGATTTTTCGAAAATGGGCAGTCACAACCATCAAATTGAGCACGGAGGAACTTCATCAAAATCTCAAGAGAAGGTCGAAAATAGATTATTTATAAACACAGCTTGCGACATTTATTTTGTCCCCTTTCTCTTATACTGCATGGGTATAAGACTGTTAGTGTCCAGAGAAACATTTGTTAGGCAGTTACGTGACGAAGAGGTTCCCGCCGTACCATAGGAACAGATGTGTAGTACCTTTTAACGATCCAGTCAGCCCCTTGAACAAGTATTACATCAATAGTTGGGAGCCCACACTTAATCACCACCACCACCAACCTTACATCGAAAGTACAGATTGTAAGCTTTCTTCCCAAGAGAAGATAGAGGCTTTCTGTGGGATTTTAATATAAAGCCTCCACATATATAACAGAACATACACGGTATATTGCGACAAGATCGGGACATTGCAGGTAGCACACGCAATAAACACAAAAACACTAATTGACATTCTGCGTTTCTGAGCTAACACTAGTTCAAAATGTAGTTGCAGGATACTGTGAATAAGAAACCGGGCGGGATGGCTCTGGTGGTAAATTCTGTGCCCCGCATTCGGGAGGTCGTGGGTTCGATCCTCAGCCCGCCCTTGCTAACCCAAGGGTTTTTTCGGAGCCTTCCCCGGGTTGTCTGATGAATGCTGGGAAGGATTTTCATGTCCTCCGAATTTCCTGACCCTTAATTTCGCTACATTAATCATTTCGTTTCACACTGCATCCCCTTAGGTTTCCTTCAGGGTTGGAAGCGTCGCGGCAGCAGTACGGCAGGGGAACAAATGCGCTATGGAAATCTCGTCCCCCGGTTTGGAAGGCAAGCCACGGGTTTTCGGGCCCCCCAAGCGGAGAGGGGAGCTAAGCCGGGGTGCTTCTAACTGGGAAAATGTAGGGAGCTTGCCACCTGCGCTATCGTGGCAAGTTTCCGGTCGCCCTTAGGACCCATTCGTCTCATCAATCCTCCCGGGGTGCCCCGCCAGGGGCATAGGCACTTAAGATCTACTTTCGGTCGAGGTGCTAAGCCCCCCTCCGCAAGTTGTCATTGCATCATTGTGAATAAGAATCTAAGCATTGTTAGCGAATTAGTTTCCACTTCACCACACTCCCTTTAAGCCAGATACCTGCACCCGGTGCAGCCCTCCGTGTTACCCCCATATCGCGATTGTATAACTTTACTAAGAAACAAAAACATACTGTAATATTCGTTTTTAAGGCATAAAATATCAAGAAATTAATCTAAAAGAAGTTTTAATCCATAAACGGATGCTATCGATATGTTTGCAATAATGATGCCCCTAGCTCTTGAAAATTGTGTGATGGGGAGATTTCATTGCCAGTTTTGAATTGAGGGTAGGCAAGTATACAATAATCTCCCATTTCATCAGGCCAGAAATGAGTGAAACTAGCGCAAAGTAGCTTCTGAACTTGCGCTCTGCAATTAGTATCATAATGCAGTGGTAGTTTTTAGGGAATAAATGAAAGCGCAGTGCATCCAAAGACCAAGCACGAAAGGTGTAGTTTATTTCTTGTTGGCTTTAGTTGTTGAAGTTATTGGAGACATGACGTGCTTGAGGAAGTTAAAGTAAAGGCGATATAATGGAATTCCCGGTAAAGGAAACGTGTACACAATGAGTTGTTTGGGCACAACGTCTCTCTTCAGGGCGGGGTCATGCGATGCAGCAGCAGCACTAATTACTTTAAACTTGGTAATGTGGGCGTGGTGACCATGGCTGACTCTTCGTGCCCTGTTGCAGTGAAGGATGAGCATTGTGGTGTAATGGTTGTCCATTCTGTCAGTTGACGTTCTCGTAAGTATTCTACATCTTTAAGTGCCTGTGTTGAAGTGTAAAGGAGCTAAACGATTTGTGTTCCTTTTCCGATAAAATCCCTGGTAATAGGTGAAACACATGGACTTTGCTTTCAGTGTTGCCAAGTTATTGGTTTTCCCACTAAATCTGGTGTTTTTGAGCGCTGTCTAGTGGGCGAATTTTGCATCTAGTGGCTAGTGGAAATTGTGGTGGATTCTAAAAATATTTGGCTGGTTTTACGGAAAAGTTATTCAAAATTACTTGATTCATACAACTAAGAGCAAATAACTTTAGTAGCTCTTAAATTTCTAACACCTAAACTACTAGATACTCCAAAGTATCTTATGAAGTGAAAAACATGTTTTTAACGTGAATATGGGTTCAAATTTCACTTCTTACCCATATATTTCCAAAACACTAAAAATAAGCGTGAATAACGGTGATTTTCATATCAGTATTTCAGGAGCTATGTACAACCGTTTTAATTTTTTTTTCCTGTACATCACACAATGACTCTTCGTGTTCGAAATGTGTATATGGCTAATAATTTTCGACATTTATAAAAAAAAATCCTTACAGCCTGTTTAATTATTACTGTGTGTCAATGTTAGTCACGGTAAATAAGGATAAAGTCCTCTGGAGGGAAAAGTAATAGACTGGGAAAATATCCTTTTTGATTCTGCGACATTGCAGTATAACAAATGAAGTATCAGAAAGTTTTCCTCTATAGTCATTCGTTTTCCCATAAATGAAATGGGATAAGTTATAAATCAGTGACTAAAACGTCTTTGACTGCAGTTTGTCCTGATCGTCCTGACACTCCATATGCGCAAGAGAGGAGAAATTAGGAGTAACTGGAGTAGTGGGGAGCAAGCGAGTAATGTCAGAACTCAGGCAGTCACATCCAGAGTGTATGTTTACGCATTGTAAACAATAATCATTGTGTAGTTACCACAGTCAGAGCAAGTGGTATATAATACCTCTCCTATCATGCAACTGGCAGGTCTCTACATCAATAGTTCAGGAGTGGGGGACTGCCTGGACGGACTGTACTTCGATTGTTATTCCTAATGGCTGGTTTATATATAAATAAATGAAATTGTCCCGAAACAAATTTAGTGGGAAGTCCCAATTCACCCAATTTAATTATTTTGGGGTATGTTGTACATATTTATTAATAAAAGCCTTTCCCGGTGCCGTACAGTCGATTCAATTACTAATGTGCCCACCAAAGGCCACTAGAGAGCGTTTTGGTGCAATGGGAATCCCTGCTTTATAGCCTTGTTACTTTGTTGTGGTTTGGTTTTTTTCTTTTGTTCTGATTGAAGGTGTGGAATGAAGAAACAAAATGCCGCGTACTTGATTAACTCGAAGAAAGAGTTAAACTCATGTACTAACCATTCTTACAAACTCTTATTCCTATAACTTCTTCGTGTTAGTTAAGATAAGCATTTGCAGAAATTATCTTATTCCTTATTTCCTTGTAGGTGCAAGGGAAACATGGGAATACAGTAGGCTTTGGGCGACAGTCAAATCTTTTAAAGCTTTCAAATTCCGTTCTCTTTGCACGAGCAACATAAAGAAATGAATAACGATGTTCCATTTGACCAAAGTTAGTTTTCCAAAACTCAGACAAATAACAAGGAATATCCCCGAAATGGTTCACTCCACAAAAAATTACATTTTTATATAGTAAGATTTTGTCTGTCTTACGGTTTACCAGAGTATCATAGGCTATAGCCAGAAAATTCAAAATATACATTTCATTTGTCACAAAAATATCTTAAACATATGGTATTTTAATCAAAATCGTTAGCCATTTTCGAGAAAATGTAAGATTTTCGAAAAAGTTTCCACGTAAAGGGTAGTTTAGGGTGGAGGAATTTTCTTCAAAATCTTTGCGTTGCATCCCCCAAAGATTTTAATCTTAAATACCAACATTGGTTTTTAACCGACTTTTCGTTTTTTAGTTATGTTGTCCACAACACACACACACACGCACGCACACACACACACACGCGCACACACACGCACGCGCACACACACACACTCACACAAACACACACCTTTTTCTAAAAATGCTTTTTTTATTCAGGGGGCCTCAACATATTTCCGGTGAAATCTCGACATCGAATTTTTGGGTGGAATACGACTTCCTGTACTTACTATACGTAGTAGAGAAAGCAAAATCGCTGCCTGTTTTGAGGTCGGGACACCTGCTACTAAAATTTAGTGTTTATTCAACATGAAGACCATCTTTTCAGTTGATAAGAAGTTCCAGGAAACAGGATCCGTAAAAGAGAAGAGATCAGGTCGGCGTCCTTTTGCAACATTGAAGAAAAGAGCGAATGTCCACGGTGTTTTATTAAATGCCCAATAAAATCAATCTCCAAAGCTACTCAGGAATTGAGCATTTCTCCTATTTCTGTATGGTGCTTCCGGGCACATCGGATGCAAATTCTTCAGGCTCAATTTCTTGGCCTTTGCGATCTTCCGACCTAACTCCTTAGACCTTTCCTATGGGTATTCATTAAGGACAGTTTATGTAATTAAAACAGGCACTATTGTTGAAATGATGGGCAGAATTGTAACTAAGTACAGATGGTCACTCCTTAAATGCTTTTGGAGGGGCACCACGAGCATGTGCATTGTTGAGGGTGGTAGGCACATTGAAAATTGAGGACATTGATTTCTATTGTTACCCATGTGGTTTATGTTACAGTATATTACATTGGTCTTTATGCAACTGCGCTCTGTGCGGAACCGGGATATGTACAACATATCCAAAAACAATTAAAATCGATTAATTTTTTTCAAATGCCCAGTTAATTCTGAAAACCTCTGTACTTAAGGTAAAATACTCTATTTAGCTGGATCAGTGGTCCTGAACAGTGGAGTGCAATCCTCAGGGAAGCTGAATTAATTTTCTAGCAGAAAAAAATGGAAAATGTATAAAAGTAATGTCAGATAAGTCAATGTGAGCTGTAAGGTCGAAAACCTAAATAATTTGCAGATTAACCAGATGTACATGCTTTTGTAGAAGTGTTACGTCAATGATAATCAGACATGAAACACGCATCTTCAAAGCTTCCTCGAAGAAGAAAACATTTAAGCTAAAAAATGAATAGTATAACACGTTTCTTTTAATTGTTTCTGTATGAAATTAAATTATTTAATTTTTCTGGACATGTAATATGGAGTTTTCGAGAAAATCTAGAGCTTTTGAAAGGCTATTTGCAGAATTATTATCCTAGCATTTGGAACGTGTGATACCTGCTTTAATCCAAAACAACTGTTATGGTAAAAATGGTAAAACAGCGATTTTATTTGTTTAAAGGGCCGTTTGATCTTGCAGAAGTGTTTTCGTTTTCGAGCTTGTTGTGCATTCCAACTATTCTAAAAATGTCTTAGTTGTGTACGTTTATTAATTTGGGTGTTCTCGACTGTATTTCCGGATTATCACCGGTTTCATGAATCATAGGTCAGCTTCGCTTTTAAAGGCTTGAATATCTTATGCCTCTATTTAAAAATAAAAAGATGTACTCTGCTGAGCAAGAGCAGCGCAAAAATAGAATTGCTATTCTCTTCGAGTCATTAGATTTTGATTTTGATGTCCTGAAGTTATCGTGTGACTGTATTTTGGACTTGAACCTTAATGTTTATTATTATTATTATTATTATTATTATTATTATTATTATTATTATTATTATTATTATTATTATTATTATTATTATTATTATTATTATTATTATTATTATTATTATTATTATTATTATTATTATTATAATTATTATTATTATTATTATTATTATTATTATTATTATTATTATTATTATTATTATTATTATTATTATTATTATTATGCAAATTCCTGCAGTTTTCAAGTGTCATTAACATTTTTGTTTCTTTATGAAATTTTAAAATATATATATTTTTTTTTCTCCTGTAACATTTAAATCTTCACATTGGGTCACATTGGGCAGAGTTATCAAAACTGGTCGTGACAGTTTTAGAGTATGTATATCATTCATTCCAGGCATTTTTCCTCTTTCATTCTTTCTTCGTGGTTTTCAGATTCTCTAAATGTTTTTCTGTGGAACACCGAACGTTGACACTAGAAAAACGAGGTATGATTTTGACACCCTGGAATGTTGGCTCCAAAAACCTTTTTTATCCTTTGGTGCAGAACACCCGTGCTCATTGTTTTCTGACTTGACAGTTCACTGCTGCCATTTCTATAATTTATATACAAATTTTTAATCCTTCTAGAGGAGGTGTCTTGTCGCCAGCTTTTGCTGCCAGTTTGTTAGGTTCACTAGATGCAAGGCAAAAGATATTTGCAAAAAGAAATGTTCCCCTCTGAGACAACGTTGCGCTTCGAAAAGTATACCAACTCTGCCATTAATTCACTAGATCTATATTGCTTATGTGATAAGAGGACATTGTTTTGGGAGAAAGACAGACAGAGAATATAATTAAACATCAAAAGTTAAATATAATTTTCTGCTTCGTTCTCAAGCATAAAATAAGTGAGAAAAGAGGAGATTTTCAAGCAATCCTCCCGTCTCATTTTTTTTCCGTTAGTTTTTGAGTTTCTCAAAGTTTTGAATATGAAGCGCTCGCAAAATTATCTCATATGAAAATCTCGAATGGTATTTGTTTGGAGCATACTGCGAAATAATTAATAATTCATTTAATACTATTTAATATTAATGGTTATTTAAAACTAAACAATTTACAATAACGTTCGTACATTTTAATTCACATTTATTTTCACAGTTGCGGCTACAGCTAATCCAGTAGCCTGTGAGAACAATAATAATAATTTTAGCATTTAATCCAGGGAAATGAGCAATTGGATGTATCATGAATATAAATGAACGAATTTGCGTTAGTAGGCTATTCATTAAAGATAGGTCTGTTATATTTAAAATTACGATTGTTTGACTTCCCCTCTTCAATTAAAATATCAACATCCTCATTAGGATATTCGTCATATCCTTTGTCTGCCATTTTTGTAAGCCCTGCTAATTCTTTTTACTACACATGGCTATTTCAGATGTTCAGTAAAGAGGTAATACAACCAAAGTGATAATGCCATGGCCAAAAGGCACGAATGGAATAGTTGAAGTAAATGGATAGTTTAGTCCTCGTCCTTCGTGTTGAATTTTCTATTATTAAATCCATGGAAGATAACACACAGGTATATCTTACGAAATATTCTCAGATCATTAAAATAAAACAATTATGAAAAAATCATTTTTTCTTATCAATCGCTTAACCAACGAAAAGAAATATTTTGTATTGCTTTCAGTACTTCGAAATACTAAAGGTGTCTCACTGTTTAGCAGTCAGAGTATTTAATGTCTGGTGATGGGAACGACTTTAAAATCTCTTGAATCTATCATACTGTCGATTAACTTCAGTAATGTTTACTTTTCTTGGCTGAATTTGAGGAATTTGAGGAAAAGGATGAAAAGAAGAGAATCTAGCCTGAAATTAAAGATATCTGCAAGTGAATTTCTACGCCCGATTCATAATATTCACGTTTTACTTTCTATGCCCATCACCAGGTAGTTGACCCGAGATTTGAGTTATTCGTTTTTATTTTCTCTACTAATTAGATGTCGAGATTTCAGAGGAAATACTCGTTTTGAGGCCTCCGAATAAAAAAAAAGAATTTTTAGAAAAATGTGTGTGCGCGCGCGTGTGTATGTCAGCTTATGGGCAGCATAACTCAAAAACGAAAAGTCGGTTAAAAACCAAAGTTGGTATTTAAGTTTGTCATTCAAGGATGAAACACAAAGATTTTGAAGGAAATTCCTCCACCCTAAAACTACCGTGATTTTCATGAAAATGGCTCTAACCATTTTGACTAAAATACCATTTGTTTGAGATATTTTTATGGCAAAAGAAATTTATATCTGGGATTCTCTGGTATAGCCCATATAGGTAGTCTTATTTACTCTGGACCACTTTCGCATAACAGATAAACCGTAAGAAATAGACCAAATCTTACTATACAAAAAAATGTAAATCTTCCTAAAGCACACAATTTATGTCTAAATAATTTTTTTTGTAGAGTGAACTAGTTCAGAGATATTCCTTGTTATTTGTGTAAGTTTTAGAGAACTTATAGTTCTGTCAAATGGAACATCGTTATTCATTTTTTATATGTTAACCGTGCAATTTGAAAGCTTTTAAAGATTTGCCTATCGTTCAGTCTATTTTCCCATGTTCTCTTTGTACCTACAAGAAGATAAGATAATTTCTGTAAATGTTCATCTCAACCAGCACTAAGAAGATACAGAAATAAGAGTTTGTAGGAATGGTTAGTACAGCAGTAGAGAAAGTCATGTGAGTGCAACACACCAGATTTTTATATTAAAATTTTAACAAAAATTAATCAGACTTAGAGTAAGAATATGTCCACGTCTGTAGTACTGTAGCTTGCCTCACCTTAACATGCACGAAGGGATGCATTTCAACCCCACGCACTCATTGGAATTGAAATGTTCCTGTAAAATCCTTGCTTGCGGAGTAAACATGTTAAAACATCGAGTTGCAGTTTCCAACACTGCTTTGTGCCCATTTCTTTACCACATAAATAGCATTAGCTTCCCTTGGTTAAAGCGGAGATAGCTGGTAATACTTTAAACTTAATTTCTTGCCTCTATTTTGAACTCGGCTGCTGCAGATACCTCAAGGATATTTGCCGAGAATTTTTTTTCTCTCTCTCTCTGAAATGTTCAATCTCTCTCGCGACTTAAAAGCTTAGTTCTGTAATCGACAAGTGTTTAAACATTCACAGCTACGAGTTTCTAGCCTCGGGAAGGTAAACATTGCGGGGAAATGCTGTTAATTGTTAAAACAAATTGATGTCTCTTGAACCGCGCGGTTCGGAAGACATATTTCGCTGCTATGCTCGTTTGCATGTATTACTGTGCCTGGGAGACTGATTTAGTGTTAAAGCATATACCTATCGAAGTCCAAATTTCACATCTCCAACATATATGACTTTCTCTACTCTTGTACTAACCATTCGTACAAACTCTTATTCCTATATCTTCTTCGTGTTAGTTAAGATAAACACTTGCAGAAATTATATTATTGCTTTTTTCCTTGTAGGTGCAAGGGGAATATTTGTGTACAGTCAAATGTTGTACAGCTTTCAAATTCCGTTCTCTTTGCACGGCTAAGATATAAAAGTTAAATAACGATTTTCCAGTTGTGGAAAGTGTATTACAAAACTCACATAAACAACAAGGATTATCTCGGAAATGGTTCACTCTCCAAAAAAATCAATTTGAGCATAAATTGTGTGTTTAATGATATCTACATTTTTTGTATAGTAAGATTTGGTCTATCTCTTACGGTTTACCAGCTATGCAAAAGTCATCAAGGGCAAACAGGGCTACGTGGTCTATAGCCAGAAAATTCAAAATATTTCATTTGTCATAAAAATATCTTAAACATTTTAATCAAAATCGTTAGAGCCATTTTCGAGAAATGTTCCTTGCAAAGGATAGTTCAGGATGGAGGAATTTTGTTCAAAATCTTTGTGTCGCATCCTTGAAAGAAATTAAAGTTGAATACCAACTTTGGTTTTCAAAACTTTTGGCTTTTAAGTTCTGCTGTTCATACACACACACGCACACATGCGCTCTCTCTCTCTCTCTCTCTCTCTCTCTCTCTCTCTCTCTCTCTCTCTCACACACACACACACACACACGGGGTGGGGGGAGGACTTTTTCTAAACATGCTTTCTTTTTTGATTCGGGGGGTCTCAAAGCAGACGTTTCCGGTGAAAGTTCGACATCGAATTTTTGCGTGGAATACAATATGTACTTCCTCTACTTACTATACGCAGTAGAGAAAGTAAAACTGGCAAACAATATATCGTACCAAAAGGTTTGAAGTTACCTTCTACATAAGGAATAAAATAATAGCATATACATAAAAAAGAATAGTACTAAAACAAATATCGGATATATATTGAATCAAAATCGTGAGTGGTACTTTTTAAAAACATCAAAAATTTCGAAAAATACTCCATGTAAAGGATAGTTTGGGGTGGGTCATTTTCTCTAAAATCTTGTCGCATCCTTGAAAAATGCTAAACTTTAATACAAAGTTTGTTTGACCGACTTTTCGTATTGCAATTGGTACTCAGACACACACGCGTACGCACGAAGACGCGTGTTCGTGCGACCCTTTTTCTAAAATATCTTAGGGGATCTCAAAACGTGTATATTCAATGAAATCTTTGTATCAAATATTTCGGTGGAATTTCACTCTTCTCTACTTACTATGTACGTACGTGGAAGAGAGTACAAAATGAAGATTCTAACAATGGGTTTGATCTAGCTCTTTAAATATGTATAGGTTGTATTCCGAGTATATTGTAACAAGTCAAGGCAATTATGGCTGACCCAAAATTTTATGATGGTTGGTTCAAAGTCAAGTTCAATCATAGGCTTCCCATCTCTTCCGGTTTTGTGTAGTTAAAACACCCTGTGAAATCACTGTTTAAACGCTGTGATACAAATATCATTGCCCCGCCATTAAATTTTGCGTCTGTCATAGAAGCAGGTTTTGGATTTTCACAGGTGCATCCCATTAAGGAAAGGATAAAACAAATGTATTTCTTTAGCAGCTAATGCCACCTGTGGAAGACCGTTCTACAGAGTGTGGGCCTGAAAGCAAATAGCAATAAAAATACGTGTAGCTTTGCCACTTAGGTGTTTTTAGTTTTAATGACATCATGAGGGGTATCGTTCACTTGTTAGTCAAGTCGTTTATGGCCAGTACGTGACTTCTATATGTTTACTGCAGTGATTATGGCGCAGCAGGAAATTCCACAGTTACTCGGATACATTCACTCAACTCCCTACTTCCAGCTCTTGTCGACATCATTTCAAAATAGTATTAGTATAGCCAGTGGCGGTTGCTGTGTGATCGCATACTGACAACTGCACAACCAGTAACTTTTACCTCTATGTGAATGTGTATTTACCTCTATAGATATGCATATCAGCAAGCCGAATGATAAACTTGCTCTTTTAATTTTCCCGCGCCTTCCTTACTAAATGCCAGCGCATTCAGTCAACAAGCTGTAGAGACGCATAAATCAGATTTTGAGACTGGCGAAGGAACCTTTAGGGTGAGGGGTCGCGGGGAGCGGGAAAAAGCTTGCATTAAGGAATACGGCGACTTAAAGCGGCATGATCGACAAAGCTAAGACATGCTATTGTTACCGCGCAAGCGCACTGCGTTCTCCTACAAGTCTGTTTTCCTTGCTAGAGCATTTCCCTCCCAGTCGTTTAGCAGAACTTGCAATCATCTAGGCAGCCAGCTTTACGCTTCTAAATATGTAGCCATTTTCTATATTAAAATAACAGTTATGTAAACACAATTACAGCTATTTTTATTAAGCGATTATAAATGCATATGCAATTTATGTAATTTGCCATGGTCACTACTTCAGTGTGGAATATTTATTTTGTTACCGTGTTTATCAGTGTTTCTTATGTTTGTGTTTCTGGCAGAAAATTGCATGGGGCATTTGAGTCTATGATAGTGTGGAATTGAATAACATGACGAAACTGAAGGAGATAGATCTTTCGGGTTTATCGTTAGAAAAGAAGCTGTTTTTCGTAGGTAGGTACTTATTGTTTGTCAGTGAGAGAAACAGCATCTGGACAAATAATTATTGTTGTGATATTGGTAATTTAGAACAAAAAATAGCAAGACATGAAAGCTCAGTTGCCCATATGAATTGTGAATTAGAATTCTGTGGTATATGTCAGAGAGAAAGGCAGTTAAGGTGCAGGGGATGTAATATACTGCACACCCACTGCGATGTCACGAGCCGCCACTGATTATAGCTTTCACCAGAAGGTTTACCACGGCTTAATAAATCTGTAGTGTAAACTTTATTTTCTTATATGATGCTTCTGTTACTCCAGAGCATACATTCGTGCTCCTTGCACACACGCTTTCTGTTAAAATCTAGATCAGCACTGTGCAACGTATGCGAAAGAGGGGAGTTTGGGTTTCCTCCTTCCACTTTATGCAACTTTGCCTTTTTTAACCCCCAGCCTTGCATTGTGTTGCAGTGGCGGGTTGGCTACTTGCACGTTACGTTTGTTTTACGATAATACTTTCAAATCTTTGGTACTGCTTACGTTTAAGACATCCATCAATGTTTGGCGACAAAGTCGAACTGCAAGGCCTTAGAAGATACACCAAGTGATCGTCGCGTGATCTGTTGCGATACAGACTTTTATTATAGTTCAGTTTGGTGAAACTCTTATCTGCTGTTAATTTTCTTGCAGATGCAAGGGGAACATAGGAATACAGTTGACGTTAAGCAACAATGAAATGTTTTAAGAGCTGGTAGCTATGCGACGAGTTTGAAATCCCGTTTTAACCAGACCTACATTTTTTGTACAATAAGATTGGGCCCACCTCTTACGGTTTACCAATTAAGCAAAAGTCATCAAGAGTTAAACAGGACTACGTGGGCTATAGACAGAAAATTCAAAATATACATTTCATTTGTCATAAGAATATCTAAGTAATACGCTATTTGAGTCAAAATCGTTGGAACCATTTTCGAGAAAATCAAAACTTTCTAAACATTTTCCATGTAAAGGGTAGATTAGGGTAGAGGAATTTTCTTTAAAATCGTGTCGCATCCCCAAAAGATATTAAATACCGACTTTGGTTTTTAACCAACTTTTAGTTTTTGAGTTATGCTGGACACACACACATTTTTTCGATCAGGGGCCTCAAAACAAACATTTCGAGTGTGAAATCTCGACATCGAATTTTTGGGTGGAAAACAATGCTTCCCCTACTTACTATACGTAGTAGAGAAAGTAAAAAGGTGGAATACCAGTGATTAGATGACCATGGTGCATGTTTTCCAGGGAGATCGATTTGAACCAAAGGAAATATAATAAGCTAACTCCAATAAATATTTTCTCGGTGTTAGTAAGAGTAAATGCGATGGACTAATGGAGCATTCTGGACATGCTAGAACGCCTACTGCAATTCGTGACTTGCCTCAAAGTGGAGCAGCGAAGCCTGAAAGTTGGCCTAAGTCATTCAGTGAAACCAATAACAGCAGTGAACTGCAACTCTTAACAAATGTTACCGAACATTGTTAATAAGACTGTAATATTGTATAATACATGTGATGGGGCATTGATAACATAAAAATTCTTTATGTACAAAGTGACAGTGTGACAAATCCCACTCCTGACACCATTGTGAGAAATGACAGGACCATTTATTTTTTCCCTTTATTTCGTCTAAACTGAATCACAAAAATACAGTTCTGTTCTTTTTATCGTGACACAAATTACAATTCCTCGTGACCTTAACTCATAGCTGTTCTGTCCGATCGTAACCTTGACACACTTCACTGTCTGTCTCGCAATCGCACTCACTAAACCAGCTTCACACAACCAACAACTCCAACGCGACGATTGGATGTCCGGAACCGTTTCTTACAACACACTCAAAATGTCTTAACGACTCCGAACAATTCCCCCCCCCCTCTCTCTCCCTCTGCATTCGCCTATATGGTCAAGAATTTCCCGAAATTTCTCGAAATTTCCCTTTTGTTGAACTTATAAATAAACAGCGGTTGAAAGTTCCAGAACAGTCCAGAAACGCTTTGTTCTGCCGCTCCACTGTCGTCGGGCCACGTATTTACAAGCGTTGGTGTGAGGTAGGTTGACCTTGATCGTCTGATGGCTGGGGGTCAGCCGCCCGAATGGACTATCTGAACGGATTTCTAAATATAAATTATTTTGCAGATGAATTTGCATTACTATTTTACAAAGAACAACTATTTTAGGGCCCTTACATGTCTAGGTTATCTCTGGAAGATATTCAAATTCTGACTCTAAATAAGCGATTCGTTTACTATTTTAACATGCTGCTTATCGTGTTCAGTTCGTTACTTAACCTCTTCAAGAAATGAAATTAAGTTTGATACCATTTTTTCCAACCTTATAAGGAACGTGTTCCAATTCGTCCTTGAAAATAAACATGTATGAACCGAAAATTAACCGAGTCTGTATTTGAAATACCATTTACGAAAAATGAAATACTAAAAGTAAATCTGCCTTGGAACATAACTGATGAGCTGTATGTTTTTAACTACTCTTAAAATACCAAAGAGGGGCTCTACAGACCCAGAACCACTTCATGTGTGACTAAAATATCACCGTATGTCTTAGCTTGAGGGTTGCCTAAGAAACAACTTCAATATTTCAATCATAATGACTCAAATTCACAAATATAGCGTATAAATAATGCACAAACAATGCATTCCACTCTCCTCATAGAATTCGCCTCAATTGGGAGTTCTGCTGGAGATGAGGCACGTCCTTTGGACTGTAAGTTGGGTGACCATAGTTCCTTGGTTCGAATTCGGGACATGGTATTAGTTGAAATTAGTTCCTTCCCTTTAGCCTTTCTTATTACAGCACGCTTGACCACTTATGTATCCTCAAATGAACATTTTAAATAATTATAGGTAGTTCGAATAACAATGAAAATATTAGCTTCATTGAATAAAAACCGTGGATTGCAAACATTGGTGCATAATAAAGTTTGTAATATGAATTGTGGGGAAGGAAAAAAAGCTGTTTTAATTTTGCTCTTGAACTAGCTGACTATATTCTATTTTCTTGGGATCTACAAAGAAATGTGTAATAAAAGCATTTCTATAAATGTTTCTCTCGATTAACTTGAAGTAGATAGAATAAGATTGTTAGGAACAGTTAAAGACAGAATAACGAAAACGCGAGTGTAGTAATACAAAATTTTACATAAGTTATTTTATGTAATAAGTGTATAATCTGACTGATTGTGACAGAGTAGGGTGTGTGTGTGTGTGTGTGTGTGTGTGTGTGTTTACATGTATCACAATGAAAATATACGTGTTACATACAACGTTTTATGCAATTTAGAATTAAAATGCGTAGAAATAATAAATTTGCTAAATGAAACATGTATCAGATCTATGGTTGCTAAGCAGATGTTCCGTTGTTTCAACACATATAAAGGAAAATGCAAGGTAATGATAAAATTATCGAAAATATGAATTGTATCTCGCTTGACATTTTGAACGAAGCCAAGTTTATTAATTCCAGAAAAATCAAAACATACTTGCGAAAAGGAAGATGAAGTATGGTGGATGCTGATTCTGAGGTGATTCTTGTGTTTGAATGTGGCTTTGAGGTTTTCTGACAGGCACATTGGAGAAACTTCTGTTGTGGTGATGATGCCATGCTATCTTGTGGCCATGGTAATTACGTCATTCATTTTTGGGTACTGGTGCCAGAAATAGGGTAATTTCGCACGATTTATGCCGTCATAATAAGCGATTTTAATCCAAGGTGTGCATAAGTATTTTTTTTTTTTCAGTTGTATACCTGCATGGTATTCATTTTCTTTCCTTTATGTTTGCAGTATATATTATATTGGTAACTCCCACTGGTACAGTTACTCTTGGAAGACCTGTGTGTTACATGTAACGAAGTCTGAACGCCCAGGCTGCCCAGCCGTTGAAAATCAGATTTCCCCAAATTCTATTTTGTCGCCATGTGCGAAATTGGATTACTGTTTTGCCGTCTGGATCTCGGTCCTCTCAAAAGTAACTTGTCAGTAATATTTTTCCTTTGCTAATTCTGCGGTCCATTTAGCTCTACCACCTTTGGCGATTCTTCATATGCCCTAAGTAATTCAAAGCTAGACGTTTTGAAAGAGTACAACAATTTGGGGTTTACATCTGCAGCATACGCCAGAGGCAAAAGTAACCGTATACATGCTGGAAGAAAGTAAAGCAATTGGAGCCATTTAGCTTCTTGGCGAATGGGTATCAAATAATGTTTATTTCACTGAGAAAATTTGAATGGAAATGTAGAGAAGGTGACACTGAGCAAAAAATGCTCATTTTGAATAAAAATGAACAGTTTGCTACCTTGTCTTAAATTGTAGATGTACTGTCGGGTGGGAACTTTCCTCTTGGAGAATTACCAGGAGATTTGGAAGCAAGTGACATTGTTTAGGACGTTAAGTATGATCCTCTAGTTATCAGTGCAAAGTGGAAATGAGCTTCTCAATGTATAAGGCTGTGTTAGTAGATAATCGGCAGTCATTTTCCTTTGAAAATCTATAAACGGTGTTTGTTGTGCATTACAATTCAGGACTGATGAAATCAACATACTTTCCTGCAAAATAAATCGATTGTTTATAGAATTTCCATTTTAATTTGTGTAAATGCATTAACTTGACTTTATTTTTGCTTAATTGCCTGATTTTATATTGTGTAATTTTGAATTTCCGTCAAACTGATATTAAAATACATTTTTACTTTCTCTACTACGGATAAGTAGACGAGGTATTGTATTCCACCCAAAAATTCGATGTCGAGATTTCACAGGAAATATATTTTAGGTCCCATGAATAAAAAAATAAATAAAATAAAAATAAAAAAAAAATTAAAAAATGTATTTTTAGAAAAAGTTTCGTGTTTGTGTGTGTCTGTGGACAGCTAACTAAAAAAAGGAAAAGTCGGTTAAGAACCAAAGTTGGTTATTAACTGTAATGTCTTTCAAGGATGCTACACGAAGATTGTGAAGAACATTGCTCCACCCTGAACTACCCTTTTCATGGAAAAATTTTCGAAAATTTTGATTTTCTTGAAAATGGCTCTAACGATTTTTATTAATATGCCATATGTTTGAGATATTTTTATGGTAAATGAAATGTGTATCTTGAATTTTCTGACTATAGCCTATGTAGTCCTATTTACTCAGGACTGGTAAATCGTAAGAGATCGACCAAATCTTACAACACAAAAGTTGTAGATCTTGCTAAAAAACACAATTTACGTCTTTCTTTCTCTCTCCTTTTTTTGAAATATGTATATGAACCATTTCGGAGCAATTCCATGTTATTTGTGCGAGTTTGGGAGAACGTATACTTCTGTCAAATGGAACATCGTTATTTACTTTTTTTGTATGTTAACTGCAAAGAGAATGGAATTTAAAAGATTTGACTATCGCTCAAAGCCTACTGTATTCCCATATTGCCCTTGCACGTGCAAGAAAACGAGCAATAAGATACTTTCTGCAAATGCTTATCTCAACCAACACTAAGATAGAAGAATAAGAGTTTGTAAGAATGCTTAGTACAAGAGTAGAGAAAGTCATGTGAGTGCAACACATCAGAATTTTTTAGTTTTATGGGGCATCAGAATCCAGCTGTTAGGCATTTCAGAGCAGCACATTTTGTAGTTTCGTTTTATCTCATGATTAAGCATTTTTAGAGAAAAGTAATGAGAATTTTTGTGGAATGCAGAGGTTGCGAAGGGGTAGAGAAAATTTGGGCTCATCCAGCGTCTATGAAACCGATAAAAGCAAGCCGCCCCACATAACTTAGCACAGGTTTGGCATATGTTAACCCCTTAGATCGAGCCCAGTTCTTACTGACTCATAGGAAATAACTATACCTACTGAGACTTGCTATGTTATTGAATTGAAAAGACTGTAAAAATAATGAAAATAGTGTGAAATGCTTTGTGTCGCCGGTGCAGGTGGAGTGATTAATGTAGTGGAACTTGTGATTCCAGCTTGAAGCAAGAAGCTAGGTTTGCCCAGAGGTTGTTGCATAACTGGTTCAGTAATCCATTTGATCGACAGTCGGCAGACAGGAACAGTCTACTGCAGCAGCGTTGTGTGCGGCCGACAGTTCCGGTGGCCATGAACTTACCGTGAACTGCTTGTCCTTGGAGTCCGCCGCAAACGTTCCCACCTGCCTTTGTAGTACTGATGTCTCTTGGGCTTTGGACTTTGATGCTCGTTAAGGAATACGTGCAGCGGAATAAATAATGTTACAAGCAATGACGGTTCTCCATTCAAGTGTCTGACTGCTGAGGACATAATTCTCCAACAAAATATATCCCACTTCAACGAATTCGTTATCGGAATTTTCAGCATCTGCTAGTAATAGTTTGAAGCAATGAAATTTTAATAACATGGTGACTTTGTAATTTCCCTTTTTATCATCAAGAAGTGTCCACCTTCCTGCTATGCAGGACATTTAGTGCAGAAAGCTCAGCTATTCATCGATGCTTTTGAGAAAACGTGTGCTTCAGGAGACATTTTCTGTTCCTCTTACAGTTAGAGGAATCACCACATTCAAAGTGACACCGAAATTTCATCGAAAACAAACATTTTGAGGTCCCCTGAACAATAAAATTATTTAATGTACAATCTCCAAGGCCTGTGATGGCAAATTAAAGTCTGATCTGTTACATTCACGTAACTTTCTCCACTCTTGTACTATTGTTATTCCTTTATCTTCATGTTAGTTCTTATCTTTGCAGAAATTATCTTATAAGTGATTTTCTTGTAGGTGCAAGGAGAATATGGAAATTGAATAACCACCTTCCATTTGAGAAAGGTTTAAGTGATGCAAAACTCATGCAAATCTCCGGAAATGGTTCACACCACGAAAAAATGCAATTGGACATAAGTTGTGTATTTTAACGAGATCTACATTTTTGGTACAGTAAGATTTGGTCTATCTCTTACGGTTTACCAGTTATGCAAAAGTCATCAAGAGTAAACAGGACTATGGGCTATGCCCATGGAGGAATTTTCTTCAAAATCTTTGTGTCGCATCCTTGAAAGATACTAAATTTAAATACCAACTTTTAGTTTTTGAGTTATGCTGTCCACAGACTGACACACACACACACACACACACACACACACACACACACACACACACACACACACACACACACACACACACACACACACGCACACACACACACACACACACGCACGCACGCACGCACACACACACACACACACACTTTTTTCTTAAACGGCCCTTTTTTGGATTCAGGGGGCCTCACAATACATTTCCGGTGAAATTTCGGTATCCAAATTTTTGGTCAAATACAGTAGTTCCCCTATGTAAAAAGGAAAACTGGAATAAATTCCATATTGCTTGACTTTTAAGAACTCGGTCAAAATCGTGGTATTTTTTACACTCTACTTTCATTGAAAAAATTGTTTTGAACATTGTTCCTAATCTAATAATTGTTTCTCGGTTGATCAGCCGCGTCAAATTTATAAAACTCTTAACCTTCGGCCATGGAGCTCAAATGGCCGAAGGCTCCAGTTTTATAAATTTGACGCGGCTGATCACCCGAGAAGCAATTATTAATATGATTCGCCGCGAAAATGTTAACTCTTGTATTAATATTCATAACCGTTTGCTTAAATGACTGACCATTTTGATACTTTTCTAATCTTTAATGTGATATTACTTCTCACCTCCGAGTTGAAAAATTCATATACTTGGCAGTTTTGATGCATTATGTTCACATTGAGAACTTGAAGTACTGAGTAGAAATATTGCAGTCTACCCAAAAATTCGCTAAATGTCCTGACATGCAAAGGGAATTTAATTTCAACTCATCACATAGCCACCACCTCTTAAAGATTTGACTTATCCCTTATGTACATATTAAAAATTAAATTGACAATTTTGGGAATTTCTGTCTTTTAAAGGCGTTTTTCTTGTTTCTTTTTCTTTCCTTTTCCCCTCTAAAAGCCTTCAATATAATTGTATGAGTGGTATCAAGGCATTGGTTATGTTTTATTCGGTTTTGTTATCTTTTTATGCGCGCTTTTATTGCTTACTGATCAATGCACATAGGTTTTAGAGAGATGCGTAGAGCTCCAGTCGTTTCTGATGGGCTGAAAAAAGCACCAAGGGAAACCTTATGAAACCTTAGAGACCTGCTAGTACCATGCATTCCCAGTGGAGCTCGAGATTTGAATACTGATGCCGGAGTTAAATGAGAGATGAAACGAAAAGAATGTGGATGGTAGGGGAAACCAGTTCCATAGCTGGATCTATTATAAGTGAGGAAGGTGAACGTTCTACAGGCACTTGCTTGATCAGTATACCGGAGTTCCTTCCTTCACAGTTCACGGCCGGATGTCGAGTGAGTTTATGTCCTGCGTTACAAAGGCTTGGTGTTTGATTACCGCCAGTGCAACTTGATTACGTGTATCGCATCTTTACAAGCAACGTGAATCTTAATGGATAACATTTTATGTCCGAAGCGGATCATAAAAGGTCTTTCCTTTGTTTCTCTGTTGCATTTGTCTCTTTGGAGACGCTTGCGTAATTAGTCATGCCTGTGGCGTTTAAGACAGTGGACACAGACGGTTCCATGGCAGTTTCTAAATCATACCTTGAATTTTTTGGGAATGTTCTCAGAAGACCTCTTCATTCTGGATGTTTTTTACATAAATGTTAAATAGAGACGGACAAAAGCTTACTAAATTAAAAATGTGAACACGCAATTTATGTCAAATACTTTTTTCTTTTGAGTGAGCCATTTCCAAGATATTCTTGATTATGTTTTGAATTTGCCAATACGTATACTTTTCTCAAATAGGAATGTGTTATTCGTTTTTTCAACCCTTGGCGTTGCAAAGAGAACGGAATTTCAAAGACATCGCATAGTAGCCAGTTCTTAAAAGATTTCACTATCGTTTAAAGCCTACTGTATTGTCATATTCCCCATGCACCTACAAGAAAATCAGCAGTAAGATAATTTCTGAAGATGCTTATGTCGATTAAAATGTAGTAGATGGAGAAATAAGCATTTGCAAGAATATTGTGTATGTGAGCATAGCTCTGCATATATACACACACACGCGAACAGTTTCTCCAAGTTGTACTATATTAAAAGTCTATCGCAATAGGTCACGCGACGATCACTTGGTGTCTCTTCTAAGGCTATGCACTTCGACTGTCTTTCGCAAACGTTGGACATAGCTGATCTATGCAATGTTCCTTGATATCTTAATCTTGGTCCATGAATTCAAAGTAGGACCCGCATTTATATTTGCATGTATATAAATGCAAGTGGTGATTCAAGACACAGCCTAACTCAGGCTGCAGGTCGGAATACCAACTTGCGTAAACCGCGCTGCTACGTGGGACCTAGAAAATTATTCTGCTCTTCTAGTGCGCTCAATCATTTTCCCATGGCAATATCTACAAGGAAATTAGTGGGAAAAAAGCCACTTCTGCAAATGTTTATCTCTTTTAGCATTAAGTAGATCGAGTGGACGTTTGTAGGAATATTTTGTGGAATGTCTACAGAAAGTCATGTAAATGTAACATCACCATTTTACTTTCTGCTACGCAGAGGAAGTATTCTGTTCCACCCAAAAAATTCGATGTCGAGTTTTCACCGGAAATATGTTTTGAGGCCCCCTGTATAAAAAAAGGCATTTTTAGAAAATGGCCGGCGCGCGCGCGCGTGCGTGTGTGAGCAGCGTAACTCGAAAGCGGAAAATCGGTTAAAAACCAAAGTTGGTATTTAAAGTTAATATCTTTTAAGGATGCGCTACAAATATTTTGAAGAAAATTTGTCCACTTTAAACTACCCTTTACATGGAAAATTTTTCAGAAATTTTGATTCCTCGTAAATGACTAATGATTTTAATTAAAATGCTACATGTTTAAGATATTTTTATGAAACGCATATGTTGAATTTTCTGGCTGTAGCCCACATAATCCCGATCTCTGGCGACTTTAGCATAACCGGTAAACCGTAAGAGATAGACCAAATCTTACTATACAAAAATGTACATCTCAAAAAACACAATTTATGCCTAAATGAACGTTTTTGTGGAGTGAACCATTTCCGAGATATTCCTTGTTATTTCTGTGGGGTTGGAATATTATAATATTCCCATATTCCCCTTGTACCTACAAGGAAACAATAAGATAATTTCTGCAAATGTTGAGCTCAGCTAACACGAAGAAGGTATGGCAATTAGAGTTTTTGAGAATGGTTAGCACAAGACGAGAAAGTCATGTGAGTGTAACACTTGTTGAGGTTTCTTGGCGATAATTTGAATCCAACATTTGAAAGTACAAATTTTATTTGGGAAAAGAATTTTGCACGCATTTCTCAATAAAATTTAATGCCCGTAGTTCACCAGTTTTGCAAGGTGCGTAAACAGATGTATGTTTTGCTTCAGAAATACATGTAGGATTTCACATGTTAAATCAATACCCAACAGAACCAATACCTTCAGTCATAGTTTATGGTCGGTGTCGGGTGATTTATGTTCCTATGCAGGTGTGCCTTCATGGTATGATTCGATTACGTGTATCGAATCTTTACGAGCAAGTTGAAGAATATTAATGTAGAAAATTTAATGTCCCATAAAAATGCTCGGCTTTGTTTCTTTGAAACTGTCGCAGACCATGAGAACTAGCTTATGTATTTCGCCCATTGCTGTGTCGGTTGCCAAATAAGCGAATCCAACCTTGGGTGGAAAACTGTTAATAGGCAGTAAACTTAAGTCATCGGCACCTCGTGCGTTTCACACATTAGCGCTTGAAGCAGACAGTCTTCATAAACGTTGAAGACAAAGCCGCCATAAAACAAATGCGGTTTCTGCATGGCAACCTTTTATTAACGCCGGAGTTTTCCAGTGCCCATTGTTTCTTTCAGAAGATACGCAGCATTATAGCCTTTGTAGCAGCGGCAATGCATGCCGAGAGGTTATTTTCATACCATAAGTGTGACTTCAAAAGGGAGCAATATCCTTTGGTCCAATTTTTGTCATGCCTCTCCGACATCCGGAGCCGCCAATGTAAATTTTTTGAGAAGTAGCACCTTCATATAGCTCTTAACAGCCCCCCCCCCCCAAGAAAAAAAAAAAACCTGTTGCACTCACATGACTTTCTCTACTCTTGTACTATTCCTACAAACACTTATTCGTTTATCTTCTTCGTGTTATTTCAGATAAACATTTGCAGAAATTATCTTATTGCTTATTTCCTTGTAGGTGCAAGGGGAATATGGGAATACAGTATTCTTTTAGCGATAGTCAAATCTTTTTTAGAACTTGTATGGCTAAGATATTAAAAATGAATGACGATCTTCTATTTGACGAAAGTTTAAGTAGTCCAAAACTCACACAAATAACAAGAAATATCTCCGAAATGGTTCACTCTACAAAAAAAATTATTTTTGTATAAATTGTGTGTCGGCCCGGGTTGGATCCCAGGGACCCGCATGTGGTATTCGAAGCGGCGTCAGGGCGGGTTTTCTCCGGGTGCTCCGGTTTCCCGCACCACTCATTCCACCAATTGCTCCATTATCACCTTTCCAATCATCCATTTCGCCTGCATTTCATATCATCCTCTTCCTTACTATCATACCTGGTGCTTGGCTGACTACCTGCTTCCAGGTCCGGTCCATAGGTTCCTGTGCTCCCCGACAGGCGTCTGACCCTAGGCACTGTCTTGTAAGTCCTAGGGGTGTAAGTCCTACATAAGGGGAGGGTAATCTGAAGAAGATAAATTGTGTGTTTTAGCAAGATCTACAGTAAACAGTACAGTAAAGTAAAATTTGGTCTATCTCTTACGGTTTACCAGTTCCGCAAAAGTCATCAAGAGTAAACAGGACTACATAGGTTATAGCCAGAAAATTCAAGATATGCATTTCATTAGCCATAAAAATATCTCAAACATATGGCATTTTAATCAAAATCGTTAGCCATTTTCGAGAAGATCAAAATTTTTGAATAATTTTTCATGTAAAGGATAGTGTAGGGTGGAGAAATTTTCTTCAAACTCTTCGTGTCGCATCCTTGAAAGATATTAAACCTTGCCGACTTTTCGTTTTTAAGTTATGTTGTTTCTGACGGACCCCCCCTCCCCCCCCCCCCCCCACACACACACACACACATACGCGCGCGCGTCCTTTTTCTAAAAATGCATTTTTTTTATTCTGTGGGCCTCAAAACATCTGGACATTGAATTTTTGGGTGGAATACAATAGTTCGGCTACTTACGTTGTAGGGAATGTAAAAAAATTATTACGCGAGATCAGCATGGTAAAGTTCCCTTAAAATTGGATCATCGGCGGCGATTAGCATCCTTTGCATATTCTATAAACCCAGCGTTCTCATTCATCAATATGAGGTAAAATTGGCGTATGCGAAATGGCGCAATAGGGTAATTAAATATCCGGGAACCTGCTTATTGCTTGCTACCTTGGTACTTCCCTTAAGGGCGCCATGTTCGGTTCTCTGTGTGTTGTATTTTCAGGTTATGTAGTATTACCACAAACATGGAATTACAACAAAGAACAAATGAACATTGGGCGTTTGGGAAAAGAGACCTATACTAAATGATTACCTATACTACTCAGATATACAGCGGGAAGTACCCAAATCTATGAACATGCAACTGCAAATGTTCAATTAAGCGATACGGAAGGCGGAGTTATTTATTTCCTTATTCCACAGTTGTGTTATCCTATTTTTCAATCGTATACACAGTATCCGAATGACTAGAATACGTGTATATTATTTAAAATGTCATTTCCGTTAAAAAGTTACGTTTCCTTATGAAACAAACGCGCTTAGTGATACAGCTTTAAAACAAATAAACGATGTACCTCATTCGTATCTACTGTCATACAGTGCAGAAAAAACTTCAGCTACGATGGCCAATCAAAATGGGTCGCAAAGGAAAAGGAAGCGAACATTCATACATGGAACGAAAGGTTGCGCTGTTTGGACTATAGGAAATGGGAGGAGTCAGTCTGTTACACGATCGCTGCACAGAGGAGGCTAGGCACATTCGACGCACGGAAGTTCTAGTTAAAGTTGTTGCATAACTTACATTCAATGCCGTCTCCATTTGTGGTAAAATATTCAGTCCCAAAGTTTTGTACAAGTAAAGCAATACATGTATATTTCGATTTTTGGTCTGCAGACATTTTACTGTGTGAAACTAGTAATCACTTTCGAGAGACATCATGCTCTGTAGGCAGTGTGCTTTGTGCTGTCACTGACTCGCGCAGTGACATGTGGCAGGTAACTTGTGACCGCCTCATTTCGTGATAGCTGTATAAAGATTTGAAGCCTAGAGATGAGTATAGAAGGGAGAAAATAATCTCGCGTATGAATAAACAAAACAGACACGTGAAGAAATTGGAGAAGCTGTACAGAGAAATTCATCCAGTGTGTGGCGAGTCATCCAGCGCTGTAAAACACAACA
The DNA here is from genome assembly GCA_030765045.1 of Tenodera sinensis. Classification (NCBI taxonomy): domain Eukaryota; kingdom Metazoa; phylum Arthropoda; class Insecta; order Mantodea; family Mantidae; genus Tenodera; species Tenodera sinensis. The sequence continues at coordinate 23,933,383 of CM060972.1, read as the reverse complement.
CCATTGTCAATCAGCCTAAAAAAGGTGTTCCGCCAGAATCTGCTTTTAAAAATGTGCTGAAAATGAAGCAAAATCACAAGATGACAGCTACAGAAATTGCTCACCTGAAAGAATATCTTGATAAGGTATTCATAAAAGAATAGGTCGTAGGGTGTGAGCAGTTTTGGTTACAATTCCAGAAACCGTAAGTAAGGTAAACAAGCAAAAGTGTTTAGTATTGCCCAAGGCATATGCAACGATGAACAATGAGTTCTGGGATCATGTATTATGGTCAGATGAAACCAACTTCGATGTATATTAAGTTGATGGCAGATTATAGGTGTGGAGACACAGACATACTGAGTGGGATCCTAAAAAATATGGAAGCTGTGATTAAACAAGGGGGTCGCAACGTAATGATATGGGGATATATGAGGTCAAGTGATGTGGGTGAGCTAGCTGTTATTTATGGCAGCATGAACAAGTATGACTATAAAGTACTATAAAATATCTTCAGAGAAGTGCTCATAAATCTTGGAAATAATTTTTATTTCCAACAAGACAGCGATCGTAAGCATACCTCAGAAGTTGTTAGGTTATGGATCATTTACAACAGACTCCATACACTCAGGACATCTGATGGAGAACGTCTGGCGACAATTGGAAGACAGGATCAGGAAACAATATACCACAAGCAAAATAAGACTGAAAGATATTCTGCAGGAATGGAATAAAATTGATTCGAGCTTAATTAGTAAACACATACATACAATGGCAAGCTGTTTGGCATCCGTTATTCATGAGAAAGGCATGGTAAGCAGGTACTAGAGTGCTGTGTTTTGTTTATTTGAATACTTCTGTCCAACTGTTCGGAGAATGTTGTTCAGTTTTCATCACAAAAATATAGTTATATTTAATAAAAGTAAATGCATGTCACAATGAATGTGTATTAGAACATAGAAGAGAGTAAATGCCCTCTTCTAGTAGGATGATGTTGACATTTTCAATAATCCATCTCTATGTCCAAACGGTATGATGTTTCAAAATATTCCATTTCAACTTGAATTTATGAATCGGATGACAAAATCTAATGATGGCTTGATCTGGCCATCTTAATCCAGTGATAAGGGAGTTGACTTATAATGCCATGTCATTGAATGTTTGAGTAAAGATTTTACCTTCTGAAGTATCCATATTTTAGTGCTTTTTCCACTAGTTTGCAGCATCAAATTGCTTATATGTTAGATGTTAAATATCATAGTGGAAAGTATACTACCAGAAGTCCAACACGGATTTAGAAAAGAATGCTTCTGAATGGACTGCGTGTTTGTCCTAATCAGATAACTGCAAACCCTAGAAAGTACAATATTCCCACTTATATGGTGTTTCTAGATTTTGAAAAAGCATTTGACAACGTACATAGGAACATATGGAAAATAAAGGCATACCAAAGAATCTGCTAACTAAAATTACAAATTTGTGTTAGGACAGTACAATAATGATCGATTCTCCTCCCTCCCCCCCCCCAAAAAAAAAAAAAAACCATTGTGGCAACAATAAAAGTGTTCGACAAGGATGCTCATTATGACCAACTTCGTTTTATTTATATATAGATAACATTGTCGGAGAATGGCAGAATAACTTGCATGAAAACCGCCATACGAAATGGGTTTTAAGATAACACTAAAAGGTCAAAGAAGATCGACAGAACAGTTTAAAATATGAGATCGGAACAAGCCAATGGGCTTAAACAGTAAAAGATGATGAAATGTTAGAGATTAACTGTTGCAGTATTGAAAGCATGTGCTGTCTTGAATGTATGCCTCGAGATTAAGATGTTAATTAACAGCACAAAGATCTAGGACAAAAGCTTCATTGTGCAGATACACATGTTCTTTGGAATGTGATCTATCCATTCGAGGGGCTGCGAAATCAGCGGTCATCGGCGATCTGAAGTCAAGTTCTTAGTACATTTGAGCGTACTGAACCATCTTGGAAATTTTATTTCAAAGCAAACGGCTCCAGACCGTAAAAAATAAAATATTAGCAATACTTTATCTCTTGCGGAAGAGTACAATGAATATGTACAGTATGGCAGGCGCTTGTGCTTTTGAATTGCAGTTCCTTAGGGCTCATTCTTAGTACATTTGCCATGTTTTAATTTGAGATTCCTCAGTATTACTATATTTAAGGGTACACCGAAGTGATAAAGGTGATTTTCGGAAGTATTACAGCAAGAGGCTTAATTTTTTGCACAGTTATTTCCAACAACTAAAAAGTGTGTTGCTTAACTGGGAGTAAGGCTTCTAAAGCTCCAAAAGGATGATAAAAATACTGTCCCATATTTTCTACTGCATGGAATAAAATAGCGGTTACAATTTCATCAGTGTTTCTACCGTTAGTTTCAGCCAACAATTTTAATTTGCATATTTCAAGAGGGGTGTTTATTGAATCTAATGTTATTAAATTATCAGGTATTGATTTCTGAAATTTAATTTTTACATATATTGTTTGATCGCATGTTTTTGCTGATATGGAAACAGATACTCAATATTGTGTGTTGAGCTATGCAGGAATTTATTTTCTTTCTTTAACGTTGCGCCATAATTAAATTTATGTATACAACTAATGTGATATTAGTTAAATGTACTTAGCTTGTGTTTGAATTGTTACTAATTTGTTAGCTATTTTACTGCTGTGTGGAAAAGTGTTGCATTCCATCCAAAAATTTAAATCTAGGTTTCACGTTAGTTGCAATTTTTGAAGTCTGCTAAGTCGCCCCAAATAGGTTGGAATAGGTTGGAGGACGAGAGAGAGAGAGAGAGAGAGAGAGAGAGAGAGAGAGAGAGAGAGAGAGAGAGAGAGAGAGAGAGAGAGAGCGGTGGGAGATGCTTAAAAACTAACTTGCAATTAATATTCCTTGCGTGGATCGAATATACTTTAAGGTGATACTATACGAAAATTGCGAAGTTCCTCATTTTTGCTTTCTCTACTGGTAAGTAGGGGAAGTATAGTATTCCACCCAAAAATTCGATGTCGATATTAAACCGGAAATATATGTTTTGAGACCCCCTGAATCCAAAAAAAAAAAAAAAGCATTTTTAGAAAAAGGTGTGTGTGTGTGTGTGTGTGTGTGTGTGTGTGTGTGTGTGTGTGTGTGTGTGTGTGTGTGTGTGTGTGTGTGTGTGTGTGTCAGTCAATCTGTGGACAGCATAACTCAAAAACGAAAAGTAGGTTAAAAACTAAAGTTGGTATTCAAGTTTAATGTCTTTCAAGGATGCAACACGAAGATTTTGAAGAAAATAGCCCCATCCTAAACTTCCCTTTATATGGAACATTTTTCGAAAATTTTGATTTTATTGAAAATGGCTCTAACGATTTTAATTAAAATGTCATATTTGTGAGATTTTTATAACAAATGAAATGCATATCTTGAATTTTCTGACTATGTCCCCTGTAGTCGTGTTTACTGTGGACGACTTTTGCATAACTGGTAAACCGTTAGAGATAGACCAAATCATACTATACAAAAAATGTAGATCTTGCTAAAATACACATTTGTGTCTAAATAAATGTTCTTGTAGGGTGAACGTGAAATGGATCATCGTTGTTCATGTTTTTATATTTTAAGTGTGAAAAGACAACAGAATCTCAAAGCTTTAAAAGATTTGACTATCGCACAAAGCCTACTGTATTCTAATATTCCCCTTGCACCTACGAGGAATTAAGCAATAAGATAATTTTTGTAAATGTTTATCTCAAGTAACACGAAGAAGATATAGGAATAAGAGTTTTTAAGAATGGTTAGTACAAGAGTAGAGAAAGTCATGTGAGTGCAACACATCAGATTTTTTTGAACTGAGAAGCTGAATTTTTTACTGCAGATCAGCATTATTCAGTTACCAGTATACAAAATTGCAGCATTTTAGGCCATTTGATTCTCTATAAATTATAGATTCGTTATTTTGAATTATCGTCACAATACAATTTTGTTTTCAAATTACACAATAAAAATATTGTTGACATTATCTCAAGCATAACCTTTTTGTTCTGTATCCGTTTTAGCCTATGCATAAGAATACAAGTAATGTTCCTCAAAATTTTTAAAACGCGCTGCTGTATATGGTGATGGACAGGCAAATGTGCATTGCATTCACATGACTTTTTCTACTCACTCTTCCACAAACCATCCTTACAAAGCGTTATTGTTACATCTACCTCTTGATAAGCGAGATGGAACTTTGCACATTTTGATGAGTAACGGGAGAACAAAAAACTTACCAACGGGCTGCGCGGTGTTTTGCCTGTCGGTATTCTCGGCGCTCTTTGGCGTCTTCCGTTATCATAGGCGCGGATGAAACAATACAACATTTTTAAAACTACTTTTAAAGATGCTGAAACTGGCCAAGTCGCTGGGAAAATGATTAACCCTTGGGTGTGCGGTAATGTAGAGCCTAAATCCAGAATTCTTTGTGCCGGGTACGAAGTATTTACTTTTAAAATTTGGCAACCCTGGCTGCATCTGTTGTTTCGGCGCTCTCCAGATGACGGACGCCGTGAAGGTTCTTATTGGAACGGCGCTGCCTGCATGTATGTTATCTAAGGTTATGGCTGTTGGCAGTGGGGCTGCCAAAGCTATTTTGGTAACGCGTGCTGCTGAACTCTTAACAGTTTTATGGTTAGACTTTGAAACAGGCTCTCACAATCCATATTTGCAGGGAATTGTAAGATCCAAGTAACCCATGCTTTCATAGACAGTGGTTGTCAAAGAAGGAGATAATCGCCGTAAGTACAAATTAAAAACAGGACGCTCAGATCAGATTTCGATGCGTACTTTTGTTTAAACTAAGTTTAAAGGACTAGGATTTTTTTTAGGAATGTTTTCTATACATACGTTGTTGCTTAGCAAGTTTCTTACGATTCAGCCCTTTCTGGGTCAACGGGTACCGCCCGACCGCTGCGTGCGCCGTCTATGTCCATTACAGCGTTGTGAGTGAGGATTTTTTAAAAAGTCTGGCGTAACAGTTTGACCATAGGCCAGCATTGCTACCCCTAGACCGCGGAGGATCACGCACACAGAGGTCTGCACGAGCTTGGTCCAAACTCTCGGACTTAGTCTGAGATTTGACTTGTCGGCTCCAAAAAAGAGACAGAAACACTTCCCCCTTGTTGTCTCTCTCTTTACGGTGATTGGCATTCGATAAGTGCATGTAGCCATTTAACAGACAGAGGACTGGAAGAGGGTGTGTGCTTTAAAAAATTTAGACAGAGCAGATCCTGAAGACAAGGGCAGAGCCAAGCCAGACAAGTTAAATGTCATAGACTGTTGGCCGGGTTCGGGGCTAATTTGAAAAATGTTTGTCGGGTTCGGGCCGGGTCCGGACTTGAACATTAAGAGGTACAAAAATTGTTTTGTCACCGATGTCTAAATGTCGGTCTGGGTGGCTTAGTTGGTTAGATGCTGGCCTACTACTGATCCCAGGTCGCGAGTTCAATCCCGGCCCAGATTGATGGTTTTTAAGTGTGCTTGGTATTTAATGCGACACGAAAATTTTGAAGAAAATTGCTCCATCTTAATGGAAAATTTTGATTTTCTTGAAAATGGCTCTAACGTTTTTTTATTAAAATGCCGTATGTTTGAGATATTTTTATGCAAAATGAAATGTATCTTGAATTTTGTAGCTGTAGTCTATTTAGTCCTACTTACTCTGGATGACTTGCATAACGGGTAAACCGTAAGAGATAGACCAAATCTTACTATGCAAAACACAATTTATGTGTAAATAAATTTGTTGTAGAGTGAACGATTTTGGAGCTATTCCTTGTTATTTGTGTGAGTTTTGGAGAACTTGTACTTCTGTCAAATGGAACACCGTTATTCATTTTTATATGTTCACAGTGCAAAGAGAACGGGATGTGAAAGCTTTCAAAGATTTGACTATCGCTCAAAGTCTACTGTATTCTCATATTCCCCTTGTACCTACAAGAAGATAAAGAATACGATAATTTCTGCAAATGTTTAGCTCAACTAACACGAAGAAGATAAAGGAATAAGAATTTATAAGAATGGTTAGTACGAGAGTGAAGAAAGTCAAGTGAGCGTGACACATCAGATATTTTTCTCATATTCTTCAAAACTGCAGCAATTTTAATTTTTTTAGATTCCACTTCTGAACTATATTATTAGGTTTTCATTATTAATATGCAGATAGAATTCTCTGCAAACCAATATCAGGTTCAAATAAATGAATTACAACCTTTCGGAAGCCTGAATTCAAATTTTTGGTCACATTACTGTCATTCAACACCAACATTGGATTTTTTTCGGCACATGAAAATTATTTGAAGTCCTGTCTTAGACATGTGGAAAGCCGCTCCATCAGAAAGGCGCTGCACTATAGTCCCAAAACATTAGTTTTCACATCTTCTTGGGTTGAGGAGATTACATGACAGTCAAGAGGAACAAAAGAAACAGAAATGTCAAAATACTCTTTAAAATAGAGACTTGCTTTACTGCTATGTGTCTCTTGTATTTATTAATAAATTGGAATGATTATATTTAGTTTATAAATGTTTAATTTGAAATGCAGTAGTGTAACTTTGCACAAATTGTGTTTTTATAGGGAAATACGCGGAAAGGGCGTGTGGTGCAAAGATTTCCTACACTGAAATCAGTGTTGCCAGGTTTTTGATAGGGGAAATCCCCCTGTAGGCGTTGAAAATCCTCAAAAACAAAATAATTCCCTTTCTAACCATAAAACCTAACTTTTGTTGAATTGCTCTCATAAAAGACTAACTCATCAAGAATACTTATTGAAAGTAAGAAAAATATAGCTGTAACAATGACTAAAAATTTTTGGGAGGACATTCTGATGCAAATTAAGAGAATCGCAAACACAACCAAAACAACAATTGTTGTTTGGTTCTTTTAGAGAACGAGATACAAAAGAATTGTGCTCGCCCATCACGACATTAGCATTATCGCTACAGTAGGCAACAATGTTTTGAATATACAGGCCATGCTTTGATACACAGGGTTTGAACACAAAGATTCTCAGCTGTAGCGTCTGTAATAGACATATTGGCAGTGCATTGATTTTTGGCACTTCGTAAATCTACTTTCGTAAATCAGAATTAAAATTAATTTTCCTTTCAAGAATTCCACGTTCTTTTTCTTTACAGCCCTGCCGACCACATTTGTAATGAATTAATTCTTGTTCGCTTAAATGTCATACCACTGGCAGTGGTGGAATCTGGCAATGTACTCTGATGTAATTCACTGAAGTGATTCAAGGAATTTACGCACCTTATCATGCTCAATAAAATTCTTGAATTTCAAAATTTTACTTGAAAAATCCCTTAATTTCTAAAGAATGCCCTCATGCCCTTTTGGGTTGAAAAATACCTACGCTGAGCGAAATGTCCCTCAACTTGGCAGCACTGGCCGTCATCAACTTTGTACCACTTTTCAAATTTTTTCTCTTATCGTGTGTCACAAATGAATATATCAGTACTAAAAAGTTAGATACTATATATAGGAATGGCATTTATTTTTGTCGAAGCTTTATCTGAATTTTCTTTAAAGATATTTTTAAAAAAAACATGAAAAGTGGTGCAAAGTCATCCAGTTTTACGGTAGACTTGATTATATTCTAGGAATAAGCAAGCAAAGCAGTTGGGAAACAACGCCTCAGCTGTAGAAATGGAAGTATTAACCACAATACCCGGGAACATGTAAAATTAATTTACCTAGCAGCATAAACCAGGGACTTAGTTACTATCGCTGTTTGTACAAGTGTGGTATCAGGTCTGCCTCTTGGTAGGAAACAGAATTCCACAGCCGAGATAAGTAAACAGAAAAGAAAAGAGAAGTCGTGTCGCAATTAAACTCTCGACCTCTTTACAAAGCCAACTTCGGCGTGCACCTGCTGTGGGAAGCACAAGCAGCTTTCAGCTTAGAAACAGTACCATCTTCACTGTGAAGAAATATAAACACAACACAAACGTAAGTTAGTTATTAATTTGTTTTTAGAAGCTAACTTACACTTTGAAATGTCAAGAAGAATACGATTCACATTGGGGAACATTTTGGAGCCTAGCACTCATTCTTCTAGACACAAAAATTAGAGTGAAATGCTGCAGGTGTGCGTCATTCCAGTTCCCTTATGCCAGGTCTGGACATTTACGAGAGATCAATTAAAGAAAATGTAAGTATGTCAGTGAAAAATGAAGTGAAAATTACTGGGCATAACTTGTAGAGATGGGTTTCAGAATGAGAATTTGAGAAAAAGAACGGCAAGGAAGACGCAGCCACAACAGTCGGGAAAACTAAATGGAGCTGGGGGGACACGTAGCTAGGATGAACCAGTCAAGATGGACATACGAAATGACAGTGTGGGATCGGAGACAGGGGAAGAGAAACGTAGGAAGACCAAGGCGAAGATGGGCACAAGATAGGACCTCAGTGGACAAGAGAAACGTGTGATAGAATGAAGTGGAAGCAAATTATAGGACAACTAACACATGAAAAGTGAGTGTTAGAAGGCGTTAGAAGAGGTGGAACGCCCAGAGACGAGCTCACCCTGAGTGTGTCCCTACAATGGTAGGAGACCCATGTGCTAAAGAGATGTAAAGGGTTTATTTATTTATTATTTGCTTACACTTCCTCAACCACGTAAAGCAAACCAGCCAACAATTCGATATCCAAACATAACTGGAAATACATTTTAGAGGCTCCTTGAGGATGGGATGGGAGGGACAAGAAAATGAAGAAACAGATGCATTTGGCTAAAAAATTCAACGCCATAGCTGGGATTTGAACCACCGATTTTGCAGTCTCCGTCCGGCTGCCCCAGCCACTGAGCTACCATGGCAACGTACCGACACGATATTAAATTGAGCTCTCATTTTCCGGGCAAACCATAAGGAGATATCCGTATGAGATAACACCTTAGCCCGCCCCTATGTGGTGGTAGTGAGTCTGCCTCACATCCAAGAGGTCCCGACTTCGAATCTCGGTTAGGGTGACATTCGGTTAAGGTCGTCTTGCGATATAACATTGTGTAGGAGGTCGTTAATATAAAAGAAGATAGCACATCCCAATGGCGACTTAATATGTTGTAAGTACTTAATTCCTGGGCTTCATTGACCAACTGTGAGGTCAATGTTAAATTCCGTATTTTCTTGGTAAACCACAGGGAAATTTCCAATTCATGTGAGATAACAATCCCCTAATGAGCAGCCGGATGGAGGCTGGAAGATCCTTGGTATTGAATGGCATTGAATTTCTCAGTTTCATTCCAGATGCGTTTGTGTTTGACAACAGGATATTCAAAAACCACAAGTGATTTGAATACCAAGATTGTTAGTAAAAGATGCTGTTTTCAAGACCATTCCACACCCCAAACCACTCTTTACGTGGAAGAGTTCGATTTTGTCAAAAATGACTGTAACGTTTTGTATTACAATCTCTTTTGTAATAATAATAATAAAAAAGCCCAGTTACTGCTAAGCACACTTTGTCACGCGCTCAAAGTAGTGTAAACGTCAAACTTAAAACATTGTTACACACACTCGGAAGAAAACGCAACTAATCCGTCAAATCGAATCACAAGTGAACTGCTCAGACATAACTCGGAAACTGAACTACACGCCGTGTAGTCCACTGAACTGTCACTGTCTCCGTCTGCTAAAAATCCTGGCTCCGAACATTAAGTGAACCTTCTGGGAAGGGAACCTGCTAGAATCGGCCGGATCAAATCTTCTGGATACATAGTGGCTTTTGTTATGCAAGGGCCATTGTACAGCGGTAGAAGAGTCATTAGCCGCGCCCAGGCCCAGGTAGCCACACGCCGACTCGGTTGTTAATAGGTAAGTAGGCAGACGGTAACTGTTTAAGACGTTCATATGTGAAATCAATATTATCTATCTGGGCTTTTGTTTTAGACCGTGTTACCTAAATATTTTCTATTTTCAATCCTGTTTATGCAGGTTAATGTCACAATTAGATTTAGGAGTTATATGCACTAAGAACCGTTAAAATATGCATGCATATAAGCTGCAAACATATGTAAAATCTCGAAAGTATGCAGTCACAACGCATGATTTGAAGGTCTATTCACATTCTAAGCTAAACCCCAGCACAACAGCCCATGAAGGGCCAAGGCTTGCCGCCCAGCCGCTGCGTCCCCCGCTTCTTCCCACAATAGGCGTCATTAGTGGGGTGCAGTACTGGTGTGTGGGATGTGGTCAGTGCTCCGAGTCCTCCCAGCCAGTTACACGGTCTTCTCGACCTCGGGTCGCTAGGGTTTTCAAATATGTCTTCCTGGTGGCTACTATTGGATCTGTAGTAGACCACTGTTCTGTGTTCGGGAGTAAATTTATAACGTCTGTTGATATGAGTTTGTCTTCATTTACGCCAACTTCATTACCCAAACACCAGTCCATGCGTTTCGTAGTACATCAATAAACTTGACTTTTCTGGAAGTAAGTTAATAGTTACATCTTGGGATGGTTTTAAAATTTTTCCTGATCAATCATGAAAATCATCTTCACTCATTTTTACGTTAAATGTATCTACATAAGAAACTGGCGTTAGTAATTGCAGAATATAACGTTTGTTAGTGCATGGTACATTTCCCCCCAAAGGGCACATTGCTCTTTCTCTAAACATATAGTTTTCACAATAAATACATTCTAGAAATATACTAAATATACAACGTTTACTAAAATACTCTTAACGTAGATAAGATATTGTGAAGTCGGGCTCGGTGCACAACAAAGGACGGACAGGGCCAAGCTCCTTCACATTACATGCCTTATAGGCGAGCGGGCAAGGTCGTTCAAGGTCTGGCTGCCTCGTGCGACTGTTGTGTGTACGTTGACTCAACAGTCGAAACGCCAGAAACAAAAGGGGTTTTGAGACTTCTGGCTACGTCATTTTCGGTACGTGTGTGATTCGAGAAATGTCCGTGTGCCATCCCCAGTATATAAGGAGGCCAGAGAACAGCAGATCAGTGAGTTTTAGACTTGAGTTATGGACATGAGTCGGTTAGTGTGTCAGTGAGTATGAGACAACTGTGCGTGTGTGTCGTGTTGGTACGTCGTAATTAGTGTATGAGAGACAAAGGAAGTGATGAAAGGCACCGAAAGGACTGAGCAAGGTTATGAGGAGAATCATGTGCGCTGCGTTAACGACGAGAAGAAAAATGTGTATTTATGGTAACATTTTAGAAGTCCTAATAGTGATAGAAAAGAAACGGGGCTGATTTTGACGTTTTGTCACGATATTATAGACAACACATTACAAAATTAAGACTAGGAAATCCCATCGGTGTCATTTTTTCGTTACTAAACCTCTACTTTCGTAATATCTATTTTATAGCATCAATCGTTTTCAAAATGTTGTCACACCCCCAGATTTAAATGTTAATATGGCACATATTAAACATCTAAGGAGTCTTTGTTTCCCTGCATGGTTTGGTCAATATTCAAAACTGAACACGTGCTAGCAGTTACGTATTAAAGCAATCAAGTCCATTGAATTTAAATACAGTAAAAAATAAATCACATGTTTATTTTAGTAAGTTAATGTCACACCGTAAGAGCTATATCTGGTGAATAATGCTAGCTTAACCAACAGCTTATTGAAAAATTGGATTCACTGTCCACGCGAATGTATACTGTTGCACTCAATGAAAGCTGCCACGTGCAAGAGCAGGTGCAGCAGTTGCACTGTTGTCAGATTTTCGTGATAAAGTAACTAGAAGCAGCTGGTTTTAATACTTTTACTTCCTGAGTTTTATCCGTATACCTTATGTTCATTTTAGACCGCGCGCGGCAATTTTTCCAAGAAGACAACGTTTTTATTGGGCGGGAATTCAGAACACCACAAAACCTGTGTATTTCCAACGAATTCTCCACAGCTAATTTTTCGCTGGAATACGATACTTCTTCTATCACAGGTAAGCGATGGGACAAGTAAATACCTGACATACCTGTTTCTACCCATTTTCCCCAAAGTATTCTTAAAAATCTGATGTGTTGCACTCACATGACTTTCTCAACTCGTGTACTAACTATTCTTACAAACTCATATTCCTTTATCTTCTCCTTGTTAGTCGAGATAAACATTTGTACAAATTATCTTATTGGTAATTTTCTTTAGATGCAAGGAGAATATGGGAATACAGTAGGCTTTGAGCGATAGTCAAATCCTTTAAATTCCATTATTTTCACGGCCAAGAGAGAAAAAAGTGAATAACGACCTTCCATTTGAGAGAAGCTTAAGTATTTTAAAACTTGCACAAATAACAAGGAATATCTCCGAAATGGTTCACTCCACAAAATATGCATTGGGACATAAATGGTATGTTTTAAGCAGATCTACATTTTTGTGTAGTAAGATTTGGTCTATATCTTACGGTTCACCAGTTATGCAAAAGTCATCAAGAGTAAAGTGCGCTATAGCCAGAAAATTCAAAATATTCATTTTTGCCACAAAAATATCTCAAACCCAGTGCCATAGCCGGGATTTGAACCGCCACTTATCGAGCGTCTACTATGGCATAGGATTTTTCAGCCCTGATTCCACCTCTTAAAAATTGCCCACACAGGGCTTGTGTTTAAAAACACCACAATAAGTTTGTTGGCATAAATAAATAATTACGAAATTTTAATCAAAATCATTAGCCATTTTAGAGGAAACCAAAATGTTCCATATAAAGGGTAGTTTAGGGCGGAGAAATTTTCTTCTTTGGTTTTCAACTGACTTCTCGTTTTTGAGTTGTGCTTTTCACAGACTCACGGACCTTTATCGAAAAATTCTTTTGATTCCTCGGGGCCTGAAAGCATATATTTCTGGTGAAGTCTCTACGGCGAATTTTTGGGTAGAATACGGTACTTCCCTTATTTACTATACTATTAGAGAAAGTAAACATACTTGCTCTATCTACCTCTTGGTAATCAACCCATTCCAGTAGGAATGATTATATCGAAAGTGTTTAATTCCACAAAACGTGTAACATAAATTTCATGTTTTAATTGGATCTACTTCCGTTTGTGTTTTAACTTTTATGTTTCGCTTATGGTTTACAATATTTTAAGATACACGCTTTATTGGTCATGCAGGTAGCTTATACATTTGTTTTAATTAAACTCATTTTAAACATTTTTAAGAAAATAAAAACTAATTTTATATTTTCTATCACGCAGACGTTTTTAATTCCTCCAAAACATGTATTTTTACTTTCTCTGCTACATATAGTAAGTAGAAGTAATGTATTCGACCCAAAATTTGGATGTTGCGATTTCACCGCATATATATGTATGTTTCGAGGCCCCCGAATAAAAAAAGCAGTTTGAGAAAAAGGCCCACGCATCTGTAGCACAGTGCAGCTAGATTCTCTAACCTGATGATAACATAAGAAAAGCAGAGGAGGTGATGATGACATGTGATACATTTTTCGCGAATGAAGAATGTTATTGGTTGAAATTTGAAACTGTTGTGCACATGATTGGTTGATTACAACCAAGTCACGTATGACTGGAATAGTCATATGAAATCTTCTCGTGGCATTACTACAGGAAAAGCTGATGAAATTAAATGCACATGACGTTTGTACCTTGTGTTAGACTTTCCTTAAGTTAGCTTCAACTTGCTCTACAACGTATGAGAATTTTCATAGCATGCAGTGAGTTTTAAACCGTGCAGATAGCAGCAAGGAGGGATTCACTTTTCTCCCCACCTCGTGGCAATTAGTGGCCTACAGCGGCTAGAGGTAGCCGAGACCTGACCAGCGACATCGGTAATTAGCGGGAAAATAATGAACCTTGGTTACCGGCAGCGTTAGTGCGCTCCTGGATACTTGCTTGTCTTGTTATAACAGTACTTTAGCTACATGTTTGGATTTGTCTGGAACTATGTTTGAACTAGAGTTAAAACGGCGTAAACCACTACGGTAAAAACTAGCTTAGACAAAAAAGGTATTGCACGCATTTGATAACGAATCTGTACATTGGGTAAAACTCCGGGAAAAAAATCTGATGTGTTGCACTCACATGACTTTCTCTACTCTTGTACTAACCATTCTTACAAACTCTTATTCCTATCTTCTTCGTGTTAGTTAAGATAAACATTTGTACCAATTATTGCTTATTTCCTTGTAGGTACAAGGGGAATATTAGAATACAGTAGGCTTTCTGCGAAAGTCAAATCTTTTAAAGCTTGGAGATTCCGTTCTCTTTGCACGATTAACAAATAAAAAAATGAACAACGATGTTCCATTTCACTGAAGTTCCAAGTTTTCCGAAACTCACACACAAAACAAGGAATATCTCCAAAATGGTTCACCCTACAAGAAAATTTATTTGGACATAAATTGTGTATTTTAGCAAGATCTACATTTTTACTTTCTCTACTGGTAAGTAGGGGAAGTATTGTATTCCACCCAAAAATTCCATGTCGAGATTTAAACGGAAATATATGTTTTGAGGCCCCCTGAATCCAAAAAAAGCATTTTTAGAAAAAGGTCCGTGTGTGTGTGTCTGTGTGTCAGTCTGTCATTCTGTGGACAGCATAACTCAAAAACGAAAAGTCGGTTAAAAATCAAAGTTGGTGTTTAAGTTTAATGTCGTTCAAGGATGCGAAACGAAGATTTTGAAGAAAATAACCCCACCCTAAACTACCCTTTACATGGAAAATTTTTCGAAAATTTTGATTTTCTTGAAAATGGCTGTAACGATTTTGATTAATATGTCACATGTTTGAGATATTTTTTATGACAAATGAAATGTATATCTTCAATTTTCTGGCTATAGCCCCTGTAGTCGTATTTACTCTGGACGACTTTTGCATAACTGGTAAACCGTTAGAGGTAGACGAAATCATACTATACAAAAAATGTAGATCTTGCTAAAATACACAATTTATGTCTCAATAAATTTTCTTGTAGGGTGAACCATTTCGGAGGTATTCCTTGTTATGTGTGTGAGTTTCGGAAAACTTAGAACTTTCGTGAAATGGATCGTTATTCATTTTTGTTATATGTTAAGTGTGCAAAGACAACAGAATCTCAAAGCTTTAAAGCATTTGACTATCGCACAAAGCCTACTGTATTCTAACATTCCCCTTGCACCTACCTATAAGGAAATTAGCAATAAGATAATTTGTGCAAGTGCCTATCTTAACTAACACGAAGAAGATATAGGCATAAGTGTTTGTAAGAATGGTTAGTACAAGAGTAGAGAAAGTCATGTGAGTGCAACACATCAGATTTTTTGTATAGTATGATTTGGTCTATCTCTAACGGTTTACTAGTTATGCTAGTCGTCCAGAGTAAATACGACTACAGGGGCTATAGCCAGAAAATTCAAGATATGCATTTCATTTATCATAAAAATATCTCAAACATATAAGATTTTAATCAAAATCGTTAGAGCCATTTCCAAGAAAAACATAATTTTCGAAAAATTTTCCATCTAAAGGGTAGTTAAGGGTGGGGCTATTTTCTTCAAAACCTTCGTGTCGTCGCATCCTTGAAAGACATTAAACTTAAATACCAACTTTGGTTTTTAACCGACTTTTCGTTTTTGAGTTATGCTGTCCACAGACACTTTTTATTCAGGGGGGCCTCAAAACATATTTCCGGTGTATTCTCGACATCGAATTTTTGGGTGGAGTACAATACTTCCCTTACTTACTAGTAGAGAAAGTAAATAAAGTGCAAACATTGAATAGTTCGCTTTTTATTGTATTTGCACTTCATTTTTTTTTTTTCATTTGGCGCAAGTGAATTGCTAATATCAGCAATATTTAACGCTTAGTGTGGCCTTTTAACCCTTTCTAAGGCCGTGGGAAGTATGCTTCCCACTTGTGTTATGTTAGAAGGGCCGCGGGAAGGCTACTGGCCTCTTCTAGTGTGCGCTGGCATCCAGCGGAAACTTCTAGTGTGCGCTGGCATCCAGCGGAAACTTCCTGGCCAAATTCAAAAGCTGCAGCAACACTTGGGAGAAAATAGAGACCATCATATGTCTCCTCTCAGCCCTTTTAGAATAAATGGCCCACGTAAGGGGAGGCACAACTTTAACTCGCGCACTACTGTGGAATGCAGATGGCATCCACAGGAAGCAACACGAACTTGAAAACTACCTACGGCGTAACAAAATTGACGTCGCATTCATCTGCGAAACAAAATTAAAGCACGAGCACACTTTTAAACTCCAGGGGTATCAAATCTTTCGGAACGACAGAATTGGCAGACAAGGGGGAGGGACTGCTATTTTGCTTAGAAATACTATTGCTCATGCTTCTGTTACGTTGCCTGTAATGGCAGCGTTAGAGTGCACAGCACTTAAAACACGTGTAAATAGTAAAACGGTTATGCTGGTAGCACTTTATCGGCCCCCTAACTCCCCAGACTTTACACAAGACCTCGAGCAGATCCTCGCTTTAGAGGAGCACGTTATAATTGCAGGAGATTTCAATGCCCGGCACCCCTGGTGGTTTTCACGCCGGGCAAACGCGGCGGGAAATCTCCTGGTTGAATTTATAACTGATAATGATGACATTGAGGTACATCTTCCCCCAGAACCCACTTTTTGGCATCGATCAGGGCACTTTGACGCTGAGATTTTGGACATCGTACTAACAAAAAATGCGACACTGTTAAATAACTTTACTGTTTATCACAGCCTGGACTCCGACCATCTTCCTGTGCATTTCGACATACAGGGTGGCATTTCAGCCAGTGCCTCTGGCCCTCAAAGTAGAGCTGAGACCGACTGGAATAAGTTCACCATTGAAATGCACGGGATGGCGCAACCCAGACTGTCATACTATAGCGAGGCAGACATAGATGTCGCCATTGAAAACTTTACTGCCTCGCTACACACAGCCAAGAGAAATGCTACCACATACACCACAAGACCACCCGGTTTTTGCACGTACCCCGAGGTAGAGCAACTCATTGCGCGGAGACGACGCTTGACAAAACTGTGGCGATACACCCGTCAGCCTGAATATAAAGTGCTAGCAAAATGGCTACGCAACATCATTCGGCAACAAATTAAAATCAATAAAACTGAACAATGGGAAAACAAAATGCTGAGTACCACACATTCGGACTCTTCTTTGTGGAAATTACTCAAGGCTTTCAAAGTTTCCACGAGCGTCAACTCCGCAACTGAGGCGCTGCACACTCAAAGCGGCTTGCACTTCTCCGCAGAGGAGAAAGCCGAGGTCTTCGCTGACTGTCTCCAAGACAGATTCACCGAAAACCCAGTGACCAACTGTGAAGTAGAACGGGAGGTCCAGACATGGGTACAAACCTGGGTGGCGCAGAAGCAAGAGCAACAACTACCCACCATAACACCGCAGGAAATTTACAAGCTCATTAGGAAATTGCCTAATGGGAAAGCTGCCGGTCCAGACAAAGTGACTAATGAGGAACTTAAGCATCTCCCGAGAAAAGCTCTGGTGCAACTAACAAAGATATTTAACGCCTGTTTGCAGCAAGGCTATTTCCCCTCTACTTGGAAACGAGCTAAGGTTATCATGCTCCCAAAGCAAGGGAAAAGCACCAGACAACCGCAAAACTACCGTCCCATTAGTCTTTTGTCTACTATTGGTAAACTGCTGGAAAAATGTATCCTTTCTCGACTTCAAAAACAAGTCTCGGCAACACATGAACTCTCAAATTCACAGTTTGGCTTTAGAAAAGGACATTCCACTGAACTACAGCTCCTCAGACTAACTGATGACGTAACAGAGCAATTTAACAATGGGGCTTCAACGTTGGCGCTATTTCTGGACGTAGAAGCTGCATTTGACCGGTGCTGGCACAATGGCCTTATTTATAAACTGCACCACAATTTCCCGGCTCTTCAAAATTATCTATACTTGCTGCACAATTTTCTAGAAAATCGGCAGTTTTACGTCCAAGTGGGCCGCTCCTCCTCACGGGAGCGAGTGATGCGGGCTGGCGTCCCACAAGGGGCAATAATGTCCCCTTTTCTGTATATATTATTCACCAATGATTTCCCAGTGGACGCCAGGTGCAAGGTCGCCATGTATGCTGACGACACTGCAATATACAACCACCATAGAAATCCACGTTTCGGCCTTGCAGAAATGCAACGTTATGTGAACAACTTCCTCTCATGGCAACATGACTGGAAAATCAAAATTAATCCCGACAAATGCCAGCTGAGTCATTTCTCTAAGCGGCGTCACACTTTGGCAACGGTCGGTGGTCAAATATTGCACTGCCGTCAGCAGGTTAAATACTGAGGTGTCACCTTGGACCGCACAATGTGTTGGTCCACCCACATAAAAAATAGCGCCAATAAAGGCAGACAGCGGCTAAAGTTGTGCGCCCCCATCTTCCGTAGTAAACAGTTGCGACTAAAGTCAAAACTTATACTATATAGGTCATTTATTCTCTCGGTGGTCCCGTATGCATGTGTGGCCTGGGCTAATGCCTCCAAAACTGCCCTCAAACAACTCCAAACCCTCCAAAACCTCTCCCTCAGAAAAATCCTCTCTGCTCCACTCCTCACCACCACCCAAACTCTTCACCTCGAAACTCATATCCCGTTCATCCCGGAGGCAATAGACAAAAGAGCAATGGCGGCATGGACGCGCATTAGGAACCACGAAAATGACGTGATCGCTAACATCGGCAAAGGCGAGGCGAAGCACCGCAAGCATACTAGGATAAAAATGTTCTAGAAGCGGCTCGGCTCGCCGACTAATGAGACATTGCATGGCTCGCCGACTGATGCGCATTCATGGAACCCAGGCCCTAGGCCACACACTCCGGAAGAGGTCTGTGCCTCGGAAACGCCACAGGAGCTGCAACCTGGTCCGCACAGGAAAACTGCGGAAAACCTGTAAATAGTGAAATGTATATAGTGCAGTGTAAATATGTATATACGAGCGTGTGTGTGTGTGTGTGTGTGTGTGTGTGTGTGTGTGTGTGTGTGTGTGTGTGTGCGTGTGATGGGACATATGTGTGGTATGCCCAGGACTGAGTGAGTTTATGTATCCGTGTATATAAATTAAAAAAAAAAAAAAAAACTATCAAAAACAGACAGACAAAAGACTGAGAATACGCCCAAAAACTGTTCTCGGTGGGCTAAAGCCGCTCACTGTATGGGTTTTTTGATGATATAAAAGCTAACAAGAATACCCATGTAAATATTGTAAATTATAATTAATGTCAATTTTAGCCTGTAAGCCGGGCCCCTCTGTACCGGCACCAGGAAAATTTTTTCCTCAATAAAATAAGTCTAAGTCTACAGATGCTGTCAGTTTTGCTCCACCAATGAGCATGATAAAAGAACATTAGATTTTCCCCCTTAAATTGACGCCATCCAACGCATCGGACGGTGGATGAATGAAACGGGTGAAATGATGTTGAAATGAGCCCGAGGTCCATGGAGCTTTAAGTTACCCGACATTCGTCTTCTCAGAATAAGGGAAAACCTCGGAAAAAACCTTACCCGCATAACTTTCCTAAGCGAGATTCGAACTCGGGACCTCTTGAACATGAGGCAGACACGGTAACGATCACGCTACCGAGGCGGGCGAACATGTACATGTGCAAAGGTACATGTTCCATTATTTTAGAAAGTTCCATGGAAAATACCTAATCGAAGGGATGAAGTGAGGGGGAGAATTTATGGGAGATTTCAGTTTTAATTTATACTAAAATGTATACAATTTTACTTGTTTGTAGCTTTTACTTTCTCTTCAACGCATTGTAAAGTAGAGGAAGTATAGTATTCCACACAAAAATTCGATGTTTAGATTTCACCGGAAATATATTTTGAGACCCCTGGAAAAAGAAAGCATTTTTAGAAAAAGATCCGTGTGTTTGTGTGTCTGTCAGTTGGTGAACAGCATAACTCAAAAACGAAAGGTCGGTTAAAAACCAAATTTGGCATTTCAGTTTAGTGACCTTCAAGGATGCGACACGAAGATTTTGAAGAAAATTGCTCCACCCTAAACTACCGAAAATTTTGAAAATCTTTATTTTCCTGAAAATGACTAAGGATTTTGATTCAAATGTTTGAGATATTTTATGACAAGTGAAATATGTATCTTGAATGTAGTCCTGTTTACTCTGGATGACTTTTGCATAACTCCTAAACCGTAAGAAATAGACCAAGTCTTACTATAAAAAAGTGTAGATCTTGTTAAAACACACAATTTATATCTAATTTTTTGTAGAGTGAACCATTTTGAAGATATTCCTTGTTATTTGTGTGAGTTTTGGAGCACTTGTCAAATGAAACATCGTTATTAATTTTTTATATGTTAAGCGTGCAAAGAGAACGGAATTTAAAAGCTTTAAAATATTTGACTATCGCTCAAAGCCTACTGTATTCCCATGTTCTTGCACCTACAAGGAAATGAGTAATAAGATAATTTCTGTAAATTTTTATCTCGACTAATACGAAGAAGATATAGGAATAAGTGTTTGTATGAATGGTTAGTACAAAAGTAGAGAAAGTCATGTGCGTGCAACACATCAGATTTTTCATAATAAAGCACTTACAGCACAGGACACGTGTATTCTGTAAATGTTAGATGTAACAGAAGACTTTTCCTATGCGCATTACACTTTTATATGGGGCGTGGGAAGTATACTTCAAATGTTAAAAAGAAAAAAAATGTTCCCAAAATGTTTTCGTGTTTATTATAATATAATGCCCAACGTTTACTGTCAATATAAGAGGCCTCTGTTTAACTTAAAATCACTCGTCTCCAGAGGCACGCCCGTCCACGTGTTAGGTAATTTTTTTAAATTAAATCTTTATGTATAGGCGCCTTGACTATTGGGTCTTCTCACGACTTCAAAAATTATATTAAAAGTGTTACATGAATAGCATAGTACATTAACAATATATGTGTTATATATCTAAGTTTTGCAACTGGTTAGAACAACAATGTTTCACTTTTTACAATTTATTTAGTATAGATATTTTTCTGCAAAATGTTATTAGGCTTGTGGCATTTCTTGGAATAATAGGAAATCAAGCGTTTTGTGTTAGAAGTAGAGTAATGGAGTAATTTGTAGCAAAGTTGTCATATGTCCTTGCGCGGTGGTTAAAATTAGTGGGTATTTTCTTGCGGATCGTTTGCGCGGTTTCAATTGAGGCGTCTAGACACCGTCACTGCTCGCCGGGCGGGGGTGACAAGCGGAATAATAGCTGCAGCACCACCACCACGCCATCTGGGAGGGAAGTTAGGAGTTGAGGCAAACTGGTCGATGGGGATCCTTCCCAAGAGGTTCACGACAGATCGCTTTAGTTTTCCACTTTTTCTGCTCTAACTTAGGACATATATCCTATATTTTATCCCGAAGTTCGATAAATGGTAGCTGCAGTAGTGTACACATGCAGTATTATGTTTATGTAAAAAGTAATAACACCTTTGCAGGCATTTTCTGAAAGAAAAAACCTGAACTTAATTGGCAAGTTCTGTAGACATCTCAATTTTGTTACTCCTGTCGATGAAAAGCTGAAATAATAATGATTTTTAGTGTCTTAAGCCAAACATAGTCAACACAGGGGTACGCGGAGACTTCTTAGAGGATGCATACAATTTAAATGTGTGATAGACTCATTGCCATGAAGAATCGAGGCATTAATTAAATCAAAAGGCAATCCGTCAGAAATTGATAAAATAGAATACCTAATCCATATGATTATAAAATTAACAATGTACACTTACTGTTTTGATCAGTGATGAACCTGACATTGTACTCGTAGCTTAATTTGACCATGTTTTGAAACACTGAATACCAAGAGGTGCTTTTTTTTTTTTTTTTTTTAAGCTTTGTTCTCAGTCAACACCAGAAATAATCCTTAAAATGCCATGAATTTCCGCATCTTAAAAGAAAAAAGGCATTTTTGTAAAATGCTCCCTATATGTGTGTGAGAGAGAGAGGCAAGGTAACTAAAAACGTAAAGCCAGATGAATTAGGAACAATCCACAATTCCTATACTTTATTTTCTTAAAACATGTGGAATACTCCGGTAAAATGTATCGTATGCTTGAGATATCACCAAAGAGTAAACTGCATAGCATGAAATTTCTTCAAATAACCTGTTATTCGTATAACTAGGAAATGGTAAGAGCTAAACAAGAATTTACAGTAGATACATGGATCTCGGGGAAACATCCGTTAGTCGAGATAAACATTTGCAGAAATTATTGCTAACTCTTGTAGGTGCAAGGGGAATATGGGAATACCGTTTTGAGCGGTAGTCAATCTTTTAAAGCTTTGAAATTCCATTATCTTTGCACGGCCAAGAGATAAAAAAAATAAATAACGTCTCATATGAGAAAAGTATAAGTATTGCAAAACTTGCACAAATAAGGAATATATCCAAAATGGTTCACTCCACAGAAAAAAATACATTTGGACCTAACTTGTGTGTTTTAACAAGATGTGCATTTTCTGTGCAGTAAGATTCCATCTTAGAGTTTACTAAAGCGCGTCTCACCCTTAAAAGACAGTACACGTTAAATGGAGCACAGTGTTGCAACATGTACTAGTTGCGAATCTTTCTCCGCGAGCGACTCGAGGTGGCCTGAGTCCTGTACTTAGTCCTTCAATTGCTGCTTGACGAGACGGGCACTTTTAACTTTGGTATCCCTCCACGGCTTTGTTACTGTATGACCTAAATTTACAAATGACTCGTCTGTATAAACAATTGATTTCCTCTGGTCCCTAAACCTTTTTATGTTTTTTAGATATTTATGTCGCCATCTGATGATATCGATATCGTCTCTTTCTATTAATATGCACTTGTTACCCTTTCTTTCATATTCGAACCCCAAATCAGAGTGGCCCTTGAGAAATTTGGTAGGGTTTCATCACTGTTGAACTGTGACAAAATTATATTCAGCGTGGGTGGAATATTTGCAAACAGTAAAGAATGAACAATTCGCCGCACTCCACCTTGCACTATTCAATCATATTGCGTTAACCTAGCGTTTTGTGTAGTCCCGCCCCTTTTGCTTTCTTTTTCGATGGCGTTCTTAGAGGTCCTTCCATTAGTTCCTTTTTAATCATGCACACTACTGCTTCTGAACACCCGATAGCCTTAGCTGTTTCTTTTACTGCCTTTACTGCCAAGCATTTTACTTCAACAATAATCTAACACATTCATAATTGTTTGGCGTTCCTTACTTCTTAATTTACCAACATATCGTCTCTTCCTAGCTTCCCCCTCCATAACTACAAATATTTACAAAAATATTAAACAAATAACGCAATAACAGCTCACAGTTACACACACGGCTTCTTTCGAACTAATGCTAGTGCTGCTCCTTATACTATCTTCTGTGTCAGGCCTGACGCTGAATAGATGAATACCTTTTGTTTGCCTTATTGGATAAAAGAAAGAGGTTACTGCCTTTTGGTTTATTTTAAAAACTGTCTCCAACCTTCCTCAACATTTGTTCTCGCTGGTTCCCTGATGTAAACTCAATAACAAAAAAGTTTCACACTGCGTAACTTTTACAGTGCACAGATATAAAATTTTCCGAAAACATTTAATTTAAAAAATTATAACCCTTAACTGGGTAAACATAGAGAATTCAAAGTAGGCAGGTAGTAGCACTATAGTTTACTCTACCTAAGAAAAAAATATAGATGCATTCTAGCAGTTAGTTTGTTAGTGCGTGATGAGTGTAGAAACAGCAAATATCGGACTTCTATTGAAAAAAAACGTTTTCTGAAGAAATTTGGACCTATAGAAATGTATAATGACTCTGAAAAGGATATAACCTGATAGAGAAAAAAAATTCTGCATAGGATAATGTGTTCAAACCTGAAATTTATAACAAATGAATATTTGTCAGAAAATTCAAAATATACATTTCATTTGCTATAAAAATATCTTAAACATTTGGAATTGTAATCAAAATCGTTAGAGCCATTTATTCAGAAAATCAGAATTTTCCGTGTAAATGGTAGTTTGGTGTGGAGGAATTTTCTTCAAAATCGTGTAGTATCCTTGAAAGATATTAAACTTAAATACGAACTTTGGTTTTCAACACACTTCCCTACTTAGTATACGTGGTAGAGTAAGTAATAAGCGTTCCTAAGAGGTCATAAATGTAAATGAGGCATGCAGAAAGCCATGTTAATGTAGTGCAGAAGTTTATGTATTCCGATTAACTAGACTGAAGAAGCAGGCAGGACTGTAAACGCACTTCTCAATTTGGTGCGACATGACTCGTGGGAAGCAAGCTTTGGTTTAATAACGTTTTCGCAGCTCATGTTCGGGGTACCGACTTGATAGGAACAATACAGTAACAAACCCGGGGCATATTCCTGCTCTGGTTAGAACAGCTTGTCGACCGCAAACAGGATTCCAAGTAAACTAATTCTCCAGTTGAAGCTCTTGGCACATACTCAAGGAGACATCCCCTCCTATAATCTCCGTAGCGAGGAATGTTGTGTTCCTTTTGTTTACCAGAATTAACAGGAACGTGGATTCTCATCCTAATTAATAATGTCGACCAGGAAGCAAGTGTATAACATGGTAAGTGGTCCCCGGCACTTGGCACGTGTTGCATGCGTGTGGCTGTTTATTCCTTGAAGTTAACCACTGTAACAGCTTGTGAAGTGAAGTGAACAGTCAAGGAAGAAAATGTGCATTTCCACTGCTATATACTGCATCCGAATAAGGCAGTTCTATGGAGGAGAGATGGGCAAAAGTAGATTCATGAATCCGTGTGATTCGTGAACCTATCGCCGTGTAACTATGCAACACAACCTTCCTTAGTTTTCAGGAGTCCACAGGTCACTTCCAGTCGTTTCGCGACCGGTATCATTGGAGGAATTAACATCGTCTACCTCATTTGTAACAAGATATTATATGCTTTTCTTCTAGCCAACATTGAACAGCTGTATTGTAGGTATCACGCCGCATACAACGGGGGAAAAAAAAAACCTAGTGTTTTCTGAACTACACGTTTGCTTTCTCTACCACGTATAGTAAGTAGAGGAAGTATTATATTCCACCCAAAAATTTGATGCCGAGATTTCACCGGAAATATGTTTTGAGACCTCCTTAATTTATATATAAAGCATTTTTAGAAAAATGTGTGTGTGTCAGTCTGTGGATAGCATAACTCAAAAACGATAAATCGGTTAAAAACCAAAGTAGGGATTTAAGTTAATGTCTTTCAAAGATGCGACATAAAGATTTTGAACAAAATTGCTCCACCCTAAACTTCCCTTTAAGTGGAAAATTTTCCGAAAATTTTGATTTTCTTGAAAATTGCTCTACCGATTTTGATTAAAATGCCATTTTTATGAGAAATGAAATTATATATTGAATTTTCTGGCTATAGCCCATGTAGCCCTGGATGACTTTTGCATAACTGGTAAATCGTAAGAGATAGACCAAATCTTACTATGCAAAAATGTAGATCGTGCTAAAATTCACAATTTGTCTTTTTTTCTTGTGTAGAGTGAACCATTTCGGAGATATTCCGAAGTTTTGGAGTACTTATACTTCTGCCAAAAAGAACCCGCTATTCATTTTGTATATCTTAATCGTGCAAAGAGAACGGAATTTGAAAACTTTAAAAGATTTGACTGTCGTCCAAAGCCTGTATTCCCATATTTCGGTTGCACGTGGAAGAAAACGAGTAATAAGATAGTTTCTACAAATCTCAACTAACACGAAGAAGATGTAGGAGTAAGGGTTTGTAAGAATGGTTAGCACAAGAGTAGAGAAAGTCATGTGAGTGGAACACATGTTTTTATATATTTCTGATTCCTTAGACTTGGAGCCGGTGTGTCAGAAACGTCCTGTCTGCAGTTTATCCATGAAATAGGCTACGGTCATTATCTGCCCTGTGTCATTTTCTAAATTTACAGACAACCTGTTCAGTATACCTAGTACTGGCACTCTTGTTCCTTCTGTCCAATTATTGACGGTATAGATTTGCCTAGGAACCATTTCAAATTAACCAACAATATAACAGTCAACAAAGTAAACATTTACGGAGAAAGAGAAGGTCTTCTGAAACAAAACAAAGAACAAAAGTGACCAACGCAAGCTTCAAACTTATTCCGCTATAAAAATGTGAATTTACAACATGTAATATTGTTTGTAGAATGGTGGACTTTCTCGGTGGTTAAGAACAAAACGAATGAGTCGGAAAGTTTGTGCATCTGGAACATGAGCTAGATGTTCTTTATAGGCTATGGAAAGAATAGGAGCATAGCCAATTTTTGCAGCATTCTAAAAAGTAAAGGATCAAAGTTTTGTCAAGATGGTGTAGATAGGTTAGAAAGGAAAGGGTTTGGAAAGCTGCAGAGCGTATAACGTTTGTCCGATCCTGCGATGAAAGTTGGTCAAGCAGATCATATCTGATGTTATTATTGAAACATTCAAACGGAAGTAGACATGTTGAACTTGCTAGATACCCTAATTTAAACATGCTTTTAAGCCGCTCTTAATCCTTTAAGCGACAGGTCTTAAAATATACACAGCATGCATAATAAAGGACTTTAACGTTATCTGTTAATATTGAAGGACATGGTAGTGCAGTTGAATGATGTGCTTGTTTAAGAACCTCCAATCATCATCATCATCATCATCATCATCATCATCCCCTCTTTATGGTTTAGGAGAATTCCCCTGTTCCGGCCCCATATTTCTTCCCATCATTTTAGTGATCTTAGGATTGTTCTGTAACCAGAAGGTGTATATTTGTATGACTAATGGAATGCGAGACCTCCATTTTTTGCAAATGGCTTTTCCATTTTACTCTGCATCTTTTCTTTAAATGAAATTATATATAATTCTTTCCTTATTCCTTCATTTCTAATTTGATCATGTCTTGTACAGCCTTTTAGTGCTCGAAGATATTTCATTTCCGCCGCTTATATTTCGCTCCAATCTGTTTAGTCCATGTCTCCGATCCATGCAGTAAAACAGGAACAGCTACAGTATTATAACATTTTATATTTGTATCCTTCTGGAGACCGCCTCCGTAGCGCAGTTGGTAGCGCACCTGCCTCTGGCGCGGAGGACCTGGGTTTGATCCCCCGTACCGTCATGGGAGTTTTTTCCCTCGTTGGGATGTGTGGTACGGGGTACACTCAGGCTCATACGATTTTGATTACAATGCCATATGTTTGAGATATTTTTATGACAAGTGAAATGTATATCTTGAATTTTCTGGCCATAGCCCCTGTAGTCGTATCTACTCTGGATGACTTTTGCATCACTGGTAAACCGTAAGAGATACACCAAAACTTGCTGTAGAAAAAATGTAGATCTTGCTAAAACACACAATTTGTGTCCAAATAAATTTCTTTGTAGAGTGAACCATTTCGGAGATATGCATTGTTGTTTGTGTGAATTTTGGAGAACTTATTACTTCTGTCAAATGGAACATCGTTATTCAGTTTTCTATATGTTATGCAAAAGAGAACGGAATCTCAAAGCCCTAAAAGATTTCACTATCGCTCAAAGCCTACTGTATTCCCATATTCTCCTTCCACCTATATGGAAACGAGTAATAAGATAATTTCTGCAAATGTTTATCTTAACTAACACGAAGAAGATAGAGGAATAAGAGATTGTTAGCACAAGAGTAAAAGTCATGAGTGCAACACATATTTTTTTGTTCATCTTTAAATTTTCTAAGAATATGGCCCATATAAATGTTAAATAACAGCGGAGATAAGCTACATTGTTGTCTTAAACCATTATTATCACATCTTGTGATGATCTGTTTTTGTTTTTGTTTCCTGATATATATTCCTGAGTACATGGTTTGGTTATCCTTTTTTGTCTAATAGCTGTCAATGTCTAATCCTGCTGACCTTATCAAAAGCTTTGTCTAAATCTACAAAGGCTATATGTGTTTCTAAATTATGTTCTCTGTTCGATAATTTTTTAATAGAAAATTATAGCTATGTAGGATCTTCCTTTTCTAAATCTCATTTCGTTTTCTAGTAATAACGGTTCTGTAATTAAACTTACACGTTTGTTTACGATTTTTGTATACAACTTATAGCCTGTATTCAGGAGACATACCTATGTATCTATCACATGAAATTCTTTTTTACAGTTTACATGTGTTAGGATGTGCATCGCACCAGCTTTTATGTATTAGATTCATTTTCCAGCACTTGTTAATAAAATTAATTTTACTTTATTAATTCTGCATTTTTTCCATCTGCTCCTGGAGCCTTTCTATTTTTATGTTCTGTAAAGATAAGTGTAATTGCTCCTCAGTAATTAAAACTCTAGATGTTTTTAGTGTTACTTTATCCTCTATTGATTCCTAACATACGATATTGATAATATTGCAAATGCCTTGTCTCCACTGTTGCTGGCGAAGAACTATGGTGAAATAATTAGTTGAAATACACTGAGTAGTTTGGTGAATACTGTGCACGCGAGATTGCCTGTAAAAATAAAATAAATGTTGCAAGTTAAAACAGCTTTTCTTAGCGTGCTCTTATGATAAACAAAATATGAAGTGCTACACCTGTAGCCTGAAGGATGAAACTCTATGCTTTGAAGCCAGTAACTGAAGTTATGATTTATACCTCGTTTCATTACTTCTGTAAATTCCACAACGGAGTTGCAGACACTGAAGTTAACTGCTGTGCAAAAGTAAGCAAGAAAAGTTTGAGATATGTGCGTTTTCGCCACAAATGCCTCTTTTTAGCTTAAGGGCTATGGTGGACCTTAATCACAGGCACAAAGAATGTCAGCTATAGACGTCGTAAAAGAAAATGTGGTTGTCAAGTAAAAAGTTTTTTGTTCTCCACAGCGAATGTAATGAATCCCCTACCTGGAAAGTAATGAGGCAGTTTAGAGACACCGGTGTTTTTTCTTTTCATGTTAGACAGTCCCCCTCCCACTTTCTGGACTTAACTGCGCGCTTCTGCAAGTGCTGTATGCTTTATTCTGTTGTCAGTTACTTTCAAAGAACCGTTAAAATAAGGAGAAAACTTGTGCGAGCATATGGCGAAGCAAGGTAAAATGAAAACGCATTGTGTGAAACCGAAGCGAGCAGTATGCGCTTCCAAATTTATAACACCAGATGTATGTGGGAGTTTTTACAGAGCCGTGCAAATGAATAAAGAAACATTGGCTTTCGGCTGTTTATGACTGCGACGATGTGCAGTTGTTAATGCTGTCTTTTCGAGCTGAGCCAACAATTTTTGTAGTTTTTCATTGGCGACTTTTCTCTTGGTGTAATGCTTATTTTAATCCTTAGGCGGGATAACTATGCATCGTTTTTTGAAAAAGATTTCTCTAGTTGTACTCGTCACTGTGGAAGTACGCTATGTACCTATGGAACGACTAATGACTGTTATTGATTAAACACAACAGAACGTATTACGTATAAAATATTAAAAGTATGTAGTATCCTACTATAAAAATAATTAGAGATCAACTGTTCTTTGTACACTAAAATCAATTTAAATGAATGACATTTTTCTATAGTAAATTTTTGTTGCCATCTCTGGTTTCCCAGTTATATACAATGAATTGTATATGGACCTGGTAGGTCATTAACAAAATGTTCAATACATACCTCTAATTCCTTATGCCAGTATCTTTCACTTTCTCTACAACGTTTAGTAAAGTAGAGGAAGTATTTTATTCCTCCCAAAAATTCGATGTCGAGATTTCAGGGAATTATATGTTTTGAGGCCCCCTGAGTCAAACAAGCACTTTTAGAAAATGGCCCGTGTGTGGCTCTGTGTACAGCAAAGTCGGTTAAAAACCAAAGTTGGTATTTTAAGTTTAATGTCTTTCAAGGCTGCGACACGGAGATTTTAAAGAAAATTGCTCCTCCCTAAACTACCCTTAAAATTTTTATTTTCTTGAAAATGGCTCAAACGATTTTGATTAAACTGCCGTATGTTTGAGATATTTTATGACAAATGAAAGTATATCTTGAATTTTCTGGCTATAGCCTATGTAGTACTATTTACTCTGGATGACTTGAATAACTGGTAAACCGTAAGAGATGGACAAAATCTTACTGTACAAAAAAATGTAGGTCTTGTTAAAACACACAATTTATGTCTAAATAAATTTTTTTGTGGAGTGAACCATTTCAGAGATATTCCTTGTTATTTGTATAAGTTTTAGAGAACTTATACTTCCGTGAAATGGAACATCGCTATTCATTGTTTTATATGTTAGGCATGCAAAGAGAAGGGAATTTGAATGCTTTAAGGCGACAAGGTAGTGATTCGTACACGATTTCAGTATTTCAAAACATAAATTTAGTTGAGGATATCTAAGCTTCTACTGCTGAGATCAAAATTTAATTTGGGATGAGTATTTAGTGATTCATTGTGATTACATTGATATAGAGAACACCAAACAATTATTTAAAATGGGCATGTAACAAGGCAAAAACTGATAACATGTTTTAGAAAAAAAATATTATATATATATAGTACTAATGTTACAAATTCCTTCTACAACATTCAAGCATACGTGTTTAAACTTTTGTAGTGCACTAGGCAATGTGTATTCATAACTGTTAACCTAAATTTACTTAAATATCTCTGGCAATATTCAAAAGAAAAAATATTTAACTTTTGTAAAAAAAAAAAAAAAAAAAAAAAAAATTGCACAAATATTTTTTTTTTAAATTTTCTATTTTGTATTTTTCCAATCACAATGGGTTACGTTTGTAGAGTACATGCTTCTGTAACTACTGTAAAATTTTCATTCAAATAGGTTCAGTGGTTTTGAAAAACAATTTACCTGAGTTTGAAAAATGTCAAGTTACAGAAAACTACATTTAAAGCAAAGTGTCATCTCTGAAGCCCTCTTTACCCAGCGTGGCGCAGTACTCCGCCATATTTAAATGGGGAATTTAAAGCCTTAAATGTGCCGGTACCCTTACAGTATATATTATTTTGAAGAGGAAGGTTTCTACTTTTTTTTAAAGATGAAAAACATAAAGTTGAGTTTTTGAGCCCAAATCACGACCCTGTCCCCTTAATAGATTTGACTAACTCAAAGCCTACTGTATTCCCATATTCCCGTTGCATGTGCGAGAAAACGAGCAATAATTTCTGCAAATGTTTATCTCAACTAACACGAAGATAGAAGAATAAGAGTTTGTAACAATGGTTAGTACAAGAGTAGAGAAAGTCATGTGAGTGCAACACATCAGATTTTTACACACACACACACACACACACACACACACACACACACACACACACACACACACACACACACACACACACACACACACACACGCACACGCGCGCGCGCTCTGAAACTTTTTTTTTTTTTATTCAGGGGACATACCCTTATTTCCGGTGAACTTTTTTGACCCCACTGCCACAGGTAATCGGTGAAGGAAATAAAAAAGGCTAGCTTAACAAACGGTACTAAAATGTTAACGGCTTAGGCTACTATCAATATGCCCTCCCAATTGGAAGATAAGGATTGACTCTTTTAATCCGTTTTTGAGTGAGTCTTACTGCAGGCAACAAGGAGCTGTTTTTCATGTGAAGCTTTCTTTAGGGCAGCAAGGGATTCCTTTGCACACCTACAAGCATCCTTTTCACCTGTACTTAACTTAATTAAGACATAAGATGGTGTTTCATTTAAGGGGAAATTCTGATAGTTTTTGTGAGAAAAGAGCATCGCGTGCTGAAGCGCTTTTGACCTCCCTGTTCCCTCCGCCCCCCTCCGATTAATTAGTTCTGTTGGTGATGTGAAGGAATGGACGGAGAGGGAGAAGCGAGAATGATATCGATTTCATATATTTTAGAATTTCAGGGGTAGCAAAGATGGATGCTCGTCTAGTACTAAAGTTATTTCAGAAGTTTTCATGCTGTTTATCTACTCCATTGAAGACACGCGTAAAGTTAATATTGCAGAAAATACTTGGAAACAATATTTTTAAGAGCGAAGTTAAGACTGGCTTTCTACGTAATTATTTCTTTGTTGTAAGGAGCAATTTAAGTCCCCACACCCACCGTCGAATTAAAAACAGTAGGATTAGGGTACGGTTATAGTCTGTTTTTAATTGAGGGTGAAACTAAGGAATAAAATAAATACAGGAGTTCATAAAACCGAACCAGTTTTAATTACTAGAAATGTAAGATAAGGGTGCAGTGTATCACGTACTCTTTTTAATATATATGACACACTGGAAAGTATTATTAAATCAGGAATAAAACTGAATCGGAATAAGGTTTTAAATATGAAAATGACGTGGTTTTAATACAAGAAATTGAGGATAAACTACAATATACATTACACCGCTTGAATAAAGTATGCCAAGAATATGATTTTAAAATATCGACAGAAAATCTAAGATGACATTTTGGGGAAAACAATATACAGGGCTATTCAAAATGAAAGAGCAGATTTCAAACATTTATTTATTCCAAGTTACAAAAGATAGAAACATGATTCCAACTCTCGTGGAGAGGGAAAAGTTTACAATTTTATATTATGCACTCAATATGAGCACCGTGTTTTGACAAATGTCAAAACGATGACTCATTTCTTGCCCCCACACGAATCAGCTGGTCTCCAGTTACCAAATTCACAGCTTCAAAAATTCGATGTCGTAGATCTTCAAGAGTGTCCGGCATAGGAGGGATATACATTTGGTCTTTTACGTAACCCCATAGATAAAAATCACACGGAGTGTTTTAAAACGTTGTTTGTCAGTAGTGAAATGGCGGCGACACCGTTCATTGTTATCGTTATCATAATAATGATCAAATCACAAGAGAATTGAGCCAATGTGGCCGTGATTGGAACTTCTATCCCCGCTATTTCAATTGTAAACCTTTCTCAGTCCATGAACGCTGGAATCATGTTGCTATCTTTTGTAGTTTGGAAGAAATAAATGTTTGAAATCTGTTCTTTCTTTTTGAATAGCCCTGTATAAGGGCAAAAATAGTTTTAGAGAATAAACCGTTAGAACAACTAAGCGAATTCAGCTATTTAGGGTGTAATATAAACGATATGATGACTGAAAGGGATGGATTCTAAGTTATATGATGGGGACTGAAAGAGAAGTGAGCAAAAAGCCTGCAATATTCCAAATGATGTGGAACAATGCATGGAATGTTAAGAAGTAAAATAAGACAAACAAGGTTAAAGCTTTGGTGGTTCCTACACTACTCTATGGAAGTGAGATGGGATCTCACAACGAAATACGAAGTGCAGAGATGAACTTTTTAGGAACAACAACAGTGATCCACTAGATTAGAGAACAACACTCAATAAAAATATCAAAAGGAATGGATGCAACATATACAAAGAATGTCCGAAAGAACACTGCGTAAGATTACATTCCAGTATCAATCACAAGGAAAGAATGTTGGTGGACCTAAAAGGAGGTGGAAAGGAACAAATTATTGAACTGTTTAGTCGAACTTCAAACAGCATTTAATCTCTCAAATTTACATTGATGTCAGTTGTTAAATATGTCCTGGGAAAGCTCCATTTTTCACTTCCGAAGGCTTTACAGCTGCCTCTTTTCCCACGGATGAATGCAATCGCTATTGACGGTTGCAACCCAACTTCGCTGAGAGTTTGAAGTTGCCCAAAAGAAAACAATCAGACTGATAAATAATGGAATCCTGAGAATGTCTTCAAAGAGCAAGTTCGTAATATTGTGTTGCTGATCCTTCCATTAGGGGCATTATCATCTCGCTGAAACCATGCTGTTTCAAGGTGTAGTAACTACCAGAAAACCCTTAGTCGTATGGAAATAAAATTCCGGAGTTAATCGCAGCCTTGTGACTATAAAAGGTCTTTGGGGGGGGAAAATATGGACCAATGATTTTAAGTGTGGCCCTTGAAGCGGTACCAGCATGAGGGTTTTACTCCGCTGGGAGGTCTGGCACTGGGTACACTCAGCCTTGTTAGATCCCAGGAGGACCAGTTGAGGAGCTACTTGATGGAGAAATAGCGGCCTCAGGTCGCGAAGGCCGCATAACTGGCCTGGAGGGCTCGGAGCACGTCCCACCCTCCAGTACTGTACCCCACCAATGACGCCTGTAGTGGACAGAGGTGGGAGACGCAGCGGCTGGGCCGCAAGCCTCGGCTCTTTATGAGCTGTTGCGCTAGGGGTTTAGTTTAACAAACTAATGAGAGGAACAATTAAACAATAATAGTAATTGGTGTAATTGCTATTGTGTAATAGTAAAAAAGACATGTGTAGTCACGGGCTTGCAAGGTGAGATGTCTTTGAACCATTAAGTAAACTAATGGCTCACTATCGTGTATTAATATGTTGCTTGTCTGCTGTACCAATATTTTAAAGGGTTAAGGCTGCAACACCAATACCGCATTAATGGGTTAGAGCACATTGGAAGGTTAGTAGTGGATGCTGTAACAGATGAACATCACCAGAAAACAAGAATGGGGAAAGGGAGAAAAAAAAAAAAAAAAAAAAAAAAAAACAAACATCTGATGTGTTGTACTCACATGAACTTCTCTACTCTTGTACCAATTATTCTTACAAACACGTATTCCTTTATCTCCATGTTAGTCGAGAAGGCGTCCGTTCTCTCTATACTGCTGGAGATAAAAAAGCGAATAACGACCTTCCATTTCAGAAAAGTGTAAGAATTGCAAAATCCACACAAATAACAAGGGATATATCCGACATGGTTCGCTCTACAAAAAATGCATTTAGACATAAATTGTGTGTTTTAACGACATCTACATTTTTGTGCAGCAAGATTTGGTCTATCTCTTATGCAGAAATCAAGAGTAAACAGGACTACATGGGCTATAGCCAGAAAATTCAAAATAAACTTTTCATATGCCATAAAACTATCTCAAGCATATGGCATTTTAGTCAAAATTGTTGCAGCCCTTTTATGAGAAAATCATTTTCGAAAAATTTTCCATATAAAGGGTAGTTTAGGATGAAAGAATTTTCATCAATATCTTCGTTGACATACACACACGCCGGCGTAATAGAGAAAATAAAAATGGAAGACTCAAAAAAAGACCAACAGAGCATTATTGCGGTAGAATACACGATAAGGTTGGTAGCAGTGGTGCAATTTGTTCACCAGCTCATGGTCCCTGGCAGGAATGCAGCCACTCAGTACGTCAGTAAGCAATTCCAGATAAACAGCGATAGCTGAAGCAGGAGCCGTGGAATGTTTATTGTCGCCAGATTAAAGCAAAGAATTCGTTCAAAATAGCACAATTTAAATGTTATTTTCAGTTCATGCAGTATATTTAGCTCATGAAACGTAAATTACGTTTTCAACTAGTCCGTCTTCTCTCACTTATTTTCTGCCGCTTCTATATTTTTCAAAACCCTTAGTCTCGGTCTTACGTGACGTGAGATACCCTCGAGCCTTATTTCGTGCAATTCCTGTAAGAATGTCAACTGTTGCATTTCTTTAATTATTCATTTCACCTTGGCCCAAACTAGTCCTATAGGATTGAGGTCACACGTGTATGGGGACAAGTAAACGACAGTGTGGCCCAATAAAAACCAAAAAATGTTTGCACTTTTAAGAGTATCTTTAGGTAGGTTTGATTGAATCTTCCTACTAAGATCTGTTTTTCCTATGGAACTGTCACTCTGAACCCCTTTGTTCTGCAACAATATCAGCAGATTTCATAACACTCCTAGGCGGGCCTTTATGTACTACTTTTTTAATTTCTTCCGACATAAAGCCCAGTGAGTCGAACGATTTTACAACTGAAATTAAGAGCGAGTAAAGATAGGGCGAATAATATTGGAGGCAACTTAACCAGCAGGGCAACGTTTGCGCGGAAGTTTACAAAACTCAGGTTGCACTGTGTGGCATGTCTCTCCCCTGCCCTTCGTTTCTCTTAGACCATGCGCTGGTGAACAGACAGTACTAATAGATGAAGCTAAGCGTAAAGGAAGAAAGAAGGAAAAAAAATAGCAATTCAAAATGTGTTGTTACTCATCATGTGGGCTCAAATTGTCATTAGAGCTCCAGCAAAGTGCTGGATTCTACCCTTAATTCTCAATTTAATTATCGAAACTAAAAACGGGTATAACTTCCCATAACTGGGCAGAAAAAAAGGTTATGTTTACACCTACAAATAATTACCTGCTTCAAATACAGTGAAAATCAAAATATAGCGAAGTCTCTATGTGAATATTTTAGCGAAGAAGTCAAGGTGGTTCCGAGTTTGCCACCCCTGTTCGAAGAGGTTGCTATCTTTTACAAGGAAGTCTGTGTTTCTAACATCATCTTCGCCGCCCCCCGAATTCTCAATTTATAGTTAATAGTATCTCTTAATCTTGTTAATTAAGTTTGGTATAAGTGGTGGGGGTAGAAATCGCCTTACGTACTTTACAACGTCGTTGTGGAGGCTCTTGTCCTGTGAGCTATTTTAATGTCGTGGAAGGGCTTTCGGGGCTTCAGAGAATTACATTTTTCCAATTCCTAACTTTTTCCATCGAGATAGCTCCTTCGGCTGGTTTTGGGCACATTGCATATACCTCTATTGTATTTGGGGAGGGGGGGGGGGGAGCAGAATACATCATACACGTTACCCCACACTTACTGAGTTCTGGTTATTATTGACCCCCCTCCCCGAAAAGAAAGAGTTTTGCTGTACAACCTTGGGAAAATGATTGAGCGCAGTAGGAGAGCAGAATATTTCTAGGTCCACGCC
Source organism: Tenodera sinensis (assembly GCA_030765045.1). Lineage (NCBI taxonomy): Eukaryota > Metazoa > Arthropoda > Insecta > Mantodea > Mantidae > Tenodera > Tenodera sinensis. The sequence continues at coordinate 23,896,720 of CM060972.1, read as the reverse complement.
GTGTTGTAGCTCGGTTTACACAAATCGCTGTTTCCAACATGTAGCTGAATTTATTGATAGTCTCTATTCTATGTGTTATCTTCTGTCAGAAATACAAACAGACTGTCTTGAATCACCACTCGCATTTGGTTTTGCGAGTACAGTAAATCCTCTTTTATCCGGACTAACTGGGACCACAGGCAATCCGGGTTATAGGGTTAGTAAGCAAAACAAAATTCTTAAATCCTTAAACTTGCCGTTTATGGCGATAAAAAAAACTATGTTCTGCAACAAAATTATGTACAGTACATAGTGTGTATTGTTTACAAGAAATTAAAAAGTATAAAAACACAAAAACTACTCCAGTTCTTAACAAAGAAATGATCCAGTCTTCTGTTTTAAACACGTGTGGCGTTTGAAGGAAGTACGGTCGCGCAAGCGCTTTAACATGAAGTGGTGTCGGGCTGACGCCCCAAGTACGCCATGTTTGTCAGCTTGTGTGCAACAATTCTCCGTTCAGCAGCTATTTTCTTCCTTTATCAATTAGATTAATATAATCAAACCTTTTATACATTAAAACCACGATCTTCCTTCGCTTTGATGTCGTTTTAAACTCGTACACTGAATTACACTCCCAAACACTTTGATAAGACACAAAAACAATTCGGTTGAAGCACACACGATAAAGGTCAAGGTCAGCACCGTGTGACACTCTACTAAATCTTTCTTAAACTCAAGAGGTAGCATTTTATAGTACATTGAATCAAACTAAAAAGTGAATATTTGACGTACTTATAGTTACGTTCTTGCTATCATAGTTAAATTTATTACCTAATGTGAACATAGAACTAAAAAATATGCACGAATCTGATCGGGATAAACGAGGTATGTATACAAATGCAAGTGGTGATTTAAGACGAAAACATATAGAACAGAGACTGTCAATAAACTCGGCTACATTTTCTCTCTCTGTCACGGAGGGGGACACCTCACCCACTGCGATCCCGTTGTGGATCTGTTGCGGGCTATCACCCCGCTCCCCCAGGGGGAAGGGATGAAGAGACCGAAAGGCACGTCGGAGAACGGAGCCACCAGAGACGCCTAGAAGTCCCTGACAGTTTCATATTGTGACACCCGAAGCGTACCGTCCACCCATGGAGAGGGCGACAAGGCGACCTTAGCGGCCCGGGCGGCGACTTCCAAGGAGGGCCAGGGGGAGAGTTTCTAACGAGCAAACAACTATGCCATCTGTCGGCTAACGCAGGAACCAACAGCACTAGCAACCGAACCTGAAATATGGCAATGGAAGAGATAGGTGTCTTGGGGAAATCACGGAAAAACCCATGTCAAGAGGATCGAACCCGCAACCTACTGAATTCTGGCCACAGACTGAGCCATCCCGCTCGGTTATCAACTTATGTAAACCGCGCGGCAACATTACGTACGACTTAGAGCGCTCAATCATTTTTTCCATAGCTGTACAAAGGGAGTAACGGCGTAAAACAAGAAATGCATAATTCGCGCTCAGCGATGGTTGTTTCTACTTGGAGTTCATAGTCAACTTTTAGACATATCAAAAGACGGTAACGGAAGCTCCGGTTTGTAGTAAGATGGTTAAGCGGAAATGTCGCCTTTCCACTTGGTAGGAAAGGGGCGGACTGTCAGAAAGGCCACATGGGCACCCCCCAAGTTGACAGCGTTATCCACCGGCGGGTAAACTATTTGGTTGGTATGTCGCAATAATGACGAGTAGGTAAAGTTTGTGCTACTTGGTGCCGTCACTTCATCTTGGGGGAATTCCGTGCCGCTTACACTCGGCTGTCACATTCCGTGACAGATTTAACAGCAACACCAAATCTGAGTCTGCTAGCCCAACCGGGTTTTGCCTTATTGCCAGGAAAACTATCCTGCTGCTGGAGACGTAACTGATTCTCGAGATGACTGGACCGAGAACACTCACAATAACCAGAGTAAGGGCATCTAGAATGTTTCGACTACGTTCTGTTACACAAAAGAAATTGTTTATATAGAGGAAACGGCTCATTGGAATACCCCAAAAAACCAACTATATTTTCCCCCATAATGGCGCGGTCTAGTCAGAACACAAGCAACTGTCAGAACATTGACACGAAACCAAAAGCTTGCCAGTAATGATATGGATGCATAGCACAAACACTTGTTAGGAAGGTTTGAAGGTTTAGTGCTTTACCCAGTACAAAGGAATTTTTAGACGTTACAATTGTGGAGTGGTTTATGATCGAGTTCATTTTTACTTTCTCTACTGGTGTGTAGGGGAAGTATTGTGTTCCACCCAAAACTTCGATATCGAGAAAATATGTTTTGAGTACCCTGAATAAAAAAAAAAAAAAAAAAAAAAAAAGCAATTTTAGAAAAAAGTCCGTGTGTGTTTGCCAGTCTGTGTGTGTGTGTGTGTCAGCATAACTCAAAAACGAAAAGTGGGTTAAAAACCAAAGTTAGTATTTAAGTATAATGTCTTTAAAGGATGCGACACAAAGATTTTGAAGAAAATAGCCCCACCCTAAACTACCCTTTAGATGGAACATTTTTCGAAAATTTTGATTTTCTTGAAAATGGCTGGTAAGGATTTTGATTAAAATGCCATATTTTTAAGATATTTGTATGACAAATGAAATGTATATTTTGAATTTTCTGGCTATAGCCTATGTAGTCCTGTTTACTCTGGATGACTTTTGAATGGCTCGTAAACCGTAAGAGACCGAGAAAATCGTACCATACAAAAAATGTAGGTCTCGCTTAAACAGTTCATGTCTTTTTTTTTTTTTTTTTTTTTTTTTAAATGGACCATTTCCTTGTTTGTGTCAGTTTCGGAAAACTTAAAACTTTGGTGAAATGGAACATCGTTTAAGAGGTTGAATCAGAAACTGAAAAATTCAATGCCATGGCCGGGATTTGAACCACGGATCTTCCGCCTATCGAGCGGCTGCTCTAACCATTAAGCTACCATGGCCAACTTGCCGGTACGACATTTAATTCCCCAGCTAATTCGTACTTTTTCCCGGTTAACCACAAGGGAATCAGTACTTTTCTCAAATGGAGGGCAGTTATTCACTTTTTTATCACTTGGCCGTGTTCAAAGATTTAAAAGATTTGACTATCGCCCAAAGCCTACTGTATGCCCATATGCTCCTTGCACCTACAAGAAAATTACCAATAAGATAATTTCAGCAAATGTTCATATCGATTAACATGGAGATAAAGTAAGAGTTTGCAAGAATAGTTATAGTTGCCGTCATGAATGAAGGCGGTTTCGCTGAACGACGACGCAGTTACGTGTTTTCTGTCCAATCAGGCGTAGTCTGTTTCAGAGTACTTACCTACAGTTTAATAGTGAAATTAAACACAGTCAAGCCAGAGAAATAACCCCTATTTGCGCGAAATGTCATTTACCGCCATCGTTCCTGATGGCTACTCTAGTACAAGAGTACTCGTTGTATTTTTACTTTCTCTACTGGTAAGTAGGGGAAGTATTGTATTCCACCCAAAAATTCGATGTCGAGATTTCACCGGAAATGTATGTTTTGAAGCCCCCTGAATCCAAAAAAAGTATTTTTAGAAAAAGGTCCGTGTGTGTTTGTGTGTCAGTCTGTGGACAGCATAACTCAAAAACGAAAAGTCGGTAAAAAACCAAAGGTGGTATTTAAGTTTATTGTCATTTAAGGATGGGACACGAAGATTTTGAAGAAAATAGCCCCACCCTAAACTACCCTTTACATGGAAAACTTTTCGAAAATTTTGATTTTCTTGAAAATGGCTCTAACGATTTTGATTAAAATGTCATATGCTTGAGATATTTTGATGACAAATGAAATGTATATCTTGAATTTTCTGGCTATAGCCCCTGTAGTCGTATTTACTCTGGACGACTTTTGCATAACTGGTAAACCGTTAGAGATAGACCAAATCATACTATACAAAAAAGGTAGATCTTGCTAAAATGCACAATTTATGTCCGAATAAATTTTCTTGTAAGGTGAACCATTTCGGAGATATTCCTTGTTATGTGTGTGAGTTTCGGAAAACTTAGAACTTTCGTGAAATGGAATATCGTTGTTCATTTTTTTATATGTTAAGTGTGCAAAGACAACAATCTCAAAGCTTTAAAACATTTGAAAATCGCACAAAGTCTACTGTATTCTAACATTTTCTTTGTACCTACAAGGAAACAAGCAATAAGATAATTTGTACAAATGTTTATCTTAACTAACACGAAGAAGATATAGGAATAAGAGTTAGTAAGAGTGGTGTGTACAAGAGTGGAAAAAGTCATGCGAGTGCAACACAGATTTTTAATCTAAAAGCACCTGATGCGACCATGGAAGTTGAATGAAACAATCAAACAGAAGAGGACTCTAAATTTTATCATCTCGAAAAAAGAAAGACACGGCATTGGGTCTGAAACTGACGTGTAAACGCTCCAGAGTGAACCAATTAATAACAGTGCGGAAATTGGACTCATGGTTGTTTCTACTAGACTTGCAGGAGCGTCCTTGCCACGTTAGCTCTCCAAGAAGTGGAGAAGCGCTCGGAACCATTAATTATCTCAAAGGCGCGGTTGTAAAGAGATAATGACGTCACCTTGCTAACGAAATGTTTTACGTACGTCCACGTGGTATGTTGGCATACCTTTATCGCTGAAACGATTACATCAGCTCCTTCAGTGTACTTAATCTCATTGTCTCAGAGGTCTTTATTCCAAAATTATGAGCAGAATCATAGTTTTGATGTGTCTCCTCACGTTGTGCTTTACCATTCGTTTCACGCTTGCTGTTCCGATGAAAATAAATGCGGCACGTTTAAAGATCCAATCAGATTGAAATGTTAACACCAGTGTTGCCAAGTTGAGGGATTTTTCCCTCCGCATAGGTATTTAACTCAAGAGGGAATGAGGGAAATCTTCGGAAATTAAGGGATTTTTCAAGTAAAATTTTAAAATTTAAGACTTCAAAGTAATTTACGTATGCACTTTTGCTTTTAACTATAATCTTCGCAAAACTTAAAGGCATATGGAGGCGGGGCGTACCTCGGACTCCAACGAATCCTACGCTTGCCCCTCCTACCAGCGCTGCCGAATGTGGTGCATGCATCTCACACACTGTTATGTACAGAACTCTGCCGGTACAAGCACAACGCTTGGCAACAGCGCTCTGCTTGAGCATTGGCCAGCGTTCATATGCCTTTCACTTTTGCGAGTGGTATAACAATTTTGACTCATATGGTGTTCCAGCATTAAATGAAAGTATTACTTCGTTAAGAGTCTGTTACTGTGGCGATAACGCCAACATCATGGTGGCTGAACAGTTCTTTTGTAATCAGTTTCTGAAGGAAAATGATGAAATAGTTGCTTTTGGTTGTATTTGTAATTCTCTTAATATGGTTGCTAGTGCTGCATCAGAATGTGTTCCCAAAAATGTTGTCACTGCTACATCTAATTTTTTTCGTACATTTCAAGACAGGGTATTCTGGGAAAGTTAATCTTAAATGAGAGCAAGTCAGAAAAAGCTAGGTTTTATGAGCAGAAAGGGAATTATTTTGTTTTAGGAATTTTTACTACCAAAAACCTGGCAACATTAGTTAACACAAATGCAACACAAACACTTGTGGCCGGGTTAATAAATGAGACCATTCTCAATGATTTTCATTATGAACAAACTTTCATATTGGCATTAATGAGATGCGAGGAAAAAAACTCTGTGTTGCACTCACATGACTTTCTCTACTCTTGTACTAACAATTCTTACAAAATCTTTTTCCTATATCTTCTTCGTGTTAGTTGAGCTAAGCAGCAATTATCTTATAATTGCTAACGTAACAGCAGCAAACTTAAAGTACAGGGTGTCCATAAAAATACTGTCATACTTTAAACTGGTATTACGTCGGTTTGGATAATTGTATTGAAATGAAATTGGTGTCATTCGAAAGAAGAACTCAAATATTCAAGTTTTTTGGGTTTGTATTATTTAATATTTTTTACTATACCTCATAGACATTTAATGTAACCCCCAGGAGTAACGCTGCAGACATAAAGCAATTCCCATTCACGCTACACACTCTCCAACATATATTTGTTGAAGTTGACCGTATGAGAGAAATAATACCAAGTTGTAGTTCTTGCAAGTTTTTAGGTATTGGGTGTATATAGACACAAGGAGATCATGGTACCACTTCAAAATTGATGTGTGTAGGAGCTGGATGTTGAAACCTGAACCTGAGCCAGACTTTGTGTGCTATGATATTCCAAAACACACTAACTTCGTCCTTGTTGGTTTGCCATCCTTAAAACTTATTTAATAAAACACAATGCTAAAAGCAAACACTCATATGCTTAACACCCATCAATGAACCTATATCAACAATCACAAACGTGAGTACGTTTAGTTTCTGTGTTTGATTCCCGCGATTCCTACGATCTTATCGTCTTCCATAGTTGACATGCACAGAATATAAAATATTTTGATTTTTCTTTCGAATGTCACCAATTTTATTTACATACTATTATCCAAAGCTGTGTAATATCAGTTTAAAGTATGTCAGTATTTTTATGGACACGCTGTATTTCAGTGTTACTTATAATTGCTAACATAAGAGCAGTAAGCCTAAACTAAATGAAACTGACTGCTTATTTTACATACTGGGATTTCTAAACCCTCACATTCCTCTTCGGGCACCTCTGTTGACCGCATTTTTCATCGATCGCACTTCTCGCGACACGAGACAGTACGGTGAAAAATAACTAGCGATAGGAAATGAGTTTAAAATATTAAACTACAAGATGACCACGTGAACTTCGTACCACCTAAAGTTTATTTAATTTTATTGTAACTCCTCATAGGTGATTATCAATCCTAATCAACCTTCCAATTCCAGTTCATGGAGATCGATAATATTAGACGCATCGTGTACACATTGTGTGTTTGGTTATTAAGTGATACTCGTTTGTAGTTAAAGTTAATTTAGCAGCTAACATTCAATCCAAAGTTTTCTGGTAGACTACATTTTTGTTTTCTTTTCCTGTGCGCAAATAAATAAAGATGATGGCTTTCCAACACGCGACATACCATGGAAGAAACACGATAACTCAACGTTAATTCTACAAACTTACGACTGGCCTTGTGATTTGTTGACGGTCATCGGGAAGGCCAAACGCACGGAGAATTGCACCCGTTTGAAAGCGAATGACGAGTCCGTTGAAATCATTGGTATGCGAGGGATGAACATCCTCTCCTTTGTACTTTCTCTTGATAATCTACGCCTACGTTGTTCATAAGCTTTTTCACATCCCGTCTCGTTTCATTGCACGGAATTGTTTTCACAGTCACTTATATTTTTTAACCCACCTTGAAAAAGGCAAGGATATTGAAATCTACAAACTAATTCCTCGAGTTTCGCTAGAACATATTTTGTGGTTATGCCTAAACCTGCAAATTCAATGTATCTTAATAGAATGGCTGATCACAATGTTCGCAAAATGTTGTTGTTGTTTTCTAGTGCCTTGCATCTGGCAATGAAGCCATTAGCATTCGTGCTTTCCAATACTTTTGAACTGTAGTTTCTTCTGATCTTAATGCTTCACAGGCCTTCAAGTGTTCTTCGTTCATTTCTGCTGGATCGTTACACAGGACACATATTGGTGAGGCTGAGATACCTATTCTGTAGAGATGACTTGCTAAGCAGTCGTGATTTGTCAATAGTCGAAGGCTGCAACCGCTGTTTTCCTTGGTCTCTGGGGGATTATATCTGGGTTGGAAAGTAGTGTAATCCATTTTTTATCTTTGACATTTGTTTCTATTTCTTGCAGGTATGAATGAGAAAATGTTTTAATGATCAAGCGTTTTATTGAGGAATATGAGAAATTGAATTTAGACTTTTGTTCGCAAAATGTAATTAAATTCGATTTAACCAATTCCATTCTCAAAATCCATAAACTTTTTTTTTTACGGTAAAACTATATTAAATGCAACAGATGCAGCTGTTCAAATGATAGATCCGCCACTAGCGCCATATATTGTAATCCGAAGTGGCAATTCTACAAAATTACAAATTTTGATTTTTTTTTTTTTTTTTTTTTCGATTTTTTGGCTGTTCCTTTCGGGTGTTCCTATTGATAGTTTTTTCTGAAACATCCCACTATTGAGGCGGAAAAAAAAAAAACATGTTCGAATTTTTGTGAGACTAACGTACCAAGCATTACCCATTGTAAGTTCAGCTCAGATTACACAACTAAAATAACAAAATAATATTTTGGAATGTATTTTTAGCAAACTGCTACTGAACTAAATGGTAGAAACCGCATTTAGAATGGAATAGTAAGCATATAAAAAGAGCACATTTAATACATGAAATTGCACAATATTAGAATCCCTGTTGCGAGGTGCAACTAATAACTCGTAGGTGAGAACAGCATGCAGCATTCTTAAGTCAAAGGGCTGGCGTGATGTCCCGTGGTGGATGTAATGCATTATTGCTCCAGTCGGGTTTGTCTTCTTGTCACCTACGCTCTGACATCTGTCAGCTTGAGCTCTAGTCCACGGGGAATTATGGAGGGTTTAGCCTTTCCTCTGGCTAATAACCTTGGCAGTCATTGCGACGTTTCGCGCAAGATACGACCACAACTGCGTACGCTTGCTTTGACCAAGCAAACCGCCAAATTCCTAATGTCAGGTTGCTTTCTGACTTCATTAAGCTGCCGCCGGCGGCTGATAACTAGGGCTCGGATGTTTATGACCTAAAAGCCCTTGAAATATGCATGCATTTATGTGCAAAAGTTACCATAATATGACTTACAATCATGAAAGTATTACCTGAAATTCAATTTTTAATAGTTACAGATGAAATAGTGAATTCCTCTCTAAATACTTTACTTTCAGTAGAATTCACTAGATGGTCAAAGTTGAAGGAGCTTCGGTTGTCAGCAAGTAGAGTCTTATACTTGGGGAAACTTCTTTCTACATCATGTGATGTAATGAGGGCAAACGTGAAATAAGGGAAATCATTAGCAAAAAGTTGTGGTTCATTTTCATCGACTTCTCCTTTGTCACAAAAAATGTCACCAAGTTCACACAATGTTGTAGGAGTGAGATTTCTTTGAAGCACACGGTCTAAGTTTTCCCTAACCTAGTCAGCTACATCGCCCTGTGCACTCTATACCTCACTTTTAGTTTCCTTTAGAATGCTTAATGCACCACACAACTTCATGCCCTCAGTGATGGACTTAAATATTACAAAGTAATTTGATTTTATGTAGGCTATGTTTATGGAACATAATGAACGAAAACAATTGTGGGTTTTTTATTGAAAAAGAATCACTTTCGTCAAAGTTATTGAAATTTTTCTCAGCCTCATTATAGTCTGTGCATTAGTAGTGTGTAGCATCAAGTCAAGTCCCCAATATGTTACAATGGGCTGATGGGGAATAGCAAATGATGTTTACAAAAATACCTGAGATGTTAAGTACTACATAAAATATGTCTAAAAGTGTGCTGTTATTCTATATTTGGTCAAAGTATGACCTAACGTTCAAATGCAGTCAAATATGCATTTATATGACCAATAAAAATTGATTCTTTGTGTTTAAAAATGTTGAAAACCTACTTAAATAATTTAAGGGGATGGAAAATGAAGCCAAGGTAACTCATAAATATTCGAGCCCTACTGATAACATGTATTCTATTAAATTGGAAGAGTATAAACGAAAAGCAACTGTAATAGAAATCTAAGAAAGAGGCAGAACAACAGCAGAGCAGTAGAAAAGTATACCTAAAGTCACGCACATAACCAGAAATTTTAAAATAATACTCTACTGCTGTAAGGCATTGACTGAGTCATGGTTCAAACGTACTAGTGATGCTGATGATAAAGTGGTTAGTATTGCTTAAACAGGAACCTGCATCAACGAAAAATTAGTACACTGAATGGAAGAAACAAAGCTAAAACCTTCAGGAACATCTATTTTATCACTACAACACTGGTGTTCAAATCTGTTTGGCATGGGATCCAGATATAGGTATATTTGGAAGTGATAAAGCAGATGTGGCAGCTAAATCTGCTACATTGCTGCAACAAACTGAAGCTGATGTGGATGGATCACTACAGGATGTCAAACATGTTTCTGAAATGTTTTGTAACCCTCTGGAACGAACCATGGAAATCGACCCCCTCAAAGTTGCAGCTTGTTAGGAAATCTGTTACAGAACCAGCTTTTCCAAATATTCATTCCCGGAGAAGATGAAGTCCTGATTACCAGATGACGCATTGCTCACTTCAATCTCAGCCATGGATATCTGATGAGGAAAACAAAGATCGATGCCCGAAATGTGGAGCTCAAGAAATATCTACAGCACATCTTATCCTTGAATGCCCTACCTTAGTGAATCACAGAAGTGCCTTAAATCTCAGTAGTGTAGTGATCTGTGCTCTATATTTAAAACAGCCGAAGGATGCAGAGCAATTATTAAGTTACTGGAGATATCACAATTGCTATCTGCTATTTAATGTACATTTACTGTATTATACTACTGTCAAAGTTCAAGTGTTCTGTTTATGATCTCTATTGTACTGCAGCTTTGTGTATTTTGTCTACAATATAATTTGTTCTGTTATGTATATATTACTGTGGTCGCTAATGACCTTTGTTGTTACTAAGCGACCTTAAATACATTTAAAAAAAGCTACAATTGATATGAAGCAATAGTAATATATAATTATCATAAAGTCAGTAGTCGAGTTTACAACAGGTCTGCGGCTTAATCCTTATGGAAAAAGACAATTAACCTGCTATGTACACATTTGCTGGGGTAAAAACCTGTACGAAGATTAAACTTATCCTTCAAAGAGTTAAGCAAATTCGAAAGCGTTTAATTACTTTCATTGAGGCGTGGTAGCTCTAAAGATCAAAATCCTTACCCTTGCATGGGACATCTTAAAACGAAGGCTTGGCTATAGCATGACTAATTTTATTTTTAAAAAGATTAATTTCTTTCTTCCGTTAAATCTCGCCAAAAAGTAACTTGGAAAACTGCCTTTGGAAGTAAAACGAATCATCGATCGCAATGGGCGAGTAAGGTTTAGAGGAACACTAAGGCGCGGAACCAGGTTGGTTGGACACGGAGAGTGAATGACGTAACTGGTACCGCGCAACCGTGGTATATACACGCGCATCAGCAGATGCCTGCAGCTTGTACATGCGCGAGTAGCAACATGTGCACTGAACTTGTGGCATATCGTTCAATCTTCCGTCCTCTGTTAATCACAATATATGGTCACATTTCAGGCATTTTTTACATTCTCTTTGCAGTCATAGGAAGCGCAGCACGGCCATCAAATGTGCAAACAATTGCCACTAGAAGCAAGAGCCAAAAACAACGTAACGTAGTACTCTGCGAACTAGTGAAGCATTCCCTTGAGTGTGTGTGCCGACGCAAGGTCTAGGTGGAGTATGACGCGACTGTTTTGTTTCTTCTCGTAGTGAGCTGCAGACGTGGAGTGATAGTTCTTCAGTGTTCATATGATGCTTGTAGGTTGTTCTGCAGTGAGGTGGTTTTCATGGTCAGGCCGTACCTACCTGCAGTTGTTTACATGCGCGAGTGATAACAGTGAAGTCCATGTGCAGTATACCTTTGGAAAAACGCACACGCCTCCGACCTTTAGTAATTAAATATAAAAATGTCGGTTGAATGATTTCTTGGGTTTCTGGACACAGTTTTTCTATCTTTAAACAAACGTTCTCGATTGCGATGTATAAAGGAACTAAAGCAAAACTGTTCTTGGAGGGGGGGGGGGGTATTAAAATTTGTTAGCATTGTTACCGCATACATGCAGTTTCTTTCGTAACTCCAGTGTGTGTGTGTGTGTGTTCAAGTACAATGCCTGTATAAACGCTTTTTGATCGTTTACTAATATAACGATATAAACAAACAATACAGGAATTCCAAGCAGTCTGTGGAAAAGTACGTTTCTGGACATGGGTTCTAAAGTATATGCCAAGTCCCCTCTACAAGTCCAAGAAGCTTGTGAGGGGAATTTTAGAGCACACTGTATAACTTTCGAACCTGTCACTCCTTTCTTCCTGTACCTGCTATAATTCTTAATCACACCTGAATATAGTAAACCCTTCTAGAAGTATTCGGAGACGTTACGTGTAGGAAATTCCAGCACAGAGAAAATGTGGCGAGACTTCAAGATATATTCAATTGTAACACCATATTCTGAATGTTGCACCTTGTAAGCGGAGTACAGAAGAGGACATTTCCCCAATAAGATCAATGCGAAGAGGATGGGTGAGTGCTGCCGTACGTCGGGGAATAAGGGATCCCTATGTTCCTACGTATGGTAGGTGATTCCCTCGGGGGAGATTTCCCGGATCCCTTTCTACTTGCGCACAGGCCCACCCCATTTGCTTCACTGCCTTGATGGCCTATATCGTGTAGATTACATGCTCGGAACTGTGTTGGGCTCTAACGCTGCAATTGTCGACAATCGAAAGTTCTGTTCGATAATTTCTTCAATATGTTGAGTTTGCTTGGAAAACACACGATGGAAATTAAATTCTTTTCATATTATCAAGTAATTATGAAACATTAATTACAGTTATTTTTACTTTCTCTGCTATGTATAGTAAGCAGGAGAAGTATTGTATTCGACCCAAAATTTCGGTGTCGAGAGTTCACCGTAAATATGTTTTGAAACCCCCTGAATAAAAAATGCCATTTTAGAAAAGACCCGTGCCTGTCTGTAAACAGCATAACTCGAAAACGAAAAGTTGGTTTAAAACCAAAGTTGGTATTTAAGTTTAACATCTTTCAAGTATACGACACGAAAATTTTGAAGAAAATAACTCTATCTACCCCAAACTATTTTCTCGAAAATGATTAACAATTTTGATTAAAATGCCATATGTTTAAGATACTTTTATGGCAAATGAAATATATATTTTGAATTTTCAGGCTATAACCTATGTAGTCCTGATTATTCTTGATAACTTTTGCATAACTGGTAAACCGTAAGAGATACACCAAGTCTTACTATACAAAAACATGTTCTCGTTAAAACATACAAGTTACGTCGAAGTGCATTTTCTGTAAATTGAATCATTTGAAAGATATTCCTTGTTATGTGTGTTTTGCAATACTTAAACTTTTCTCAAATGGAAGCTCGTTATTCACTTTATTATCTCTGGGCCGTGCAAAGAGAAGGGATTTTCAAACCTCTAAGAATTTTGACTATCGCTCAAAGCCTACTGCATTCCCACATTTCCGTTGCATATCTGAGATATTTATCAATAATTTCTACAAATGTTTATCTCGACTAACATGAAGATACAGGAATAAGTGTTAGTTAATAAAAGAAGAGAGCCGTGTGAGTGCAACACATCAGATTGTGAGCAGCAAACTGGAACACTACCAATGAAAACGGCGTGTTTTACGCGCAAAGCATGCGGCTGTCGTTTGCGCATGCGCGTGAATGTTCCCGCGAAATTCAATGTGCTACGACGATTCGGACCTTACTTTGTGAATTGCCCTCGTATTTTCATAAATTCCCACTATTTAAACGAAGTTCATAACAAAAGCCTTTTGAGTCCTCAGAATTCTATTTAAAATAGGCATCATATACTTAGATTATGAAAAAGTGAATGCATATATTAAGCATAACAGTAAGTACGTGAGGATCTATTTATTTAATTGAATTGTGTTGTTTGAAAAAAACATGAATAAATTATGCATATAGAGAAAACAACAAATAAAACAGTCTGTGCAGAAAGGCGACTACGTAACTAAGGCCATATATCAGCAAGTGTCTTTATTTGGAGGTACAGAAAGGCCCAACTAGCCTACGATGTGACCAAGAAGTTAAGGGACATGAATAATACCTTAATACGTTCAATTTACATGAAGTAACACATTTTCCCAAATGTAATAAAATTTAACGTTTCTTTTCACGCTGTTCCCTTTCCATCCATTTCCTTATCTTTTAGGCGTGTTTTGTTGGCAGTGCCGGACAGATGACGTGGATGATTGCGCATGGTAATTGCTGTTCTCGTCGCTAGGTGGCGTTTGGCGGGCGCTGTCCTCTGTCGGAGTGGGGGGGGGGGGACACTCACTACGACACCGGAACCATGGTGTGATGGCTGCTTAGCGGGGCCCGGCGCCAGGATGAAGGGTTCTCTGCACTTGTTAGGGACTTCCGCGCGTCTCTGTGACCTTTCTAGCTGCAACCCAGCCTAGCAACTTCGGTTCCCTCATTTCATCCCTGCCTTCTGAGGGGTGGCAGCCTTAATGGATCTGTGTAGGTCGAAGTGAACGAGGTGTTCTCTCTGTACCCTTTACCCTTTTGGGAGAGAAAAAGTGTATAGATCTTTATCGCAACTGTGTGTAGCTGTTGCAGTGAATTACACTACAGTAACATCTACATTGTGTACATTTAAGAAAGTATTATACTTTAATTAGTGGAAAAGGGAATTTGCTATTTACATCGCACGACTATGTTCAGCAATTTCCTAATTTTCTTAAGTGACTTCCTTCAGCATTGTCTAAACCATTTACTCGTCCAGTGTCGTGCTGCATACGAAATGCAGTGGGCTTCATAAATCACATAATTAATTTTGCTCCTGACCTGCCTCGAGTGAATTTTTGGCAGTTTTCCATGCACAAGGCGTTCATCCTTGGCATGTTTCCTCTCTGCTTCCCATTGGGCCATACTGTGTTCCCCCGAAGGCGCCTACGGACGCATTCAGACTGACGTCCACGAAACCTGGAGACGGTGAAGTGTTTCTGAAAATATTTATTAGGGATTTCTTGGCAGCATTTCAAGGCGAAGGTGTAACAGGTGCCGTCTACACTTCTCAACTGTTGAAGGTACACACACCTGTGTTGTTTACATACCTTTGTTTGCATCTTGCTGTTGACAAGATGACACGAGAAAGTAATTGGAAGTAGGATACTGGTGGTAATTGCGACCATGCTGTTTACTTTGGACAGACTGCAAGCAGTTGTCGCCCAGGTCATTGACAGCACTAGGCTACACAAGATGTCAAACTTGGAAATCTAATTCTGGAATTTCCCTTGTTGCATTTAAGGATCAGTAGAGTTCTAAGAACATTGGACTCGCTGATTCTTCTTTTACTTTGTTTACTATGCGTAGTAAGTACGGAAAGTATTGTATTCCACCCAAAAATTCGATATCGAGATTTCGCCTGAATCAAAACAAAAAAATTCATTTTTAAAAAAGGTCCATATGTGTGTTTGTGAACAGCATAACTCAAAAACGAAAAGTAGGTTAAAAACCAAAGTTGGTATTTAAATTTAATATCCTTCAGGGATGCGGCACGATTTTGAAGTCCCCTAACCTAAACTACCCTTTATATGGAAAAGTTTTCGAAAATGTTGATTTTCTCGAAAATGGATCTAACGATTTTGGTTAAAATGCCATATTTTAAGACATTTTTATGGCAAATGAAATTTATATTATGAATGTTCTGGCTTTAGCCCTCGTAGTACTGTTTACTCTTGATGGCATTTGCATAACTGGTAAACCGTATGAGATGGACCAAATCTTACTATGCAAAAATGTACATCACGTTAAAACTTACAATTTGTACACAAATGTTTTTTTGTGGTGAACCATTTCGGATATATTCCTTGTTACTTGTGTGAGTTCTTCAATACTTTTTCCACAATTGAAAGGTCGGTATTCACTTTTTATATCTTAGCCGTGCAAGGAGAACGGAATTTCAAACCTTAAAAGATTTGACTATCACTCAGAGCCTACTTTATTTCCATATTCCCCTTGCACCTACAAGGAAATAAGCAATAAGATAATTGCTACAAATGTTTATCTCAACTAACACGAAGAAGGTATAGGAATAAGAGTTCGTAGGAATAGTTTTTTCAAGAGTAGCGAAAGTCATGCGAGTGCAACACATCAGATTTTTCTGTAAAGTAGTAACATTGGGAGATTGATGCCTCGGTTTTGGGGTTTAGTTTGTCTCTTAATAGCTCGGTATCTGTATACTCCAGTTGAAGGATTGGTTATTGGTAAGTCAATTCCTTGAAAATGTCAAAATTACTTTGGAACTTTAATTATCCATTACATATGTGTAATACTCAGGATTTTAAAATTGCTTTTTGTACTGGATTGTAATCTTCATGGTGTCTTCCAAGCATAGATCTCCAAACCACATCAGCATATGGTATTAATCAAACCTTCAGAAGGGGTGAATAATCAATCACAATTGTTCTATTTCTAGTTTGTAACCATTTAAAATATCAAACTAGGAAAATGAACAGCAAATCTTGATTGTAACCAATGTAGGTCATTCTAGTTGAAGGTCTCGTGCATTATTTCACTCCAAATACTGCAATAGTGATAAGAAGTCCGAGAAAGATTATTTTTGAGTGCACAAACCATATCGGGCAATGGATATTAGGTTGCACCTGCTTTTGGATCTTTAAAACAATAAACATTGGTTTTTGAAAATGTCCTTCCCTTCTTGTTGCTAATCCAGCTAAGCGACTAACCATACTGATTGACTTTGGTGACAGGAACTGTGAAAACTCCCAAGATTGTTCAATGTGTTATCCTGTTAGTGTAAAAGTGGGACGTATCTTCGAAAGCCCACTTCATATATTTATATGTCCTAATGAAATAACGATGAAAAGGTTGAACTTGATAGTCTGCATATAATGTTTATTAACAGATTATAGGATTGTGATGTTCTTTCTGCAGTATCTGTGTTACATGTTCTCAATTGTTGTGGACGCCATATCCAGTTACTTGAACTTGAAAAATTAAGTTTAAAAAAGTAAGCAAACAATTGCTGTCATTTTACAAAGGTATTCAATTTTACATCTTCCACTTAAAACGTATTTACTTGAACTTTAGGACTTCCATCAACATAATCAGATAACATCTAACATCACAATTATTATTTTACAATGAAGGTTACAGATGTTCTATAGAATAGTTTAACATAGCAACCGACACAAAGATGGATATTTCAGAAACTATTGTTTCTGTTATTGTGATTTTTCTGCATCGTTTTCATGAAATGAAACTAGCTGTTTTATGTTCATGGAAAAAAAAAAAAAAAAAAAAAAAAAAATAGGTCTTTCCAATGCTGAAATGATTATCAGAATTGATTGATTGGTTTTTGAAAGTACCACTCGATACGTACGTTAATATGTCCACCAATAATTTGTGGAAACGTGCCCATAACTTAATGTTAAATAGACTGAGAAACACTTGTTCTGACTGGAGTGATAAGGTATAGAAGGGGAATTTAGTAAAATGCAAGTGTATGATGATTATTTACCGAGGCCTTCTTAGTTTCCCCTTCTTTCCCTCTCTTTACCCCTCTCCAATGACTGCAGTATTCATGGTTCTGGCTGGATACAGTTGTAACTAATGACCGTCGACATGAAGGAAAGTGTTGATTATCTCTGATTGCTTACCAAATCGTTATTTATTAAGTTACATCTGTGGCTTATTTCTCACCATGTCGCATACATCAGAAGCTACACGTGGCCAGATTATTGTTTTATGGCAAGCTGGTAACACAGTTCGACAAATTTCAGAAAATGTGCAAATTCATAGAAATGTAATTAAATTTTAATGCCACCCAAGAAAGGGGGTTTATTGCGTGGGTATTAGAAGAGAATCCAACAGTCGAAAACAGAAGTTGTATTATAATGTAACTAATAGACAATAGAGCTATTTGGATACGAATTTTAATTCTAGTATATATATATACTAGGGAGAATATGTAGGATTAAAATGTTTTCATATTTTTCAATATAATATAGCATTACGTTTACTGTAAAGCTTTTCTTATAGCACAGAACCGTTTAACCTAATAAATGCTGCTTATTTCAAGAAATGTATGCAACCTTTTCCATAATAGTCTTTTCTATGAGACCAACTGTATCTATCCTTCCCCCTTTCCTTGTCATTACAGCGCCACGCCTCTTGCTCCGTATTGGAAAGCTGTGAGCAGTTCATTTGTCGGTCTAGGGCTCAGTTGGTTAGACGCTGGCCTACTGATCCCAAGGTTGCGGGTTCAAATCTAGCCCAGACCGATGGTTTTTAAGTGTGCTTAAAAACGACAGCTCCAGGTCAGATTTAGTGGCATGTAAAAGAACTACGGGACGAAATCCCGGCACACCGGCGACGCTGAAGTGATCCTGACAATTGATAGCGTCGTTAAAAAAAATAGTTTAATTTTTGTCAGCAGTTCATTGCTCAGTACGTATATCTCATCCCTTACTAAATTCGTTTTGTGTACACATATGCCTTGCTTTCGTGGGTTTGAAACATTTGCAGTGCGCCACTCAAACAAAAGCCAGTGTAACCGCGCCCGTAATGAATACTGCCTGGCTGACTCAACGTCGCGCCGAGGCGCGTCTGTTCGTGTGACTCACTCTACTAGTCACAATTCCGTAACTTGCTCGGAACGCAGGAATGAACGTTGTGGGAGTGAGTCATTCGTGAATGTTTGGTTTCATTGATCTGCACATGTGGGTGGATAGAAGAAACCACTTCTGGAAAGCGAGGGGGAAAAATTGAATGGGTCGTGTCTCTGACAAGTGGAGGGCATATCCTTCCTTTAATACACCTATAAATTCGCTCGTTTTGCTGTCATGTTTTAATATGGTGTAGATATTACCTAGTTTTGCAGGGTTCGACATATCCACACTGTAATTTGAGTTTTATGAATCCAAATAGAAAGCGTAAATCATTTTGGATAATGCTTTTACCCCTATTGCTTTGGAGGTACTTTACATCCTGTCACTAATATGTGACCCGTATCATAAAATAAACATAATATCGAGAATTATGCATTCAGACGATATTATGACCAATAAAATCTTTTGGCAAAAGCTTTCTATTTAAAACTATATTGATTGTTTACCCCCCATTACGGTGTGAGCATTGGTTTGTAGGTTTCATGATATTGCTTACTTTTTCAGAATTTGTTGCAGTAGAGAGGTTTACATTTTGCTTTATTCTTATTTGTTAAAACAAGAAAGAAAATGGGGGAAAATGAGTAAAGCCCGGAGGCGTGTAAAGTTTTTCCTTCGGCATACTGCACATGGACTTAACTGTTATCGCTCGCGCATGCAAACAACTGCAGGTAGGCACAGCCTGACCATGAAAACCGCCTCACTGCAGCACAACCTACAAGCATCACAGACTAAGATTTCTGGAATTGCTTATACTACTGCTATTTATTAACTATAATATCGTCACAGAGGGCATTACACTGGGTTACAACGTACATTCGTAAATTATTAAATGTGAAATTTCGACGTCTATCACTGAAGCAATATTTAAATAGTGAACAGCTTTTTTCCACCTCACACGATGTCAGAGGTGCAGAGGGAAACAAGCGAGTGATATCAGAACTCAGGCAGTGACATGCACAAGCAGTGTATGTTTATGCATTGTAAACAATTAGTGCAGTTGTCACAGTCAGATCAAGTGGTATACTAATCCCCACCTCTCCTATTAAGCAAATGGGCAGGTCTCTGCTATTGCACATCGATGCTTCAGGAGTGGGGGAGTGCAATGGCACCCTGGACTCCACTGAGTAAAGAACGCTAACACAGCTTGAGGCAAATATATTCTATCGTACATTGGAAAGGTCATTTGAAGCAGCATTCGCCACTCATCGATGCAACAACTTTGAAGCCGAATTAGCGTTTTGTAGGTCACGTGTAGATAAGACAGTTTGAATCAACAATACCTCACACCGCAATGCCTCAAAGTCCTTTGATTCAGTCCTTTACCGCCGGTAGAGAACTGAGATTACTCTCCCTGGGTGTGCGTGCGTTTTGTGTAGAAAGGATGACACTAAATTATGTCTTTTAATAAATGTTTCCAATATGTTTACTATTTACACTGAGACGTTGCGGACCAATGTAGATTATGAACAATTCACCAGTCAAATTTACCTGCAAGATCACCAGTTAGCTTTATACTTCCACTAATAGTGGCGTTTGTATTGTAATGTGCGAATTAAAATCTGCGTATTAAACAGACGTCCCAACGAAGGCATACTGAATGAGGTGCTCGAAAGCAAATATAAAGCTAAACAGCAGTGAAGGGGAGGGTTGGCCGGTGGAGTGAAGCAAGAACAGTTTCAGGGGAGTGACCCTTTTGAGTGATTTTGCTCATGCCTGTGTTAGAGCTATTTAAATCGCTTAGTGTGACCATAAAATCAGAAAGAAAAATAAGTCCAAAACATTCTGTAGTCATGTGTTTGTGTCTAATATCACATGTCTGTATGGAACGATTACTCCCAAGCCGTATTAACTAGCGAGGTCCTGAAATTCTACGCCATTCTTACCTGCACAATTTTGTTTAAATTAGAAATGATTTGAATGATCTGATACACCTGTGAGAGGTTCTTGAGTTATTATACTGCCGTTTTAGGGCGGTTTTGTTATCTTGTAGTCCGCATTGTGTCAGGATGAGGTAAAACGTTAAGAGTAACGAGTGAGGGTGTCCTGGGCAGGTTGGTGGCCTGTGAAATTAGATGTGCGAGCTCTGAGGTGAGCGGTCACAGCTGTGGTGTTGATTGTGGCTTTCTGAACGTGACCGTTGGGTTCTGCACCCTACCCACCATCATTTCTACTTCCGATTGTGTGTAGGTCGAGGCCACATTTGACACGTTTGTTGTTTACGTCATTGCCCCTTCTTTACGCTTTCTTTGCAGGGATATTTGGCTGCGCCAAGAGATTGTTTTTCAACCTCGGTCAATATGCTACTGTTTCTCAAGCAGAAATGTGTGCCATATTGGATTGTATACGGGAAAGTATTAATAAGGACTGTAAAGATAGACACATTGCTAATACTAAGTCAAGCAGTCTTAAAATCTCTTGAAGGAAGATTAATCAGATCTAAGCTGTTCTGGGACTGCCTTGGAAGCACAATTCAGTGGAATTGATGTGGTTGCCAGGGCATAGATGAGTCTATGGCAATGAAAGGGTAGACGAACTGGCTAAAAGAAGGGTCGAAGATTCCCTTTGTAGATCTTGAACCTAGACTCGGACTGTCATATGGACATGTACGGGGAGTAAACAAGGAAAAACAGAGCACTGGGAATCCGTATTGGGACACAGACACTCAAAGTTCTTATTAAAGATAATATAAGGAAGAGTGCATTTTAATGAACGTAGCTTGGCTGAACTGCACGTTGTGTTTCAATTTCTTGCTACCTTCCACTGAGTATTGACTTGGACAGAAAACGATCCACAGTGACTTATCTGGGACATGTACTGAAACCAAGGAACACCAAGTATTTCTTCAAAAAATGTTAGTTGGTAAATTCTCATTTTAATACGCAGAAATAACAAACGAAGGCTTTTCATTTTGTTAGTGTCATAATTTGTGTGCTGATTTTTAGTGTGTGGTTTGGCCAGACAAGTTTTGGAGGATGGTTAAGAACATTACCTGACTGTCTGTGCTCTAGTAGTTTGCATGTTAATCTACAAATTCGAAGGTCCCGAGTTGAATTCCCGGCTTGAGGGTGGGACTTTTTCTTTAGCCAGGAATAGTCCCCATCCTACCTCGAGTCTGGAAGTATGAACGACTGTGAATTTAAGGTAATGACTTAGATCAGAATCTTCATATAAGAAGTAAAAAATTGCGGAGTTTGGACTATAAGAAGTGGGAGGGGTAAGTCTGTCACATGATCACAACACCGAGTAGGCAAGGTACAGTCGACGTAGGCTTGTAAATAAAGTTTTTACATAACTTATATTCAACGTCGCAGTGAAATAATCACTCCCAAATTCTTGTACAAATTCAACAATACGTGAATATTTCAATTTTCGTGCTGCAGGCAAATTACTATGTGGAACTAGTGAACATATTAGAGAGAGACTGTGCTGTAGGCAGTGTGTTTTTTGCTGGCACTGTGCCCGCACAATGACGTCACGCTCTGCCCGTGTGGACCGTAAGCGAGTGAACGTCATTGCTGTTAAGCCATTGTTCCAAAGGGAAACTGCCGCGATATGACCTTAGAGATTAAAGGCGGCACGTAAAAGCAATAACATTACCTTTAAGACAGCTTTCCTAATATTAGCTATTTGAAGGAATTCACCAGAAAGGAATACGAGATATTAAAAGTGTCATCAAACTAAGGTTAGGTTTATTATTTCTTTCGTGGTTTCCGGTATGGGCCGCGTATTGTTGGCTTGTTTAAGAAATTAAAAATTATGCCGACGTTTCGCCGCAATCTATGTTCGGCTTCTTCAAGGGGCAACTGCAAGACTCATCCAATTAGTCACTGCCTACTCTGACTGGCCTCGTTGTCCTGTCACATTCGCAGTCCTATTGGTTCCTTCTCCTCCAATAGGAAGTCGTCGTGCTAATAAGATCTTCCATATCGCGTTGAGCGGTTTGCCTGTGTCACGGTTCAGACTGCTCTTTTCTTTAAATATGTGTATGGTTTCCCTCACTATTCTTTGAGTGAAATTGTCAGAGATTGGCTAAGTTTTTAAATTGCCAGTCAATGTGGTGGCCTGTGGAAGTCTACGTAATCATTTAAGTTTAGGTTTCTCTGGCAGACGTAGAGGAGTGGTGCATAATTCTTATATAACATGGCTTGGGATGGTCGCACCATGTGAAAAGTAATAGGTGTTAGAAAACAAAGAATATAACTGTTACAGTATAACTAGCACAGTGTAAAACATGTTTGATACTTAATGTAACTGAAAACCATATTTTTTAGGCAATCGGTCAGATTATGGTCATAGTTTGTTTTCAAAGGCTGTACCTTCCTGCAATTCATAACTGCAGTATTAAGATTCAGCGTTGCACACATAAAAGATGGGAATACGGTAACTCCTGCATGCCCAGGATATGGACATATAAAATGCTCTCGAATGGAATTTACTTTGTTGCCTTACAGAACCACAGCAGAGTATATAAAATCATACATATCGTAATTGTTTTTCACTTTTGCAGTTGATTAGCACAAAGTAACTCCGAACATGTAATGCCACTATGGCGGCATGGAAAACTGCGACATTGTATGATCCGTTAGCTATTCATTTCTATAACGAGAGATTAGCAAAACGGGTGAGTCCATGTATCGGGATACATAATTACCTCCCTATTGTCGCTGCAACTAACAATACGCACAGGATTGCACTTCTGATTTTGTTGACAAAATGGTTTCGTATTTTCTGTTAGTCAGAATGGAGAACAAAAAGAATAGATGCAAATTTGTCAATGAAAGGGATCACATATTGTCAGCGTTCATTTCAGAAAATTAGATTAGTAAAAAATAGTCACGGTGCTCTCAAATACGCGTCGCAGACTGCTTGGACTTGAATAACATTGGGGAAATTACTAATGTCATGGAAAGCTTGTGGCACAGTTAGTAAACAATTGCCTTGAACCATATTTATCGACTGTACCATCATGCTTCATTAAGTTTCATGTCCTGTGGCAGCGCGGTTTACACAAGTCGATATTTCCAACATACAGATGCGTTTATAGTCTGATCCATATATTATGGTCTATGGGTTGCCAACATTTAAAAGTAAAATTATCGTACATCATAAACCAAATGCTACAACAATAAAAATATCAGTATAACACTTATGAAAATGTAATGGTAATGATATTTATTATATTCACTTCCAAGATTGATGACCTCAGTCAGTATTACAACTTTAGTACTTAGGTTTCTCGCACTATTCATCTGAAAGTTCATCTTCCTCAACTGTTCCAGCATTATATAAATTGGTTGTTGGGATAAACCCTAACATATTCTCGGTGACTTGCAGATTTTCGGATCTACCACATTCTGTCATAAGCTGACACGACAAAATAAGTTAATTTACCGTAGCTAGCGCCAATCTGTTTCTAACTTTGGTTTTTACTAAACCCAGTTTAGAAAAAGCTTTCGCAAGAAGAGCTTCTGTGGGGCAACGAAACAGATTATACGAACGAAATCACTGATAATGCAAAGGTCGCTAGTTCTTTTAAATAAGTATTTCCACCAAGGTGACACGTGTTTTGAACAGCACTCCAGAAACTGTCAGGTTCAGGCATGTCGTTCATTTCACACGGAATATCACTTATTCCGTGTTTTCTTCATTGACCAATTTTCTGAACAGTGCTTTCTTTATTGAGATTACCAGACCTGGGCACACTGGCAACAAGGGGATAAAGGGTTGAAGGATTAGTAGGATATGAAATGGTTACCTTAGAGGGGTGGAGACAGGCCATAAGGACAAAAGTGGTGCCACTATTTGTAATTTGTTTCATTTCGCTGGTGTGACAAACCAGTGAAAATTATATTTCGCCGGTATCAAACTATCATACATTCAAATTATCGTACACCCCCATAATTATCGTACAGGTTGGCAACCATTGTACAAGCATTATAATTATCGTATGCCCCCATAAGTATCGTACGAGTTGGCAACCCTGATTGGACACAAATAAGCTGCTTCTTGAATCGCCACTCGCATTTGTATTTCCGAGTATGTATACAAATACGAATGGTGATTCAAAACACAGGCTATTTGAGTGCCCGAAAAACGATAACATGGAACAGAGACTATAAATAAACTCAGCTACATGTCGGAATACCGACTTGTGTAAACCGCATTGCCACACGACTTGGAACTTAAAAATATTCTGCTCTCCTAATGCGCTCAATTTTTTTCACGGCTGTACATTTGTGAAAATAAATTATCTATCACATTCTAAAAGAGCTCCTGTTACATAATGAAGAGTAGTCAACAGCTGGTTTTGTGCCTAAAGCAGTCGGTTTTTCAATCTGCAAGATATCCTCGGTCTTGGTACATATTCTGTTAGATCGAATATAACCTCTTCGAGAAATGAATATTCTATGAAGAAGAACACGAAATACAACACTTTCCGGGATAAAACTAAGTACATGCATCAATGAGCAACAATTCATACTGCAATAGTTATTTACTTGTATCTGAGGATGACATCTATGAAAAAAATTAAGTGAAAACCATATGATGAAAGTAATAACGGTGGCAATCCGCTGTTTATAGGTCCGAGATTCCATATTTAGTTTAACGGGTCCATTAACGATCGGTCTTGCAACTCATTTCAGAGCAAATGAACACTGTAGCTTTAACGAAACCTGTAAATATTTTCTTCAAGAAAAAAAATTATTTTGTTATTTAACGACGCTGTCAATTGCCAGGATCACATCAGCGTTGCCGGTGTGCCGGAATTTCGTCCCGCAGGAGTTCTTTTACATGCCAGTAAATCTACTGGCATGGAGCTGTCGTTTTTAAGCACACTTAAAAACCATCGGCCTGGGCCGGGTTTGAACCCACGACCTTGGGATATTTTCTTGCAAGGCTGTCGTGTATGGGTGTAATGACTAAACTTAACTCGTAACTAACAAGACTCGCAAATGAAGTGGTCAGCATATGAAAATCAGTTGGAAGTAGGTAAAGTGTGGAAGTTCATTTTCCTCAGGCCAAGAAAATCGTAGTTCAAAATTTTAAAATGTGACCTGTAACACCTTCAAATAGTTTAGGTACATTGAAGTTCACGTTCTGTAAGTGAAAAACTTGAGATTCTAGTTTGGATAAGTTAAAGCGTTGAAATTGTTCTGTCCCAAAATATTACAGGGATGGAACCGTAATTCTTGGGCGCGGGCATGTACGTAGAGGCAACTGTCCATCTGTCTAAATGAAAAGATTTTCTGAAGTTGTTTTGAGCGTTTATGTTACACGCTTTGAAAATATAGTGGATGAAATTAAACATTATCAACGAAGACTGACTCCAACCTGTTGAGAGAACGGATTGTCATAGATTTCCCACGTGTGAAGAGAAATAGGCCGTCCACGGAGGCGATTGTGGGAGTAACACCACAGTTTTAAGGGAACAAATTTTAAATCTGAAAATGTTAAAGACGACGACGATGATGTGATGAAGTATGGTTTATAACGTGGTATAAATTATCGGTCTTGTGCTAGGAGCATAAATCTGCACCAGGGATGTCCAACCTTCTCTCCTTGGAGAACCTTAGGTAATGAACGGCTATACCCCATTCCACTCCTCTAGTCGGAGGGACAGACGGTCAGTATCTAGTGACGGACACAAACAGGCGATTCCATGGCAAATTCCTCTTCATTCTGGATGATTTTTGCATAAAATTGTGAACACTGAGAGACAGACAAAAGCGTACTAAATAAAAAATCTGATGTGATGCACTCGCATGACTTTCTCTACTCTTGTACTAAACATTCTTACAAACTCTTTTTCCTATATCTTCTTCGTGTTAGTTTGTACAAATGTTTATCTCAACTGTCTTATTGCTTATTTCCTTGTAGCTACAAGGGGAATATTAGAATACAGTAGGCTTTGAGCGATAGTCAGATCTTTCAAAGCTTTGAGATCCCGTTCTCTTCGCACACTTAACATGAAAAAAAAAGTTACATTTCACGAAAGTTTTAAGTTTTCCGAAACTTACACAAATAACGAGGAATATCTCCGAAATGGTTCTCTCTACAAAAACATATATTCAGACATAAATTCTGTGTTTTAGCGAGACCTACATTTTTGTATAGTAAGATTTTGTCTATCTCATATGGTTTTCGAGTTATTCAAAAGTCATTCAGAGTAAACAAGACTACATAAACTAGAGTCAGAAAATTCAAAGTATACATTTCATTTGGCATACAAATATCTTAAACATATGGCATTTTAATCAAAATCGTTAGAGCCATTTTCAAGAAAATAAAAATTTTCGAAAAGTTTCCATGTAAAGGGTAGTTTAGGATGTAGCTATTTTCTTCCAAATCTTCGTGTCCCATCCCTGAAAGACATTAAACTTAAATATCAACTTTGGTTTTAACCAGCTTTTCGTGTTTGAGTTATGCTGTCCACAGACTGACAAACAAACACACACACACAGGCGCGCGCGCACGAATCTTTCTCTTCTCTCTCTGAGGGGGGATTTGGGGTGTCTCAAAACATATATTTTCGGTGAAATCTCCACATCGAGTTTTTGGGTGGAATACAATACTTCCTCTACTTACCAGTGGAAAAAGTGAAAATGTGTATTTGGTTAAAACACAATTTATCGAATACTTCGGTTTTTTTTTTTTAACTGAAACATTTCCGAGATATAATTTTTTATTTGTTTGAATTTAACAGTACTTTTACTTTTTTAAATACGAATGTTAATTTTTTTATCTCTTGGCCTTGCAAAGAGGATTTCTAAGTCATGGCATATCAACCAACTTGTAAAACATTTCACTGTTGCTTAAAGCCTACTGTATTCCCATATTTCCCTTGCGCCTACAGGAAAATTAACAAGATAATATCTGAAAACGCATGTTGATTAAATAGTAGTAGATAGAGCAATAATCATTTGCAAGAATAGTGTGTATAGGAATAGGTCTCTATCTCATTATGTTACGCGAAGTTCACTTGATGTATCTTCTAAGGCTATGCACTTCGACTTTGTCGTCAAATATCGATAGACTTTTTAAACGTAAGCAGTACCAAAGAAGTCACTAATGAATAGATGTGTAACGCATAAGATTTGAAAGTGCTTTCGTAAATCAAACGCAACGTACATGGAACCAACCCGTCAATGCAATACAATGCACGGCTGGGCTTTAGAAAGGAGGTAAACGGAAACTCCCCTCTTTCGCAAACGTTGGACATCGTTGCATAAACACCGTCGCGGGTTATATCCGTTTTTCTTGGCGGAATTTGCTAGGGCGGGCTGATCTCACATATGCAAACCTTGCCAGGGTATTCTCTGCCTTTTCCGTATGTTTAGACGAGTACGAGCTGCCTCCTTGTTGCTTCTGTGTATCACTTCCTGAGCTGGAGTAACACTTTGATGTTTGCAACTTGATTCGGCTTAAGTTATAGCGATTATTCTGAGCAGCATAGAGAGTATACCCTTCCGTTACTAGCTGACGAGCTATTGACGGTTACTTGCCCAACTAACTTAAGGGACACTGGGAGTGAAATTTGAAAGCTCCACATTTTTTGATAGATTTTTCTGAAACTTTTACTGTGTTTGTATTTGTATGAGAATAGGAGGTACACCAAATTTCATTAAAACTGGATAATTCGTTTAGGATATATAAATTATTTTATGAATTTAATAGGCATATTTTCAAAATAGAGCTCGCGTCTATTGACTTTTCAAAATTCATTTATATTGGCGGAACTGGTGCTCTAAAACATGGGTAACAATTGCATGAAGAGATATTTCAAATACGTTTGTTGATTATGCTGTACATATTTTTTTAATAACAAAGAAAATTTAATCTTATAAATTATTGATGTTTTCATACAAAAATTTTTTTGGAATTCATGTTAATAATATCAATATTGAATCTTAGTTTTGTGTAGCCGCTATTTATGAATACTTTTGGAAATTTTCATTGAATTTGAAGCAAAACTAAGGCGCGACCTTCTTTTGGAATATGCAGAAATGTAGTTTTGAGAAAAACAGGCTTTTATATAGGAGCATGCTGTGTACGTTAAGGGAAGAGCGCTATTTGAAAGGGCCGTAATGACCACATGGAGTGGGGGATATGAAAAATGTTAGCTGATCCAAATGCACCGGTGTTCCAGGAACAGTTTAAGCTTAAAAAAAAAAAGAAAAAAAATCGACTTTTTGACAATTTTGACCAAAATTTCACTCCCAGTGTCCCTTAAGGGATACACCGAAGTGAAATATAGAAGTTAGAGGCTTAAATTTCTGCACAGCATTTCCAGTAACTGTGTAGCAAATTTAATTCCAATATCTTATCACCCTGGAAATTTAAGCATTATAAATCATTAAAATAGTCAGGGGAAAAAACGCATTATAAATACTAAAAGAGGCAATAAAATACAATTAGAAAAACCCATTTATTTAATATATTACACTATTTAATAACTCGATCGTCATATTTTAAAGAACTTAAAATGCTTGTATTGTAATCAACACAAAAATGAAATAATTTTTAAAAAGGCCTGTGTATTGTAATGCCTTATTCGTTGCTCATGAGAACCAAATGCATTAAGTTCCCTGGGGTCATGTTAGGTCTCCTGTCAGATAACACATTTTTCATACAATGACTCATTGGAGCAAATCTAAAACATAGCATCCATTTCAACTGTCACCTTGGAGAATTTTTGAAATGTCTCTAAGTTTATCTAGATAAATCATGATAAATAATGAAATAAAGGCAACAAAAAGCATTTATATCGTAAAATAGGCATTTATACTTAAAAAGGTTACATAAAACTGCGACATTTAAATCACCAAGGTACAATTCGTACAGATTCACTTTCAAATTGAAGATAGATTTGACACATTTAAAAAGGCACTCTAAGTTCAGGTCTCTGCTAGGTACATTCTTGATATGTTAATTTATATCAATTTTATTGGGTATAATTAAAATTTCTGCAAATTTTTATCTCGGTTAACATGAAGATAGAGGAATAAGAGTTCGTAAGAATGGTTAGCACAGGAGCATAGAAAGTCATGTGAGCGTAACACATCAGGCCCTTACATATGCAAATTCTATGTTGAGCGAGTAGAGAAGGGCATGTAAATGTGATACGTAAAAGTGAGTAGAGAAAACCACGTGAATGTAATACGTAGCATACTATTTTAAACGTACAGAGAATTTAATGAATTATTTGTAGTACAGGGAATAGGGAAAGAAATGTGATTGTTTCGTAAAAGAAATTTGAGTTGAGAAAACCCTGTGAGTGTAATGTCGTACCATAGCGGATAGAAGAGATAGTGTGAGCTCTTCGGGAGTTACTATGGTTCGCTCGCAAGATGGCACTGGTGTCGCGGTCGCTTCACTTTAGTTCACGAATGCATGGTAAAAATGGGTTTCATATTATCAGTTAGCATTTTAAATACCTAAAATCGTAAGCAGGAATATTGGAAATACTGTTTTGAAACATCGTCTTTCCTTGACACATAATATAGGATGGTATTTTACAATAATGGGTATTATAATTAACGAAGAACAGTGGGAAATATCTGCTTACATGATTTTACGCTGAAAAATTAAACCATAATGCAAATTATGTATTTTTTAAGCATTGTATATAGAACCGGCTTTTGTTTTTTACTTAAATAATTTAAATTGCGTTTATGTTCGCAACAATTAGTAGCGAATTTCTTTTCTACTATTTTTAATTTAGCCCTCTCTTTTGATAGCAGGATTTTAGTTCTAACTAAATTTCTATTGAGGTTTCTAATTCTTTTCTTCAGTGTAGCAATTTCATTATTGACACTTGTGTTTGTGACCTTGGAGGAATTAGAACTGTTTTCTGAGAATTCCACATTGTTGAAGGACGGCGCGTTTGAAATAAGAACTGGTTGATTGGATCCTGCATCTGGTAATTTACTGATTGTTGAATATTGCTTTTTCAGTAATTTTTTGTCTCTGTTTTGTGGAGATTTTCGGGATTTATGCACTGTAGTTAAGTACCTGGGTAAATTAGGAAATATACAGGGAATTGCCCCTGGCTTTAACCGCCATTTAATTCTAGGGATTTCAACTAGTTTTCCATGCACAACGAATGAATCAACTTTCACTAAAAAGTCCTCTGGAAAATTTTTGTCACAAATACTAGATTTAACAGATAATTTAGTGTCTTTCCTAGGAATAGACTTTTCCCATTTGTAAAACAGATTTTTATCTTTAGGAGGAGTAAAAAAATGTCTAGCTTCTGAGCAGTTTGTGTATCCTGAACGACACCCGGGTACAAAACAAGTTGGAATTTTTAATTATTGATGTTGCTTGAAACTTACGTTTTGAAGAACACACACATTTATGCACAAAATTAGAAGCAATTTCACAAGTTATGTACCTAATTACTCACAATACACAACGCATACGCATAAAACTGTCTGTACTTCCGAATCACATACTAGGCAGTTCGGCCGCATTTTGAGGCGACTGCGATCGCCACGCCGCAGTTTCGGTCAGTTGCCACGGGACCACGGATCATGCAGTGAACTAGCGGGAGAGCTCACACTTTCTCTTCTATCCGCTATGGTCGTACTATGCCTATACGCTTCCCGCAAGTGCAAGCAATGCAATCGGATGAAATAGAAACAAATATTAATTTTTATGTATTAGATATGCTATTACTATAGGATAGATTCACATTTCAAATCAGTTTACACAGTTTGGCACAGGAATTAACTATATTATCACTTTTCTGTTACAGGTAGGTGCATATTTAGTGAGACAGCCAGGAACCACTGAAATATGAGTTGTCCTGCAATAGTGCCAAATCATTCCTCAGGATATGATCTAATGCAGCCCAATCTTGGTGTTAAGGTAGGTGCTCAAAAGCATGTGCTTAGATAAACAAATTCAAGTAGCATTAGTTATCACAGTGTGCGAAAGCAGTAAAACTGGTAAATGTAAGGCACAGGATATTTCTCTGGAAATTATTAAATCACTGTTTGATTCTGGTATTCCATCAAAACACGAGCGAAAATACTATGAAAAAATGCAGTCCAGTTACTCTTTTGGCTTTTCATTCTTGTGAAAAACGTGTGCACGCATAGACAGTGCTTTTTTACTGGCGTTAACAGTCTACAGACTGTCTTTCATGATATTACAACTCAACTGCTCTATTCCCATAACCTTGACTCACTCCTTTTTTTCTTCGCTTTCCCTGTCTCTCAAACACTCACTCTGACGATACGATCACTCAACACTCATTAACTGCTTCACTATCTTCCCTCATAACGCGGTCATCAGTGCTATTCGGTAGCTTGGCCCCGCTAGCTTCCTTTGATGGCTGGAGTCACAATATCTATCGATTTCAAAATCAACCTGAATTATCGTATTAAAACGCTAGACTACAGAGTATAGTATTTTGAAAAAAATTAGGAATGTTGGAAGTCGTAATCTTGCTAGCTACACTTAACAAAATTTCTACATTCACCTGTTACATGATTAACGTAACCTGATCAGAATAATGCTAGTTGCATGTATACAATATTTAAATAGATTATTCTTTGTTTCAAGTAATTAAGTTACGAATTTTAGTGAGTTATAGTTCTGTAGTTGGCAATTTGGCAGAGCTATCGAATTGAAAATAAATAAAAACTATTTTTTTTTACTGTCTCTCTATGTATAGTAGACGAAGTATTTATTGTATTCCACACAAAAATTCGATGACGAGATTTCACCGGAAAGGTGAGGGCCCCTTGAATCCAAAAACAGCATTTTTAGAAAAAGGTTCCTGTGTGTGTCTGTCTGTAAGTCTGTGGACAGCATAACTAAAAAACGAAGTCAGTTAAAACCAAAAGTTGTTATTTATGTTTAATGTCTTTAAAGGATGCGACACAAAGATTTTGAAGAAAACCCTAAACTACCCTTTGCTTAGAAAATTTTTCGAAGAGTTTTATTTTCTTGAAAATGGCTCTAACGATTTTGATTAAAATGTCATATTTTGAGATATTTTTTGACAAATGAAATGCATATTTTGAATTTTCTGGCTATAGCCCCTGTAGTCGTATTTACTCTGGACAACTTTTGCATAACTGGTAAACCGTTAGAGATAGACCAAATCGTACCATACAAAAATTCTAGATCCAGCTAAAATACACAATTTATGTCCGAATAATTTTTCTTGTAGGGTGAACCATTTCGGAGATATTCCTTTGAACTTTGAACTTTCGTGAAATGGAACATCGTTCATTTTTTTATATATTAGTGTGTAAAGAGAACGGAATGTCAAAGCTTTAAAACATTTGACTATCGCTGAAAGCCTGCTGTATTCTAACATTCCCCTTGTACCTGTAAGGAAATAAGCAATAAGATAATTTGTACAAATGTTTACCTCAACTAACACGAAGATGATAGAAGAATAAGAGTTAGTACAAGAGTAGAGAAAGTCATGTGAGGCAGCACATCAGATTTTTTAAAAAAATGTTTTAAGCAAATAAAATACGTGTTGTTTGAATGAGGAAAGATTAATGATTTTGGGTTAGTATTTGAACGTATTTAAACCGTTGTAGAGAAGGAAGAAGGAAAGAAAATCTAGGATTGCGGCTTGAGAATTGTTAAATATGGTTTGGAGGAATGCCTGTTTTGTTGCCCAAATACGGCGAAGTTGTAGGGTCTGATTGGCAGTTAAGTACTCAAGTCGAATGGTATGTTAGCTGTGTTTTCCACATTTTACGAGCTAATAACACACGTTATTGCTATATTATTGTAATGCATGTCTATATGAGGAGTATTTCTTTTCTTTTCTTGGAGCACCAAGTTTTCTTTAAACACCAATTAAATTTTCATAATTGAATCGTTTACCTGCGGACCGTAGTGAAGGGGAAAACAAGAGTTGGCATATGTTTTTTAAATAAACGTTGAAGTTTCCTTGAGGGAACAACCAAATGGTTGGCTAAGCAAGAATCTCATAACTAGAGCTGAAGTTGTGCGGCAGAAGGGCTCAAGGCATTCTGGTTGTCTTAGAAACCAACTCAAGTACCCCTTCTCCGTCTTAATTGGAGCTAAAACATAACAACGGTATAAGATCTACTGCCCAAGAATCACTCATGCCCAGAGCTCGAGTGCGGTTAGAATTTTATTTAAATTGATGGGAAACGGCTCGGAAAATTAGACGTTTGCTGTGAAAGACGGATAACCGAACACATTAGGCGATTTTAAAATAGCCTGGGAAAAAGCAGAAAAACATTTTAGCCTCGGATATTGAAAAACTGAAAGCATTCTAAAATGGCTTTTGGTTTGAAAGTGTGCTAAAAGAGGATTTGGGTTGCAGCAAAGATTATTTATTCAAAACAATTATTGCAAAAAATTACTGATGGAGTGTGTAGCGATCTATGATGACTAGAGATTGGCTGGATGTAGAGCAATGTAAGCCTCATTTCTTTTAAATAATAAATAATGAGTATAAAATACGAACATAACACATGAATATATACGGCGTTCATTTTTACTTTCTCTACTGGTGAGTAGGGGAAGTATTGTATTCCACCCAAAAATTCGATGTCCTGATTTCACCGGAAATATATGTTTTGAGGCCCCCTGAATCCAAAAAAGCATTTTTAGAAAAAGGTGCGTGTGTGTCTGTGGACAGCATAACTCAAAAACGAAAAGTCGGTTAAAAACCAAAGTTGGTATTTAAGTTAAATTCAAGGATGCGACACGAAGATTTTGAAGAAAATAGCCCCACCCTAAGCTACCCTTTACATGGAACATTTTTCGAAAATTTTGATTTTCTTGAAAATGGCTCTAACGATTTTGATTAAAATGCCATACGTTTGAGATATTTGTATGACAAATGAAATGTATGTTTTGAATTTTCTGGCTATAGTCCTGTTTACTCTGGATGACTTGAATAACTCGTAAACCGTAAGAGATAACAAATTCTTAATATATAAAAAATGTAAATCCCGCTAAAACACAGAATTTATGTCGGAATAAAATTTGTTGTAGAGTGAGCCATTTTAGAGATGTTCCTTGTTATTTGGGTCAGTTTTGGAAAACTTAAAACTTTGGTGAAATGGAACATGGTTGTTCATTTTTTTATATGTTAAACGTGCAAAGAGAACGGGATCTCAAACCTTCAAAAGGCTCAAAGGCTACTGTATTCTAATATTCCCCTTGCGCGTACAAGGAAATAAGATAATTTGTACAAATGTTTATCTTAACACGAAGATGTAGGAATAAGAGTTTGTAAGAATGATTAGTAAAAGAGTAGAGAGAGTCATGCGAGTGCAACACATCAGATTTTTAGCCAGGGGGCCTCAAAAAATATTTCCGGTGAAATCTCGACATCGAATTTTTGGGTGGGATACAATACTTCCTCTACCTACTAAACGTAATAGACAAAGGTAAAATATGCCTATAATACGAAAGATGACAAGAAATATTAAAAAGAAAGCCAAAAGGTGACGTTATAACCCATTAGCATTGTATAATTTTAATCACCATTGATAAAATCTTGCATCGCGTATATTTTCCATGGAAAAACAAACCATAAACAAAACTATTGACTTGTAATAAACATACAGACCCTGACTCATTTGGACAACTTTTTCAATAATATTTTTGTCGGTTCAGAGGTACCTCAAAATATGTATTTACGCTTAAATTTTTGAGTGGAGTCCAATACTTAGTGTTGATTACGCAATAGAGAACGTAATAAATAAATGACGCACCGTTTTGGTTGAATCAGTGGTATTAATGGCTCACCATCGTTTTTCAATTAGATGTTGAACATTAGCGTTTGTTTCATTCTGTAAATAACCATTATTAATTTTGCTGAACGCACCACAGATCGAATTATGTAACTAATTAGAATTTTTACGGTTGTTAGAACACTATTACATGGGATTCACCTTAAAAGACTAATGTGGTTATGCAATAAGCAATATTACATAGTTATACACCCCTCTATTTGTTTCAAAATTAAGCTCGTTTTTGTGCGTGCTTAACATGGAAGGGAAAGTCGAAATATTTGGCGCAGTTTAAATTCCACTGCCACCGTTGCGGACACGGTAATTATTACAGTCAGAGCTCCCCCCTTCATCCCCTCTGGGAGTAATCCCCAAAAGCTGGCACTCGTTTAAATCAACTTTTGGAATAAGTCAATTGAAGCCATTGAGTTCTTGGTGCCCACAGCAAGGAAATGCTGACACACAAAATGATTTTCAGGTGACACGTGGAAACGCTTGATAGCGAATGAGCTTCAGGCTGACATACTCTGGCGTTTTGATTGCTTTATGGCAAATGAAACATTGTACTCGTTAGTCTTATCAGCTAGGCCAGACACGCATTGCGTTCTGCCCTTTCTCTCTGCCTCCTGGCCACGGTAATTGGAATTACAATAGTTAACAGTAGGCGTTTTTATTGGAGATTGCGCTATGGCAAACTGAACAACCAGCCTATGGATAAAAGCAATCCATGGTTTGGTTTG
Source organism: Tenodera sinensis (assembly GCA_030765045.1). NCBI lineage: Eukaryota > Metazoa > Arthropoda > Insecta > Mantodea > Mantidae > Tenodera > Tenodera sinensis. The sequence continues at coordinate 23,860,762 of CM060972.1, read as the reverse complement.
GTTTAAGGGCGCTCAACTTCTAGGTCATCAGCGCCCTTAAAAGATTCATGGCAACAGCCAGATATAAATTTCACTCAAAAAATAAAAATACTAGCAACAAGAAAAATATACAAAGGTAAAAAGCAGTTGCAATAGCCAGATATGAAACAAGGTGATAAATATGTCCAAAATCAGAAACAGATAATTGAAAATTTTAAATCCTCAAATTGATATTGCACTCCGCTAAAAAATTAAAAACTCTATCAACCGCTGTTTTGTCGTCCGCTAGGACCTCTGCAAGTCTGGCAGGCAGCTGCAGAGAATCCCGACGGTGCGCTAGAGAGCAACACTCTAGCAGCACGTGGCGAACTGACAAAAGGTTGTCACTCAGCGGACATAGAGGCGCAGGGCCCCAGCAATCCATGGAATTACCAACTATCTTATATCTAAACCGGTGAACTTCGTACCACTTGAAATTGATTTGATTTTAGCTCTTCATAAATAAGTGATTATCAATCCTTCAATCAACCTTCCAAATCCAATTCATTGAGATCCACACAATTAGACGCATTGTGTATGGTTTGAGTGTGGTTTGGTTATTAAATGAAACTGGTTTCTAACTCAAATGACTTAAATGCCTTTTATTTACATGAAAAACCAATCTATTCTCAAAATCCACTACATTTTTACTTTCTCTACTAGTAAGTAGAGGTAGTATTGTGTTGCATCCAACGTGTTGCCGAGATTTCACCGGAAATATACGTTTTGAGGCCCCATGAAAAAAAAAAAAAAAAAAAAAAAAACATTTTTAGGTAAAGGTCCGTGCGCGTGCGTCTGTCTGTTTCTGGACAGCATAACTCAAAAATGAAAACTCGGTTAAAAATCAAAGTTGTATTTAAGTTTAAGTCTTTCAAGGTTGCCACACCAAGATTTTGAAGAAAATTTTCATTTTTTTGATCTCGCTAAAACACACAATTTATGTCCAAATAAAAATTTTTTGTAGAGTGAACCATTTCGGAGATATTCCCTGTTCTTTGTGTCAGTTTCGGAAAACTTAACTTTTGTCACATGCAACATCATTGTTCACTTTTTTACTTTCTGTACTGTAAGTAGGGGATGTATTGTATTCCACCCATAAATTTGATGTCGAGATTTCACCGGAAATGTTTCGAGACCCCTGAAAAAAAAAGCATTTTTAGAAAAAGGTCTGTGTGTGTGTGTGTGTGTGTGTGTGTGTGTGTGTGTGTGTGTGTGTGTGTGTGTGTGTGTGTGTGTGTGTGTGTGTGTGTGTGTGTGGTCTGTCTGTCTGTCTGTGTCTGCCTGCCTGTTTGTCGACAGCATAACTCAAAAACGAAAAGTAGTTTAAAAACGAATGTTGGTATTTAAGTTTAATGTCTTTCAATACACGAAGATTTTGAAGAAAATAGTCCCACCCTAAATTACACTTTACATGGAAAATTTTGATTTTCTTCAAAATGGCTAACGATTTTTATTAAAGTGCCATACGTTTGAGATATTTTTATGACAAATGAAGTCTATATCTTGAATTTTCTGGCTATAACCCCTGTAGTCGTTTTTACTGTGGACGACTTTGGCATAATTGGTAAACCGTAAGAGATGGGCCAAATTATACTATACAAAAAGTGTAGATCGTGCTAAAATATTTTATGTCTGAAGAAATTTTCTTGTAGGGTGAACCAATTAGAAGATATTCCTTGTAATGTGTGTGAGTTTCGGAAAACTTAAAAACTTTCGTGAAATGGAACATCGTTGTTCATTTTTCTTTTATATGTTAAGTGTGCAAAGAGAACGGAATCTCAAAGATTTCATTATCGCACAAAGCCTACTGTATTCTAATATTCCCCTTGCACCTACAAGGAAATAAGCAATAAGATCATTTGTACAAATGTTTTTCTCAACTAACACGAAGAAGATATAGGAATAAGAGTTTGTAAGAATGGTTAGTATAAGAGTAGAGAAAGTCATGTGAGTGCAGCACATCAGATTTTTTATATGTTAACCGTGCCAAGAGAACGTAATCTCAACGCTTCAAAAGATTTGACTGTCGCTCAAAGCCTAATATATTCCCATATTCCACTTGCACCTACAAGGAAATAAGCAATAAGATAATTTCTGCAAATGTTTATCTCAACAGGAAGAAGATATAGGAATACGAGTTTGTAAGACGTCCGGCAAACAATTGAAAAAATGGCAGGGCCTTAAAAGATGAAAAAATACTGAATATTTAAGACCATTAATAACGTACGAAATGCCTAATGCCATAGAAGCGTTATTTGAAATACACTGTTTTAAGAGGCGTGTGGTAGAAATTTGTCTATCCCTTAACAAGCCTTCATGAGTTATACAAGATTATAAAAATTGCTTTCTGAATGAAGAGGCCTCACAGCTTTTCTCAGAAAATTCAGGATATAAATTGTATTTCTCATGAACATATCTGTAACAGACGATATTTAATCAACAGCCATTTTTGAGAAGGTAAAAACTTTTGAACATGTTCAATAAGGGATAGTTCAAGTTCCCTACGCACACGCACGCACACCTTCTAAAATTCATTTTTAAATCATAGGATCTCAAAACATACGTTTATGGTTGGAATGTAATATTTCCTCTACCCCACGTAGGTGCGTGGTAGAGAAAGACGATTATTTAACACTATGGTAGTTTTTGTCCTGCGGAGAAAAATTACCTCATATTCATAATTTCGCGTAAGGGAAAACTCCAATAACTCCGATAGTTCGCCGCTATTGGGAATCGATTCCGGGCCGGCAGGTATTAAGGCAAGCACCTTAACGCCGGCGCTGTATGTGGCCTCCACTATCTTTGTGTTTACCTTCCTGAGTGAAAAACCCTACAGTTTGTCCTTTTTTTGGTTCCGTAGTTTATCTTCTTTTCTCCACTTTTTTTTTTTTTTTTTGGGGCGGGGGGGGAGTTTAAGGTCTCTTAACCGATGGTCAAACCAGATGGTGACTAGTGGGTAAAGTAATGCGCAATGAGACAAAAAATGTTGTTTAAGACGCTGTCAATTGCCAGGATCACATCAGTATTGCCGGTGTGCCGGAATTTTGTCCCGCAGGAGTTCTTTTAAATGCCAGTAAATCTACTGACATGGAGCTGTCGTTTTTAAGCACACTGGGCCGGATTTGAATTTTTTTTTTAAATTAACGTCCTCCAACGTTGTGTCATATCGAACGAATGAATGAAATGGGTGAAATGATGCTCAAATGAGCCCGAGGTCCATGGAGCTTTAAGTTACCCGACATTCGTCTTCTCAGGGTAGGGAAAACCTCGGAAAAAAACCTTACCCGGATAACTTACCCTAAGCGAGATTCGAACCCGCGACCTCTTGAACGTGAGCCAGACACGCTAGCCATCAGTAGCCATCACGCTTGGGATCAGTAGGCCAGTCTAACCAACTCATCAAGCAAAATTCGAATTTGGTATCTGGATCCATTTATATTCCGCCTTTAACTGCGAAGGTCATATCAGCGGCCTTTCCTGGGGAACATTTCCCTATAGGCAATGGTGGTACTCGTTTAACAATGTCTTTTGGTCTTAAGGGGAGGTTTAAACATTAACTGCACACCCACATTCATACTCTTATTCATAATTCCAGGCTTAAGGGAGGATAAAGAATATTCTTTGCTGGAGAATAATTTCTACTCCCCCCCCCCTCTGCCGGGAGTCGAACCCTGAACCCCTTGCACAGCAAGCAGGTACTCCATTGACTGAGCTACGGGGTCAGCCTGGAGAATGTAGGCGGACATCATTTTAAATCTTCAGCAGGTCTGCCACTGGAGCAGTAAGGTTCCCTTGCTGCATATCACGCTGAACTGACAGAAGGCATTTGATTGGCAATACGGAAACCTATCAGCAACGAGTTGGACGTCTTGAATAACAAAGCATGTAAACTTTCCGCTGATCGATGCTATCTGCATTCAGATCGAGACAAAACCCAGAAACTAAATCGAGAAGCGCATACATTCTTGTGAATGCGGAAGGAAATGCGTAGGCGAAAACAGGCAGAACGTTCCCAAAGCAAAATAAACCAAAGGACAGATTTACAAGAAGTGGGGCAACAGCGACGAAAAAATCAGGAACTGTCCAACATCTTTGCACGGACCTGCGAAGTAAACGGATAGCAACGTCTATCGAATAGAGAAAAGCTCGACACTTTTATCAGCATCAAAGAGTGCCCAAAATTGTCTAGAATTTATGAGATTAACTTGCTGTACTTTTGTGCGTTTATTATTAGCAAGGATTACGGATAAACGTTGTGGAGCGGTATTAAATATACAGGACGTTCGTAGATAGGTCGGACCGCCCTGCAGTTACACGTAAACGACCGGCAAATCATAGGTGTCGAACACTAACTACTGTACTAACCTACATTAAGGCCGGGATCCTGTGAGCTTTTGTATATTCAGAATAAAGGAAAACCCTGGAGTTATGAAGGTGACATACACCATTCGAGATTCGAACTCCTGCCAAGAATGACATAAACGCGTTGTTCACGAACAGGACACCAAGATGTTCGCAGAAAGCAATGATGACGAAGGGGTTAATGGATAGATTAGATACTTCCTTGTGGTAGGATTTTACAGGATCCTTAAGGACATACCTCCATGGTTCTGGTTTCTCAACCAAGAGGTCCTCTCCTCCTACGGGTTGATTACCACATTCAGAGAGAAATAAGTAATAAAAGTTATACCTTGAATTTTCTATGACTAGTTTCAAGTTCTCCTTATTTGACTGGTCACGTAGGTTTGCCGGGGAATGAAATGGCGGATTTGGCAGCAAAGAGGGCAACCACAGAACCATCTCACGTGTTACTTCGGAAGACTTTAGGCTTGAAGTGCGGAGAATGGTGTTGTCCTGGCACGAAGAGTGGTCAGCTCTCCGCGGTAATAAGCTTAGAGAAGTAAAAGAACTTCCGATAAACTGGGTAACTTCCTGTCGCATATCTCGCCGTGAGGAGCTTAGCTTGACTTGGTTGCGAATAGGCCACTGCAACTTTTCGCATGGTTACCTATTTAAAAGGGACCCTGTCCCTCTATGTCCGCTGTGTGACAAGCTTTTGTTAGTCCGTTACGTGCTGTTAGAGTGCTCCTCTCAACCGCACCTTCGAGATTCTCTGCAGCTGCCTGGCAGACTTGTAGAGGTCTTAGCGGACAACGAAACAGCGTTTGATAGTTTTGAAGTTTTTAGCGCAGTGCAGCGTGAAATTGAGGATTTGAAATTTTAGCTACGTAATTTTTATACTGTTTTGACATGTTTATAAATATGCTTTAATTTTGGCTTTTGCCAGTATTGTAGGTATATTTATATATTTTCCTGTTTAGTAGTAATTATATTCTTTTATTGAAGTGTATATCTGGCTGTTACTGTTTTTACCCTTAAACCTACACTCCCCCCCCCCCCCTCTTGTAATAACCATTTTTACAAACTCATTCCTATATCTTCTCATGTTAGTTGAGATAAACATTTGTACAAATTATCTTGTTTATTTTCTAATTGTTCCAAGGGGAATACGCGAATGCAGTAGACTTTGAGAGATAGTCAAATCTTTTAAAGCTTTGAGATTCTTATTTTAATGTAAAAACCAACAACAATGTTACATTTGAGGAAGATTTTTCCGAAACACACCAATTACAAGGAATATGTCCAAAATGGTTCTCTCTACAAACATTTTATTTGCACATATGTGTTTTAGCTAGATCTACATTTCTGTATAAGATTTGGTCTACCTCTTGGGGCTTACGAGTTACTCAACAGTAATCCAGAATAAACAGGACTACATGGGCTATAGCAAGAAAATTCAAGTCATCCCAATACACTGGCAATAAATCTACTTGACAACAGCAGCAGCACAACAAGCCGACTACAGAGAAACCAGGTCCTGGAATTGCAGTACAGATTTGCACCCAAATTATAAGCAAATTTATGCTCAATGGGCCATAAAGTAATACATTATCATTGTTACTTATTGTTCAACTATTGAACAGATTGTAATTTTGCAGATGTTTAAATAAAAAATAAAAAAAAAATTGTCACAATATCTTAAACGTGTCATTTTAATCAAAATCGTATGGGCCATTTTCCAGAAAATCAAAATTTTCGATATGAAAGATAGTTTAGGGTGGGGCTTTTTTCTTCAAAATTTTCGTGTTGCATCCTTGAAGGAGATTACACTTACATACCAACTTTGGTTTATAATCGATTTTTCGTTTTTGAGTTATGCTGTCCATAAACTGACAAACACAGAAAGACAAGACAAATACCTTTTTCTAAAAATTAATAACTTTATTTATTTATTTTTTTTTTTTTTTTTTGTAAATATTTATTTAAGGTCGTTTTGACAGCACGGTCTTATCACGACCATACATAGTAATACATTGTGGATATTAACTTACAATTATACATACACACATTACATTATATTGACATTTACAGTAAATTTGAAAGTTTTATGTTCTTCATAAACCTTAGAGTCTTGCTGATCATATTCGGTGTATTGACTGCATGATGAAGACTGGAAATGCCGGCTTGCTGTCTATATCTGCTGTATTGTGGGCAATCTATAAGGATGTGGTGGATGGTTAGAGGAATATCACAGTTGGCACAATTTGGAGGTTGGTCCTTGGTGAGGAGATGACTGTGTGTTAGTTTGGAGTGTCCAATTCTAAGCCGAGTGATGTTAACTTGATCTCTTCTTTTCAGTCTTTGGAGATGCAGAAAAGGTTTTGTACAGCCTGAGCGAGCTTCATGGAGTTTACTGCTAACTGATGACCATGTCTGTATCCATTTTTGCATGTACATATGTTTAGTACCGTTGATGACGTCTTGATGTGGAGAAGTGATCGAGGCATCACTGACGGGATGTTTAGCTGCCTCTTTTGCAGCTTCATCTGCAGTTTCATTGCCTGTTATGCCAACGTGAGAGGGAGTCCATACAAAGGATACCTTTTTATCGGTCTTATTTATATTGTGACACAAAAGTCGAATTTCATGGATTAGTGCATGGTTTGGCTCGGAGTTTTGTATGGCAAGTAGTACACTTAAGGAATCAGTGAATATGGTACAGTGACTTTTAACGGATGAATTGGTTATATATAGAAGCGCTTCCTTAATAGCGAATGCTTCACAGGAGAAAATGCTAAACAGGCGAGGTAAACTGTAGAGCATTGTTTGATCAGGATACACAATTGCACATCCTCTTCCCTCTTTAGATGCTGATCCATCAGTGAAAATTTTCGTGTTAGAGTTATGTTCATCCAGTAAAGAACCATATGTTTAACACACCTCCTGTTTTATGGAAGCTACTAGTCGAAAATGGACTTCATTTGGTGCTGTTCGGTTGATTAGCAATAACTGGATTATTAAAACACTGGAAGCATTTTAAAAACCAGAACAACTCACTTTATTTAATAATCATTTGTAACGCTTACATAAGCGGTGCTTTTTTCCTGCCGCACTTTTCAACATGAAAATTTTTCAGTTACCATGGATAGTGTTTGTATGCAATCAGAACTGTTATTGCAATTTAATTTTTTTTTCACCTCCCTTTCTCTGCTCCCACCCCACAAAAGGGTAGTTACCGTTATAAACCTGGCCCATGGAATGGCGTTGAATTAATGTTATGCTAATATTTTGTCGAGTTTTGTGTGTAATGTAAAATGAATGGAGCACAATGGCCGCATTGTGGCCGCCCCATTGAAACTGTTGTTAACGTAAGGTGATAAATACTCAAAGCAAACATCATTGGCTTTTCATTGCGCAGATTAAACTTATCCAGTTTCAGGAAATTTAATCAGCGGTCGCTAATATTGATTGGCTAACCATTATACAACGCGCTTGAATACTGGATTAGGTCCAGCAGGTTAACGTGTTGTGTTCCTTTCTTTCCCCCTGGGGAGTACAAATATACAGTGTGTTATTTCAAGCCGACGTACTTGCATTGTGAACTGTTTTGAGGGCGTTAGACGGGGTGCTTAGTGCGCCATTAACTGTATGAAGTGGAGAAACTGTCGGCACATGGCTCCTCCGGAAGCCATTAATTGCTGTAGCTTCCTTCTCTCAGACGCCCATTCTATTATGGCGAGCTTCCTTTAAATCATTCCTTGGAGTCACTCCTCCCTTTGCGATTTAATTCTATCATCAGTTTCTTTCGTATACAAAGGTAAGAAATAGACGATGCCCAGTATTTGCGAAACAGGTGAGGTACTTCCACTTTGTCTCTCTTTAACCCCCAGCCGTGCATTGTGTTGCAGTGGCGGTTTGGTTACAGTACGCTGCATTTGATCTAGTAAGCACCTTCAAATCTTATGCGATAAACATCTGTTCATTAGTGACTTATTTGGTACTGCTTAAGTTTTGGAAGTAGATCAATATTCTGGGATAAAACCTGTGTGAGAGAGAGAGACGTAGGTTTAAGGGCGCTCAACTACTTGGTTAAGTACAGTTCATGGCAAAAGCTAGATATAAACTTCAATGTAAAATAAAATTACTAGTACAAAGGAAAATAAAGATACAAATCAGAGGTAAATGCCAGAATTAAAACAAACTTGCAAACACTATAATAATTATCTAAAATACTATATCCTCAGGTTCATGTATGCCTGTTGTAAAAACTTTAAAACTCTTTCGACCGCTTGTTTGTCATCCGCCAAGACCTCTGCAAGTATGACAGGCAGGTGCGCTGGGAAAACACTAGCTGCACGTGATAAAAGGTTGTTGCACAGCGGACAAAGAGGAGCAGGGCCCCATTTGAAAAGGTAACCATACGAAAAATTACAGTGGCCAATTCGCAACCGTGCCAAAATCATCTCGCGAAGAGATATTCGAGAGGAAGTTACCCACAGCCTTAGAAGATCCACCAAGCGATCGTCCCGTAACCTATTGCGATACAGGCTTTTAATATAACTCAACTTGGAGAAACTTTGTTCGCAAATACATGTTATACTCACTCTTATACTTAGTATTCTTGCAAGTGCTTATTTCTCTATCTACTACATTTTAATCGACATAAGCATTTCAAGAAGTTATCTTATTGCTAATTTTCTTAAGGTACAAGTGAAATACCTGTATACAGGAGGCTTTAAGCGGTAGTGAAATGTTCTAAGAGCTGGTTGCTGTGCGATGTGTTTAAAATTCCGTTCTCTTTGCAATGCCAAAAGGTATTGAGAATAATAATGTGGATACACAGCACAAACACTTGTTTGAAAGTTTTGAAGTTTTACTGTTTTAACCAGTACAAAAGGTATTTTTAGACGTGACAATTGTGCAGTGGTTTATGATCGAGTTCACTTTAGTATTTATAACACCATAGGGTGTCAGGTTATCTGACTCCCATGGACTGTGCGGGATTAAGTACGGAACTATCTCACAGTATCAGCAATGAGACATTACCCACATCATCAATTTGCATGGTGTCATACGCCATGTGTCCTCTTATTGCGTAAAACTCGACATTTGGGTAACTGCAACTTCTCAGTCCACATTAGGTCGAGTTATAGGGATTCCATTGTGCTATCTTTTGGTGTAATGTTGGCCATATTGAATTCTTGGGTACCGCGATAAGCTGTTTCCGTGAAGTGTGCTCACGACGACGTGCAGCACTGGCAGCAGGTGAGATGAGACTGGACCCTGTCTTGGGCGGCTCTTGCTCCTCAGAGTGTCTCTTCGCCCGAACAAACAGGGGAAGAATCGCACACACTCACGCTTGGATAACTTGAACTCCATGTTAAATTGGATTCCCATTCCCTTCTCATAGTTTTCCTCTTGTTTTGTGACGCGTAAAAGTAAACCTTTTCGATTTAAAAAAGAGAAAGAGAAGACGGCAGTAGTGTGAAAATCGCATGGCAGTGTCGGTAATGCAAGGCCCAGATGTGCCTTTCTCGTGGCGATCTTGACTGCCTTTTAAACAAACTGCTGCTTTCCCTTAAAGAACTCTGGATACTCACTGGAGTTACAAAGTCGGTGCTAGCGTTGTAAAACACAAGCTTCCTAGGAAGGCAAACCACTATAAAGGATATCTAAACAACTGTATATCAAAGGGAAGATTACATATAACTCAGAATTACTTACAACTGAAATTTTGATAATGCATCATATACAGTAAAACCTGACTAAACCTGACCCCCTATATACCGGAAACCTGGAGAAACGGAAAATATATCTCGGAACGGAGCTATTTCCTATGTTAAATAACACTCTAAACCGGAAAACTGCCTAACGCGGAAACAGAATATTTTTCCGAAACTGTTTGCACAAATATTGATAACGAACTTGCCACGACTGAAGATATTCAAAGTGCAAGATCATCGCTGCTCGAAACAGCAGTTGTGAAGTCATGGAAGGAATGGACGACGATGTATCCCACCCAAAAATGCGATGTCGACATCTCAACGGAAATATACGTTTTGAGGCCCCCTGAATAAAGAAAAGAAAGCATGTGTGGGACAGCATAACTCAAAAACGAAAAGTCTCTTAAAAATGAAAGTTGGTACTTAAGTTTAATGTCTTTCAAGGATGCGACACAAAGTTTTTGAAGAAAATTCCTCCACCCTAAACTACCCTTTACATGGAAAAAGTATTCGAAAATTTTGATTTTCCTGAAAATGGCTAACGATTTTGATTAAAATGCCATATGTTTGAGATATTGTTATGAAAAATGAAATGTATATATTGCATTTTCTGACTATAGCCCATAGAGTTCTATTTACCCTGGATGACTTTTGCATAAATGGGAAACCGCAAGATATAGAGCAAATCTTACTATGCAAAAAATGTAGATCTTGCTAAAACACATGATTTATGTCTGAATAATTTTTTGCGAAGCGAACCATTTAGGAGATATTGCTCGTTATTTGTGTGTTTTGGAGAAGTTACACTTCTTGAAGTGAACATTGCTATTCGTTTTTTATGTTAACCATGCAAAGAGAGCAGAATTTGAAAGCTTTAAAATATTTGACTGTCGCTCAAAGCCCATTGCATTCCCATATTCCCCTTGTACCTACAAAGAAATAAGCAATAAGATAATTTCTACGAATGTTTATCTGCATTAACATGAAGATATACGAATATGAGCTTGTAAGAATAGTTAGTACAAGAGTAGAGAAAGTCATGTGAATGCAACACATCACATTTTTTCAGTCTTCTTTATTTAAACACAGTTGCCAATGCCAAACCCATTTTTCAAAATATTTTTGTAGGAGTCTTTGGGTATATGTTTTAGACACTGTTGTACTGCATATCCTAAGCTTGATCTCAGAGAATTGTCTACCTCCGAAAGTGTTGTTCAGGGTGTCAAACAGCCAGAAATTGCTCGGAGCAAGGTCAGCTGATTAGGGAGGGTGTCTTAATGTCTCAATGCCATTTTGCAGTAGAAATTCGGTGACAATCCAAGCCTTGAGTGGTGGAGCATTGCCTTGGTGGATGAACTTTTCCGCCAGTTCAGCCGATTTTCTCCAATTGCAGGCACAGCAGGTTCTTTAAAATGTTTCTGTAACATTCTGCTGTGATTGATATTCCCTTAGGAAGAGGACATGACACAATATAGCCCTTATAATATCAGAATATTGAATAAGAGTTTTCTTTGCAGTGGGCAAAATGAGCAGGGTCTGCCCAAGCGCAGCAGATCGGTGCTGGTCATTCTTCCTGTTTTGAACTTTATCATACACCTATTTACATTACTATAGTCCAGTCATCCACAGAAAACGTGAATATTGATACAGTTTTCACCTTTTACACAAAAACATTTGATGACATCACGCTGTTCTCGCGAAAATTCCATATAAGCAGTATATCAATAGCCTCTTAAGGAATCCGCCATTGTACCTTCATGCGCTCATTCTTGCAGTCGAACTGATGGTTTACTCGTCCAAGGTCCTCTCTTTTCCCTACCACCGTTGCGACTGCACCACGTACGTAGGTGATGAGGTAAGTAAACAAAAACATGGTTGATTATATACATTTTGGATGACCTCGTGGTTTGCACAACTACCTGCTTGGACATCCTTAAAGATATTGCTGGTGTCACCACTCTTAACACATGGTCTTGATCGGCCAAAGCGCAGGACGAAATTGTCACGGCCATATCCAATAATGTGCGATGGATGTCTGGCCATAGCCAATCAGAGGTAGTATAGTTTATTCTCCACGTGCAGTGCACTCAATCTGATAAGATACCTGCCAAGTCAGATAGCTCGGAGTACTACTCTTCCACCGAGGACTTACCTTCACTTCACACGTCACAACTAAAGCTGTCCAGGGCCATGCCGGCCTAGGAAAACTACATCGCAATCTACGATCCACAATGCCCTCATATCTTAAACTACGCTTGTATAGTGCGATTGTCCCCTGATCCTGTACGGGTGCGAGGTTTGGGGATCGTTGGCTCAAACCACCATCCGTAGATTGCAGGTCGTGCAGAACTGGGCGCTAGGATGATCTAGGATACCGACCGTAGATTCCCATCCCATATCCTCCACACTCATTCTAGCATTCCATACATTGTGGATGTTGTGCGTGACAGCTCGCCCAATGTATGAGTAACTAACACCACACCCAAACCAGTAGGTCAACAAAAGCTACCGCTTATCCAAGGATGCCTTGGGGTAGTTAGCTCCGCTGCTTCCACATTTCACCAAAAATTTCACCTCACCATCGGTTTCTGGCTATCTGACACTGCTCCACTTGCTGGTCACACAAGCGACCGGCTAAGTGCGCAGAACTGGGCACTGGGTGCACTAGGATGGACAGACATTCTGACCATATTCCCAACCCAAAGTAGGTAGCAAAAGAGAGATACCAAACATCACCATCAGCAGACATAGACACATTATCTTGTGAAAAAGACTACACCTATTTTATTTCAGGGTAAATCCGTGCTAAACGGATAGGTACCGTGGATATCCATCCCGTCCGGTTTAACTCGGGTGACCTGTTTTTGCTCTTGGCTCTTTGTAATTGGTGCCTCTTATCGTGTGTAATACCGCAGTGTTGTTCTAATTCTAGGATAAACTACAGAGAAACCCAAAAACATCCGAACCGCTCTGCGTCGTTTTTCCACTGCGCACGCAGAAACGCGATAACGCAGCTGCTGTGCACAAAGTCACGCGGTTGACTTGTTTTCCTCTGCTCTGCAGTATTGAGCTGATGTGATTGAGTTATTACCAGTGTGCTTTATTATTTTGTCCTGTACTTAGTCACAATGTGTTAAAGCTCAGCATTTGTTTTCTGCTGCACGGCGCGTATTTATTTTTGACTAGTATGTGTTAACTCAGTCAGCTCGCCATGTGAAAGTGCGATTTACAGAAAGATTTCCAGGTGATCTGCGATTTCTATCTCTGGGGTAACTTAAAGCATAAAGTGTACAAGACAAACCCACACACCCTGGAAGAATTAAAATATCTCAACATGAACTACGGCGAATGATGGATAGTTTCGTAAAGAGGTGCCAAAAATGTATGGACTACTACGGTGGCCAGTTTCAGTGGTAAGTAAAGCCTTTAAAAGTAGTTTTAAACATGATGTATGGTTTCATCCGCGCTGTTCTAAGACATCTGCAGTCGGCGACGAGTGGCGAGGACGCGCACAGGCAAAACACAATACAGCCGGTTCGGAGTCTTTTGGATCACCCGTTATAGTTGCATATTCTTTTATTTTCAACGCATATAAATCCAGATCCTACTTTTCAGCATACAAGCTGAGTTAATCGTAATAAATAACTCGTTATTCCAGGTGAATATTTCTAATGCACTGTCAAGGGATTCTGGTACAGGCAATATGTGCAAGAAAGAAGTATATAAAGCTATTCCCAAGATGTGGAATGCAACCGGTGCCATTTGATTTGAGAATGGAAGCACATTCTTGTCGGTTGGCTAGTCCAGGCGTCTTTTTTTCTCCTCTCTGTCGGAATGGGCAAAAATCTCATTGTGGCAACGTAAAGTAAGTGATATCGAGCAAGCTTTGTTGAGCTCTTCGTGGGATTCCGCTATTATTGGGTTAGAAGCTCCATGTTGAGACTGGTTTGTAAGTAATCGGGTTTCGTAGGAGAATAGCCACGTTTCCTGATATCGTTAAAGCGGTCCATTATTTTAGTGCGGCCAAGAGAGCTCTTTTTCTCGGACTTGGCTTAAAGAGGATAACTGTTACCCGCTCAAAAACTGGATTGTGACAATCTCATCTCTCTCGCTCTCTCTCTCTCTCTCTCTCTCTCTCTCTCTCTCTCTCTCTCTCTCTGCACCTAGAAATGCTGTCATTGCCAATTCTGAATTCCGTTTTTACTTTCTCTACTACCTATAGCAAGTAGGGGAAGTATTGTATTCGATCCAAAAATTCGAGATCGCGATTTCATCGGAAATATGTTTTGAGGTCCCCCGAATAAAAAAAAAAAGTATTTTTAGAAAATAATCCGCTCGCGCACGCGTCAATCCTTCAAGGATGCGACACGAAGATTCTGAAGAAAGTTTTTCCGCCCAAAACTACCATTTGGAAAATTTTTCGAAAATTTTGATTCTTTCAAAAATGGCTGACGATTTTGACTAAAATGCCATATATTTGAGATTTTTATGGCAAATAAAATGTATATTTTGAATTTTGTGGCTATAGCCCATGTCCTGTTTACTCTGGATGACTTTTGCATAAATGGTAAAGCGTAAGAGATAGACCAAGTCTTACTATACAAAAAATGTAGATCTCGTCAAAACACGCAATTTAAGTCTAAACGCTTTTTCTTTCAGAGACTATCCTTGTTATTTGTATGAGTTCTGCAGTACTTAAACTTTTCTCAAATGGAAGGTCGTTATTCACTTTTTATCTCCGGCCGTATAAAGAGAGCGAAATTTCAAATACTTCATATAGCGACGAGCTTTAAAAGATTTGACTATCGGCCAAAGCGTACTCTATCCCCATATTCTCCTTGTACCTACAAGGAAATAAGCTATAATTTCTGCAAACGTGTATCTCGGAGAAGATACAAGAGTTTGTAAGCATAGTTGGTACACGAGTAGAGAAAGTCATGTGAGTGCATACAGATTTTTACTTCCTCTACTACTTGCATATTAGAATAAGCGGGGTGTTGCATTCCACGCAATAATTTCATACCGAGATTTCAGCATAAATGCAAGTTTTGAGATTCCCTTAATTAAAAAAGGAATAAATTAAAAAGCAAAAGATAATAAGAATAATAAAGGAACTCAACTCAACTGGACGTCAATAAACAATATAGATATATAAGTTGAAGTCTTCCTCCGTGGTGTAGGCGTAACATGCTAGCCTCTGGTTTCCAAGGTCGCGGGTTCAAACACGGCGGAAGGCCTTGGATTTTTTCGGAGTAAACATCCTTAGCATGGCTAAGGAACAGAAATATAGCCTATAAGTGGTGATGTACATTTAAATCAATACAGTTTCATTGTCCTTGCTACTACTTCAAACTTAGTTTGGTCATGCTTTTATTTTTAGCACTGTTTGCTCTGTAGAATGCTCCATATGATGCAGTTTTCCGCACATATTGTGACTTTGGTTGGGTGTAAAGTAAGAAGACGGATGTAGTCTAGATAAAGAAACACTTTTATTTCCGTAAACAGTAACTTTTTACACTCGTTGCAACAGCAAGAAAGTCTTTTCCGATTCACCAACAGCACGGCTCCAAATTCGTAACACAAGAACTGTCCCTTCGTCGGCACGACTCCTCAACGCTTCACATACGTCTCTTCTTTCCGTCGGCACGACTACTCAACGCTTCACATACGTCTGTCCCCTCCGTCGGCATGACTACTCAACGCTTCGCATACGTCTCTTCTTTCCGTCGGCACGACTACTCAACGCTTCACATACGTCTGTCCCCTCCGTCGGCACGACTACTCAACGTTTCGCATACGTCTCTTCTTTCCGTCGGCGCGACTACTCAACGCTTCACATACGCCTGACTCACTCTTCTGTCGCACTTTACTGTTATTTATATCTCCCAGGCACTATCCTGGAAAGTTCAGTTATTGCGGTGAAATACAAAGCAGAAGATTCCCGAAGTCTCTATCCTTTTCTCTCTTTCGGCAAGCGCCCCAACAATGCGGCCATTCTCTGTCTCTTTCCTCCGACTCCTTTGCGGTAGTGCCGACAATAATGCGATGGGTGGCACTGCTGTTGTCGGCAATTAGATGCGGCGGGCGCGGTGACAATATAATACAATTTGGTGTACTTGCTTAGAAGTAACATTAGAAAGAAATGATGAGACTTTTTTTTTTTCATTCAATGAATAACTTCTGATGAATTAAATATTAAAGTTTACATTTGGAAATTTAAATTAAAAAATTATGAATTTAAACTAAAATTTATTTTTATCCAAACTAATAAAAAATTCAAAAAAATTATCTCCTCAATTTGTTAACATTCTATTAAAGACTACAAATAAAAATTAAAAAGGTTTTCAACTCAGAATTGCATTATGGGGAACCAGTTATAAAAAAATATTTTAAAAATCATAATAAAATATTAATATCTTAGCAGCTAATTTGACTAAATGTATGAAATTTGGCAGATTTACTCCTTTATATGCAGCAATCGTGTTAAAATTCCAAGTCAATCGAATAACAACTGTAGATTTTCAAAATTTCACAGATGGGTACCTTAATCGTTCCCCGCGCCCCTCTCTTCTCGTGATCATACAAAGAGCACGCACGCTATTTAAATATCTGACTCGCCTTGGATTTGCATCATACATCTAGACGTATAAATCCGAACAATGAATAACTAAACCGCCTGTCAGATCCTGCAGCGATGTAAACAAAAGCATGTGTATGCAGGGGCGTAGCTTCAATGGATGTGGGTAATGTGTTGCATACCCTGCTAGTTTTCCTTGGTTAACCTTTCCTATTATCAGTATATTAATCCAATTGCCATTATTCTTATTGGGGAGATGTTTCGAACAACAATCTGCTATGAATTAGTATTTTTAGCGTATCTCGCCAAGCATTGAAACAGAGCGGCTGGTAGTTCTGCTTGCTTTACGCCAGTCACGTCAAACGATGTGCGCACGCATCTCTGAGTCACGCTGGATGTGACTCAGAGAAGTGCATCTCGCTGATTAATGTTTATGTGGTTTAAAGCTAAGTTGTTCGGTATTTTGTTTGGCAGTGAAGGTTAAGTTCGTATTTTTAACGCCTATCAGAGTACAACTAGCAGCATTTTGAACAGTAATTGGTGTAAACGTGTAAGAGAAATACACAGGAAACCGAAGGCAGGGTATGCACAGTGTTCACTTGCTTCCGCGTGCTTCATTACGAAGAAAACACGTGTTGTAGAGAGCACGCTGCATTTTCTGTAATTTGAATATTTAGCAGTAGGTGAGTCATAAAGCTCTATAAAAATTATAAAAATCGTGAAAAAATAATTTTTAAATAATTGTTATGTAATAAACCAAGATATTAAAAAATACTGTTCCCGGCATTCTTTTGAGAGTACTTATCTAGATAACATCATAATGTTTAAAATTAACAAAATTTTGAAATCTCCATCGTGTCATTTCAGGTGAGGTGCTGAAAATAGTGTTAAAGATATTCCATTGGAAATGTATATGTACATTATTCCTCACATGTATTATGTCTGATATGTGTTTGAACAAAATCAGCTAATTTTGGAAATTTCACCTATGCGTACTCTTAATACGAGTTTAAAGTACATACCCAAAGTTCAGTACGCTACGCCACTGTATGAGTTACGCCTTGGAACCCTTGCGGAAGAAAAATATAGTTAATCTTATTTCAAAGATTTCATATCTTTACTGCAAAAAATATGAAACTGTCCCTACTGTTACAAATGCAGCAGTGAAATAGTAAATATAAAAGTTATCGCATGTATTATTATAAGCTCATAGTGCGTTTACAAAGAAGTGTGACATTCGGTTTTTACATGGCCGTTTTCGTGCAATATGTGAAACGTCTGAGGAAAGTCGCTAAAAAGACGAAATGCAGATAAACTTTTGTTTGCATAACAATTGCCAAAGTGGTAAAAGCTGTAAACGGTGTTTCCGATTGCCCAAACTCTCCATGCCTTCCTTGTGACAAAGGTGGGTTTTGACTAATGGAGCAGAAACAGAAAAATTTCCCAGTTCGGGACACTTGCACTTAGTGACACTTGCACTTAGCCACTCTTATACCTGGGTAAAAACTGGTTCCTGGCTAATTACCTTGCTACCCGCCCAAGGATATCATTCAGCCACCCCGAATTTGATAATCTTTTTCCTTTGCTAGGTAAAGAAATGGCTTCTGGATATTATTATTGGTATTATCATTGTTGTGTTGTTAATCGAGAAAAACTCACGCGACATAATGTCGTTACCAGGGAACACTGCGTGAAGGTGGTCTCTTTGCGTTCCCCATGTTTTTTTTTCTTTCCCCCGCTGGGAGGTCTGGTACGGGGTGCACTCAGCCTCGTTAGGTCCCAGAGGGGCCAGTTGAGCTATCCTGATAGAAAGGTAATGTCCCTAAAAAGTCAAGTAGTCGCCTTACGGTCGGGGGAGTCGGCGTGCTGACCCCGCCACTCCCAACCTGCACTCCTCCGTGACCTTGGCTGCGGCTGGAGGACGGACGATGAGAGTAACATCTGCGTAGGGGAGACGCCCTTGGGATTATTAGGGGATTATTTCTTTTCATCTCTAAACTGTGTTAGAAATCTATCTTTCCACTGGAAATAATCATTTTAATATTTTTTATTAAAATTTGCTCTAGTGGAACCACCAAATTGTTGTGCATTATTTTCACTGTCATGCTTCGTCCTTCAACAATGAGAATATATTTACTGTATTTTTTGTATGTATGACATTAATTTAAGGAAATGCATAATATTTCCACTTTCCTCCAACTTTATCGATGTTTCATTAATTATTTGATTATTCAACTATTTTTGCCTTCTTTTCTTTTACATGTATGAATATGAGATTCGTTCTTCTCGAAGGGTATTAACTAATCTGTATACCTACATTGAGATGTCCATTCGATGCCCAGCCTAAACCCAGCTTCAGGTTAACATATACCTATGTTAATATGTTCTGAGGCTCCCTGCATAGACATTTTAGACGAATCTTCGTTTATAACAATCACTTGTAGTGTGTAGGGAAAGTTGTATGTTTTTACTTTCTCTACTGGTAAGTAGGGGAAGTATTGTATTCCACCCAAAAATTCGAAGTCGAGATTTCACCGGAAATACATGTTTTGAGGCCCCCAGAATCCAAAAAAAGCATTTTAAGAAAAAGGTCCGTGTGTGTGTGTGTGTGTGTGTGTGTGTGTGTGTGTGTGTGTGTGTGTGTGTGTGTGTGTGTGTGTCAGTCTGTCAGTCTGTGGACAGCATAGCTCAAAAACGAAAAGTGGGTTAAAAACCAAAGTTGGTATTTAAGTTTAATGTCGTTCAAGGATGTGACACCAAGATTTTGAAGAAAATAGCCCCACCCTAAACTACCCTTTACATGGAAAATTTTTCGAAAATTTTGATTTTCTTGAAAATGGCTCTAACGATTTTGATTAAAATGTCATATGTTTGAGATATTTTTATGACAAATGAAATGTATATCTTGAATTTTCTGGCTATAGCCCCTGTAGTCGTATTTACTCTGGACGACTTTTGCATAACTGGTAAACCGTTAGAGATAGACCAAATTATACTGTACAAAAAATGTAGATCTTGCTAAAATACACAATTTATATCTCAATAAATTTTCTTGTAGGGTGTGAACCATTTCGGAGATATACCTTGTTATGTGTGTGAGTTTCGGAAAAGTTGGAACTTTCATGAAATGGGTCATTGTTGTTTATTTTTTTATATGTTACGTGTACAAAGAGAACGGAATCTCAAAGCTTTAAAAGATTTGACTATCGCACAAAGCCTACTGTATTCCAGTATTCCCCTTGCACCTACAAGGAAATAAGCAATAAGATAATTTGTACAAATGTTTATTTTAACTAACACAAAGAAGATATAGGAATAAAAGTTTGTAAGAATGGTTAGTACAAGAGTAGAGAAAGTCATGTGAGTGCAACACATCAGATTTTTATATATAACATTTCTTTTCCATTTTATTTTTTTAATATTTCACTTGGGTCATTAAGATAACTACAATAGATTAGTTTGTTTTTATCCAGGTCAGCGTGTGGGGATATTTAATAAGGATTATAATGTTTATGTGGAACGCAATGACTACCCTAATTGGAAACTAGGATAGAAAAAGATAAAATTAGAGGCGAACATCCTCTACTGCATTGTGTTTGTCATGAAACAGTATGCGTATTCTATATCAGAGGGTTGCAGTTTCATAGATTTCCCCCTCGGAAGTACACAGTAATAGTAATAAGTTGTATTCTGCAGGAGATTCAGCCTTAGGTAGTACATACCGCAGCTAAGCAACTGAAGCCGGAAGGAAACAGGATTACGTCACCGCGAAGAATAAAAATGTCCACTTTTTGTGCGGAAAGGGGCGGATAAACCAGATGGTGTACCCCGCTGGGCCATTTTCTTTCAGGGAGTCGCATGTGTCGCCATTGTCCCTGCAACAGAACTACTTTAAAAAAAGAGAACGAATCAATCAGGGATTGTCACAGGGCCATTTTTCATGACCACTTGTTTAGTTGATTTGCATTTACCATCTTTGTTTTCCCCCCTTTGCGTACAGAGAAGGCATAAAAAAACGCCCCCTATTGTGCGGCTATGCATACACAGTGTTCAGAAAGCCAGAGGTTTATTGTTTGGTAGAAGTACTAGAATAAGAAGACATTTTAGAACCAGTTCTGATAAGATAGGATAGCTCGGTATATGTATTTCGCAAAGGCCAATAGCACTGAACCAGTTAAGTATGTGGTGAACTACCCAAATAGGCATAAGCTTATTACTTTCTCTACTACGCATAGTAAAGTAGAGGAATTATTGTGTTCCATCCAAAAATTCGATGTCGAGATTTCAGCGGAAATATGGTTTGAAGCCCATTGAAATAAAATCAAAGAATTTTTAGAATAATGTCTGCGTGTCTATCTGTGGACAGCAGAACTCAAAAACGAAAAGTCGGTTCAAAACCAAAGTTGGTATTTATGTTTAATGTCTTTCAAGGGTGCGACACAAAAATGTTGAAGAAAATTCCTCCACCCTAAGCTACCCTTTACACGGAAAATTTTTCTAAAATTTTGATTTTCTTGAAAATAGCTCTAGCATTTTGATTAAAACGCCATATGTTTGAGATATTTTTATGACAAATGAAATGTATAACTTGAATTTTCTGGCTATAGCCCATGAAGTCCTATTTACTCTGGACGACTTTTGCATAACTGGTAAACCGTTAGAGATATGCCAAATCGTACTGCACAAAAAATGTAGATATTGCTAAAATACACAATTTATGTCTAAAGAAATTTTCTTGTAGGGTGAACCATTTCGGAGATATTCCTTGTTATTGGTGTGAGTTTTGGAAAAATTACACTTCTGTGAAATGGGACATCGTTAATTATTTTTTATATGTTAACCGTCCAAAGAGAACGGAATTTGAAAGCTTTAAAATATTTGAGTATCTCTCAAAGTCTATTGTATTCCCATATTCCTCTTACCTACTAGGAAATAAACAAGGTAATTTGCTTCAAATGTGTATCTCAACTAACACTAAGGAGATACAGGAATAAAAATTTATAAGAATAGTTAGTACAAGAGTAGAGAAAGTCATGTGAATGCAATACGTCAGGTTTTTGCGCTATCAAATGTAGGGGCCACAGGGCACGAAAACTTAGTGGTAAGAATTGTACTATTTTAACCCTCTGATGCATATCGTTGCCATTTGTTTAGTTAAAGTTTTAGAATGTTTTAATAGTATATTTGCTTGCTATTTTCATATACGTATTGATGTTTACAAACATAGAATCATTGTATCTGTTTATCTTATAAACGTATTAATTTATTTCACTATTATTGTAGCGTTTTTAAACAAAAGGTAGACTCAGATGTAACCCATCTCATCCACGCGTGTCATCACACCGGTTATTTTACGTGCTCCCTCCCCAACCTTTAACTCTGGCATATTTCACTGTAGTCGCTAGGATTGAAACTCATTATATTTGGGTTTGAATGGATGCCCAGTCCATTTCGTCTTGCCTACACCGAAGTGAAAAAGGTGATTGTCTACAGTATTGAAATTAGAGGCTTAATTTTTTAACAGCTCTTTTCAGCACGTGTGTACTAAATTTCATACCAATATCTAATCACATTATTGATATATTAATTTATATCAATTTTATTGGGCATAATCAAAGTCTTATCTCCTCCAGCAGATGTTGGACTACAAAATTGATTTTTTAAAATCTGTCAACTTTGTAACAAACTAAAGGACGGAAATTTTCACGCGATGAATAGTTTTTCTTAAAAAAATTGCCGTAAAGTGCAAAAATGCCACAAAAACAGCGAAAAAAATTAAATCTCTAGCAATATTTTTGTGGGAGAAGGTAGATTTTGAATATGAGAAAATAAAAAAAATAATAATAAAAAAAAAATGTGTTTAAAGTTTAGTCATTAATCTCTATGCAAGTATCCCCCCCCCCTCCCCCACATCGTTGTGCCTAGGGTTGGTGTACTACCATAATCACGTGGTCTGTTCATAGAAATAGAAGGAAAGTATCTGTTGCCACAACTTAGGCGTTATTTTTACCACAAATAAATACCACACACCGTGTATATATCAATTGCATTCAAGTAACGTGGTAAACACATTAAATTATTTCAAAAGTAAGATCAAATGCCCACCATCAGCTTGTAAACACAAATTCCGAAGCCAAAATACAAGCATGGCAAATAATTTCGGTAACCAACGAAAAACACTTATTGGAGAACTTGTTCTATTAGGCTACGATGAATGCATAGGCAGTTGAACACTTAGCGCCTTGTTTAAAAGCAATTGATTACAAAACCCCATGAAATGGAAGGCGTGGACTGTGCGTGCGCCAAGCACTGTTTTATTAAAATAAAAAAAAAATCATAATTTCTAAATTATTAAAGTAAAATGGATGTAATTTAGGCTGTAATATGTTTGTGTTACATTACATCTATGGTGCAATTTGAAAAGCCAGCATTATTAATTCAAACTTAAATATTCAGTCTTAGATATCCTCGAATAAATAGATACATTAATATTCTTTTGCAAGAATATTTTGTAGAAAAGTGAACATAGGACATGTGAGTGCTATAAGATTTATGTTGAAAATTTTATTGGCGAGGTTGAACCAAGATCATGGCGTGAATGCAGCTTAGGCAACAAAACAATATACTTAGACCTTCTTTGGTAGCAGTTTAAGTGTTTAGAGATGTATTTCCAGTTCGTATTACTTGGGGCAGATGACCTGGTCTAGGGACATAATGGTTTTTGAACAGCAACCGCTTCTGTTGGGAGTTCTGTGCGGCACCCCCCCCCCCCCTTTCAGTATTTTCAATCCATCTCGGTGAATTCTAAACAACTGTTAGTGACATGTAAAATCAATCTAGCGCTCTCTGCCCCCTTCCAGCGATTTTTGATTCCTGCAGCGCGGATTGTTTTTCATTGGCCGTAGTTTGGAATAAATGGCTCTCCATATTCGTGTATGCAAATGATGAGATTACATTAGCCATGAATGCATGGTGATCTTCGGGGACATTTTCGCTGAACCATTTGAATTATACAAGCGTCCGTTTCTTTAAATAATTATTGTTGTGTTAACAAGATATATGGGATTAGTGTTTTTCTTTTTTTACTTGCATCCGTTTTGAATTCGAGAAAAAAGATGCAAATTATGCGATGAAAACTGGTTTTGGAGAATCTAGAAACGGTGCGTATACGTTGGAACATCAAACATTAATCTTGGAGGATAAGCTTCCCCACCAGGAACTTTGAAGTGAGCAGGTATCGTCGTTACACAAGAAATTTCATGATAAATTCATCAAAATGTGATATATTTAAGACAGCTCGAACAGTACATCCTTTGTGTGTCAGGGAGGGGGAGGGATTATATATAAACATATACTTACGTCATGTTTGTTCCTGACACTTAAGCAACACCTGCTGTTACTGCCATTGGTAGGTAGCATTCATAGATCACCAGAAAAGCGCAGGTGCTTAGTGCGGTACTACAAAAGTGAGGTATGGACCTCCTACTTCTGGTGGGGGTTTTTAGTTAGTAGCGCTGCCTTGGCTCGAATCCAGTGCTGGGACACTCTAAGGCTTGCTGGGGCTAGGGAGTAAGTGCCTTAATGTTTTGTTTACTAATGCGGCTGCTGCTGTCATGTATGTGTAATGAGTGTCCAAACCACGCCAGCGCTGGAAAACAGGTTTCTCCACGTGTTTTTATCAGATACCGTAAAACTCGAGAGGAGAATGACAATCTTTCGAGCTTCCCGAGCGGTATTCACGAGACCTAATCCAGTAGCTTTTAGTGTCAACATTCCGAACCTTCTGCTTTGCTCTTTTGCCAAATGTAAGTCCACGAATTTATTCCAATGGATCCGTTGGAATCCAATTATTTGGTATCGAACCTTGGACCCCTCGTACAGCAGACAGGTGT
The DNA here is from genome assembly GCA_030765045.1 of Tenodera sinensis. Lineage (NCBI taxonomy): Eukaryota > Metazoa > Arthropoda > Insecta > Mantodea > Mantidae > Tenodera > Tenodera sinensis. The sequence goes on along the minus strand of CM060972.1, from coordinate 23,836,211 downwards.
TCTATCGACTGAGCTACCAATCCAGCCGGTCTGGTTACCACTGTTAATAAACATTTGAATATTTCCGTAAGTTTTATATCGCTAATCGTATGTTGCTAAAATGCAGGTTGAGATCGCTACTTCTTTTTACATCTAGAACCTTAGAAAGCCTGCGTCCGTAGCATGGTGGTAGCCTGTCTGCCTCACGTCCAAGAGGTCACGACTTCGAATCTCGCTTAGGGTGAGTTTTTTCCGAGGTTTTCCCTTATCCTGAGAAGACGAATGTTGGGTAGCTTAAAGCTTTATGGACCTCGGAGTCATTTGAGCATCATTTCACCGATTTCATTCATTCACCGTCCGGTAAGACACTACGTTGGAGGACGTTAAAAATGTTCGTGCACATTAGGATCATAATTGCCTGCATTAAACCTACTGAATCCCAGCACGAAACAGTACGGTAATATCCCATGTTTGTTTCGAATATGAGCTTTGCTGCCTCAGCTATCTGACATAGACTTTTCCCAAACCTACAATGAGCAATAACAAACCAAATAGTCATAGACGTTTACTCACTGATTTCCAAGTCATTCCAGTTCCTAAGTAAGTAAAACAATGCGGGAAAGAAGGCGAAAGACCCTCTATAGTAACACAAAATGTTTAGGTGTTAGACATTTAAGATCTACTAGAGGGTTTGTTTACTCTGTTGAATGAATCAAATAAGTTTGAGTATTTTTAGAATCCACCATAATTTCCACTAGCCAGTAGCAAAATTCTCCCACTAGAGAGGTGCTCAGAAACACCAGATTTAATGGGAAATCCACTAACTTGGCAACACTGTTAACGCGAGCTTATCGCACATACATGACAAGCCAGTGCATGTACACTTTTCAAATGCAATTATGTCTTCACAGGCGCGAGATATCATTAATGTGCATTGTGTTACTGACTACGCCAAGATGCTGATATTTCGCTGTTGTAGTAAGCAAGATAAGAAGCGATCACAGCGCTCGACAACCAAGGTTCTCGTCACTTTGCCAAGTAGTAGGGATAGAAGTCACGGTAAATATGTGAGTTTGACATGCATAAGTGCATTAGTTTCCAGGATTTTGTGTGTAAATAATATGGTTGGCTAGACACACTTGAGCGATTTTACATCAGTGTTTTGGAATATAATGCTAAGGACATACGACATTGATTGTAGCATGGGGTCGAGGAGGGGGCAAGGTGGGGCCGCCCCCCTCCCTGGAAACTAATAAATTCAATGCGCAGTCAATTACTGACAAGACTATCGTTTTAATTTTGGTGCAAGTAACCACCTTTCCTTAGGATAGTCGTACAAAAGATTTGATTTGATTTGTGTGGGTTTAAGGGCGCTCAACTTCTGGGTCATTAGCGCCCTCCTAAAGTTCATGGCAATAGCCAGATAGAAACTTGAATCAAAAATAAAATACTAGTATCAAAGAAAAAATACACATAAATGTAAAAACAGTGGCAATAGCGGGATATAAAACAATGTAATACATAGGTCAAAACGCATATACAAATATCTAAAATTTTGAATCCTCAAATTGATATTAGAATCCGCTAAAAGCTTAAAAACTCTATCAACCGCTGTTTTGTCGTCCGCTAGGACCTCTGCAAGTCTGGCAGGCAGCTGCAGAGAATCTCGAAGGTGCGCTAGAGAGCAACACTCCAGCAGCACGTGGCGAACCGACAAAAGGTTGTCACACAGCGGACATATAGGAGTAGGGTCCCTTTTAAATAGGTAACCATGTGAAAAATTATACTGCCCTATTCTTAATCGAGCCAAACTAACCTCCTCGCGACGAGATCTGCGACAGCCGTACAAAAGAGATACTTGATGTGTTACAAATGTCATTCGGCTAACTGGAACTTAGATTTCGCTATACGTAAGATTGTTTCATACCGATAGTTACAAATGTTGATTTTCTTCAACAGTGGTTCGGCGCCTCAATGTTAGTTAAGTTTTGTTTTTGTACACATTTTTACAGTATAAGTCCATTAGAATTCATATCGACAGAGATTGAAAACGTGAAGCCTGTAATATAATAATGTAATTAAATCAATAATGAACAGTATAGGTAGTTATTGCATACAGTATTGACAATCATATATAATTATATTGTGTTAGCATGACATGTAAACATAATTGTATACAGTGAAGGCATGAGTAACAAAGTAAAACACAACTATCTGTTGCAGGTTTTCACAACAGAATTAGAATTAATATTGTTCGATTGTAGAGTTCCAACATAGAGCCCCCCCCCCCCCGCCCCTTAAAAAAAAAAAAAAGCCTGCCGACGCCCATGTGCAGTAATGTATGTACAGTAAAGGCTTGTTTGTCCGGAGTAACTGTGGCCAAAAGGAATCCAGGAAATCCAAAATCCAATAACCCGGGTTATATAGGTAGTATTAAGAAAAACATTCTTAAATCCTTAAATTAGCAGAGTTGGCGTTTATGGCGATAAAAAGCTATACCCTTTAATAAAATTATGTACAGTACATATTATGTATTGTTTATAAGGCATTAATATATATGAATATCTTAACCGTATAAAATCATATCATTTCTTAACAAAGAATGCATCTAGTCTTCCGTTTTAACACATGTGGCGTTTGAACGAAGTACGGTCACGCAAAAGCTTTATCATTAATACTTCAGCTGGATGGTGTCGGGCTGACACTGCAAGTACGCCATGTTTGTCAGTAACTTCCAATTCAGCAGCTATTTTCTTCTATGTTTGTCCTTTATTAATTCGATTAATAACATCCGATGTTTTACCCATTGAAACTACGACCGTATTTCCCTTTGATGTCATTTTAAATTTTGCCACTGAATTACACTCCTAAACAGCTTGATAAGACACAAAAACAGGTTGAAGCACAAACAATATCTTTAATGATACTGCTGTTTGAAAACTGAGGAGATTGAGGGAGGTGTAGGGATCAAGGTCAACGCTTTCTTCCGGCGCTATTTATAACTGGTGAGACATACCGCGTCAGCACCGTGTGACACTACTCAGTGTATTTTAAACTCTACAGGTAGCATTTTACAGTGCAATAAGTAGGTGTTACCATAATTTATTGTATAATTTATGCAGGAATTGTACATTGAATCAAACTAAAAACCAAATGTTTGCCGCACCTATAGTTGCATTTCTATAGTCCTATAGTTAAATTTACTATCTAATGTGAACGTTAAATCTTTTTTAAAAATCTACAAGTCTGACACGAATAATCCGAATAAACGAGGTTGTTTTTTCCCGCCACTTTTAGCTGGCTAGTAGTTTTAAAAATAATGCACACACTATATTAAGTTAAGCGAGTTACAATTCAAAGCAATTGTTGACATTGTTATACTGTTACACGTGTTGGTAATTGCGGAGGAAGTTTTAAGTTAGTATTTTAATGGCCAAACCCATGGGAAAGAAAAAATGTGGGGCTGTGTAACAAATTACCTGTTGATTACATGGCAGCTCCCGTTTCCAAAACACTGTCAAATGTATTGTAGTCGGGCGGTTGACGGGGTGTCCTTAATGATTTGCCCACCTGGGGCGACTGCATCCTTTATATATAACAGGCGAGGACACAAATGACATCACTTATCATCCTCTCCTCTTCTCATCGGTTTTCCTTCCTCCATCACCGCCAAACTTCACCGTGTGAACTAATATTTTCTTGATGCTTCTTGGGTGTAAACAGTAAAAATGCGTGAATTAATATAGTAATTATGTAACGACGAAGTTTAAGTGCAAAAGAAAAAATTAAATTTGTTACACTCACATGGCTTTCTCTACTCTTGTACTAACCATTCTTACAAACTCTTGATTCCTTTATCTTCTTCGTGTTAGTTAACATAGACATTTGCAGAAATTATCTTATTGCTTATTTCCTTGTATTTGCAAGGGGAACACGGGAACACAGTAGGCTTTGAGCGATAGTCGAATCTTTTAAAGCTTTGAGATTCCGTTCTCTTTGCACGGCTAAGTAATAAAAAAATGGAAACGATGTTGCAGTGTTTTAGTGAGATCTACTGTTTTTGTATAGTAAGATTTGGTCGATCTCTTACAGTTTACCAGTTACGCTAAAGTCATCCAGAGTAAACAGGATTACATAGGCTATAGCCAGAAAATTCAAAATACAAATTTCATTTGCCATAAAAATGTCTGAAAATTACATTTTAATCAAAATCATTAGTGCCATTTTCGAGAAAATAAAAATATTGGAAAAATCTTTCATGTAAAGAGTAGTTTAGGGCGGAGCAATTTTCCTCAAAATCTTCGTGTTACATGCCAACTTAAATACCAACTTTGGTTTTTAACCAACTTTGCACGCGCGCGCGCATACACACATACACGGACCTTTTTTCTAAAAACGCTTTTTTTATTTAGGGGGCCTCAAAATATATATATTTCCGCTGAAATCTCGACATCGAATTGTTGGGTGGAATATAATACTTCCTCTACTTTACTATGCATAATAGAGAAAGGAAAATAAAGTTTGACAACTACTCTGTCGTAGCTGTGCTGCGGCTGAGGTGTGTACCCAGGCTTTCATAGAGATTGAAACGCAACGAGAAACGAACTTATGAGACAACCTTATACATGTTTGTTCTCAGACATATTCATACAAACCAAACCGTATATTGGCAATTGCGATCCCAACTTGCGCTAACTCTTGTAAAGTGTAATTTCTGTGTTCAGAACACCTTATCCCTATACCTTGAATGAATAGTTCATGGGATACTGCTAATGAGTAACCCAAGCAGAGTAAATATTAGCTTCATATAGACTTCTACCTTAATGCTGTAGTAGTTTGAATACGATTAAGAATGGAGGGTCAACAGGGCTCTTGTGGGTTAATGCTCCTGCCTTGGAAATGGTTCCTACATTGGGTTCCTCGTGCTTGTATTGTGCGTATAACGTGTTCTTGTTTGTTTGTTTAGGGTGCGACGTCGGTCCCATGTAATTCCACAAGAGTATGATAGTGAAGGAGACGGTCGATTAGTCTGAGACATTTTGCAGCGTTCCCAGCGTGTGGCAAATTGAAAACCGATGCAAGAGGAATCATCGTTTGTAGTATTTGTTTCGTTGGCTTGTCTCCCTCGTTCCTTGGAAAGGGACATGGAAAAATGGACAACAAATAGGACGGAGATAGAATTCATTTCGCACGTATAGGTTATTCCATTAGCAATTTCCGTTAAACTGACATGTTTACAATGGCGCGACGTTGAAGAATTTTCCTGAGTATTCTGTTGTCGCGTCGCATTAAACTACTGGCCCGTAAATGTTCACAAATGATTCAGCGTGTCTTGAAATATTTTAAAACGGAGTAAACGCTGACTCCAACGTTACGTAAACATGTAATTTCCTCTGTAGTTGAAAGAATACACTCCGCATTTATAAGAAAGATTAGAAATGCTGATAGTGTGAAGGAAATGTGCTTCATTATTGATGAGTTTCTTAGTTTCTGATTTGCCTTTGTTTATAACGGCGTCACCTGATACCTATTGCATTTCACAAGAACAATAGAATGTCTTGCAGACGGTGCCATAAAATGGCGGTTGATTGTATGCATTCCACTCCAAATGGAGTTTTTAAGTTTCCTTCATTAAAATGTCACTATTGATATTCGATACTATCTATTCATAGGAAAGGAAGTGCAGATGAACCTGATTTATAAGAAGAGGCAAGATTACTTATAATTCAGAATTACCTACAACTTACACTTTGATAATGCATAATATTTTTTACTTTACTAGTAACTAGAGAAAGTATTGTATTCCACCCAAAAATTCGATGTCGAGATTTCACCAGTGGTAGATCTCAGTATTTGGAACACATTTTGTATCTTATGTTTTTGTTTCCGACTAAACAATCTGGCAACACTGCAGATTGTGTGGGTGGCACTTTCCCTAGCTCCGTTAATAGCGTAACGGTGCGTTTTGAAAACAAACTAATACCCTGCATTGTCCTTCCGTGTTTACTGTGACAGTGTAGGCCAATCACAAGCGTTAGCTCACAAAACATTATGGAAAGCGAAAGCTACAACCACAAATCAGGTCAATTTCCTGACCAACCTCAACGCAACGTTGTTGACTTACGTCATCTCTGAAGTAGCAGTACAGAGTATTCCTTCACGTCTCTTAACTCTAAGTGATTAATTATTTCGAAACGCTATGTGATGTCTCATATTTACTACCAAAATTATGTCTCAAATAAGAAAGCACATATTAGAAAGAATGTAATGACTTCCCTTCAATCCTGTATGTTTTGAGGCCCCTAAATAAAAGAAGCATTTTTAGGAAAAGGTCCGTGTGTGTGTGTCACACTCAGTCTGTGGACAGCATAACTAAAAAACCAAATTCTGTTAAAAACCAAAGTTGACATTTAAGTTTAATGTCTTTCAAGGATGTGGCACGAAGATTTCGAAGAAAATTGCTCCACCCTAAACTACCCTTTACGTGGCAAGTTTTTCGAAAATTTTGATTTTTTGAAAATGGCTAACTATTTTGATTAAAATGGCATGTGTTTGAGATATTTTTATGACAAACGAAATGCATAACTTGAATTTTCTGGCTATAGCCCATGTAGTCGTACTTACTCTGGTTGACTTTTGCATAACTGGTAAGCCGTAAAAGACAAAACCTTAGTATACAATAAATGTAGTTGTCTCAATAAAATTTTTTGTAGAGCGAACCATTTCGGAGATAGGCCTTATTTGTGTGAGTTTTGGAGGACATATTTCTGTCAAATGGAAGATTGTTATCCATGTGTTAAGCGTGCAAAGAAAACGGAATTAGAAAGCTTTAAAACATTTGACTATCGCTCAAAGCCTACTGTATTCCCAGATTCCTCTTGCACCTACAAGGAAATAAGCAAACAGAATACTTTCTGCAAATGTTTATCTCAACTAAAGGGAAGAAGATATAGGAATAAGTTCGTAAGAATGGTTAGTACAAGAGTAGAGAAAGTCATGTTTTTAATGCTAAAGTTGCATTCGGTTTCAATCACGCGCTGAAATATGCCCATGTCAATCAGATTATACACTAATTACATAAATAATTATTAAAGGGCAACATAGTGCGCATGTTTGTTTATAAATAGCGTACTTAATTTAAATAGAAAAAGTCGTATAAATACATTTCATAAATACTTGCTTTATAGGACAAAACATAAAAGCTTAAAAAATTTTAAATTGTCACATGAATAGTTTCAAATGTTCACCGCAGAGCGACATTATATGAAATACTCCTTGTATCCATCAAAGAATTTATTTTATCCGTGTGTGACAATTTTAATTACTAGAAAATGTTTTAGGTATGCATCTCTCTATCATTAGAAGTAATAGAGACAATTCTCACGAAAGCATGTTTTTCTATCTACTTCATTGTAATCAAATAACTAATAGATGATGATAATGATAATAATAGTGATGATAATAATAAATTAGATGTAACGCAACGAAAGCTTTCCAATGAGAGCTGCCCCAGATTTCTGTATTACTGGGATAAAGTCCGGTTACCCCTGTTTTTAAGAACTGGGTGCTAACGCTGACCTTAAAATTAAGCAAAGCGTTTAAAAGTAGTTTTAAAAATTGTTATGGTTACATCCGCGCCTTTCTGTGATAGCACAGACGGCAACGAACGCAGAGGACGACGTGGATACATTTTGTTGGCATTTAGTCTCCCCTTAAAAATAACAAAAGATGTTCTCAAATATTCCTTCACAGCAAGGCAGAATTGAAAAATATACTCGGTTGAATTACTACTCTTGTAGATTGTGTTATCCGAGATGGTTAAACAAGCAAGGGTATTTTATGGTCTAGCTGGAATATGTTGTGGATCAGAGTAATCGGTAAGGATTAGCCGCTGTTATAGTCCCTTCAATTACCCATTAAGAAGGATGAAATATCAGCTGTATGTGGCATATGGTTCGTTGGTTGGTTGGCGAAAGGTTCCAGCTATCTTAGCAATAAATTTAACAAGGACCGAGATGCAGAACCGGTTTACGGTGGAGAAGCTAAACTAATGAGCAGAAAATCCCCTCGTCCATGGATCGATGCAGGGATAAATGATTATTATTTGGCCCTCTAACATTAATCTAGTCAATGCTGACGATGTAGTTACGCGCCTAATGTACGCTTGTGTTCGAATAAACATTTCAATCGCTTATCCAAGTGCTTCTGCAACGTGTTATGTTGACCCAGCAGCTCCTAATGTCTTGTAACTTGCAGTTCTCAAGTGATTTGTAGCAAGTAAAGGGGAAAACATTCTGATGAATTCACGCGAATTTCTTTAGCCATGCAAACTATTCTTATTAAGAATTACTTTTGTTTCTGCCTCGTGTTAATTGAGATTAGTATTTGCAGAAATCCTTCCCATGACGCGTTTGGTTATAGGTACAATGGGGATACAGTCATAGTCAGATATTTCAAAATATGTTGCACTCACATGACTTTCTCTACTCTTACACTAACCATTCTTACAAACTCTTATTCGTATATCTTCTTCGTGTTAGTTGAGATAAACATTTGTATAAATTATCTTATTGCCTATTTCCTTTCAAGTGCAAGAATAAACACCTAAATTGTGTGTTTTAGGGAAATCAACATTTTTGAATAGTAAGATTTTGTCTATCTGTTATGGTTTACGAGTTTTTCAAAAGTCAGCCAGAGTAAACGGGACTAGATAGGCTATAGCCAGAAAATTCAAAATATACATTTCATTTGTCATACAAATATCTTAAACATATGACATTTTAATCAAAATCGTTAGAGCCATTTTCAAGAAAATCAAAATGTTGGAAAAAGTTTTCATATAAAAGGTAGTTTTGGGTGGAAAATTTTCTTCAAAAATCTCTCTCACACACCCGCACGCGCGCGCGCGCACACACACACACACACACACACACACACACACACACACACACACACACACACACACACACACACACACACACACCTTTTTCTAAAAATGGTCTTTTTGGATTCAGGTGGTCTCAAGATATATACTTCCGGTGAAATCTTGACATCGAATTTTTGGGTGGAATACAATACTCGACTTACCTGTAGACAAAGTAAAAAATGGACCGCTACAGGTACTTTGGAATGTATATTCTAAGCAAAATTTTAAATTCAAACAAGATCAATAAATGTTTTAGAAATCCCCAAATAGAAGGGCTTTACATATAGTACCGTATTTAGTTGAAAATTTTAAAAAAGCTTTAAAGAAAGCCACCCTGGAAGAATTAAAACAAAATATCCGCCAGGAAATTACCAGCATTTCTCAAGGTGAACTTCGACTGATGGATAATCCTAAGGAGATGCCAAAATATATATGGACAACGCTGATGGGCAGTTTCAGCATCTCCTTCAATAAAGTTGGTAAGCAAAGCCTTTAAAACTAGTTCTAAAATGTTGCATGGTTTCATTCACATCTTTCTATGATAGCTGCAGACAGCAACAAGCGCCGAGGTCGCGGACAGGCAAAACACAGCGCAGCCTGTTTGTAAGTTTTTGCTCTCCCAATACTTCTAGTATTAAATCTTGAGCTTTCTGGGACAACTTTATTCGTGGCGAACAATGAACACTCATTTGTCTTAAGTATTGCAGCTAGTGTATTGGCTCTAATTTCCAGGTCCATTTCGTTAGCATCCCATATTCGACTTGACTACGTGTAGTTTGAAATCCTAGTCTGGCAAAAATAGTTCTGAAAATTTGATTAAGTCCGCTCATATATGCGATTCTGAAAGTTTTTGGCTGTGAAATAAATGTAGTAGGACTGCTCCCGTGGTAACACCGTAGTACACATGCATCACCCCTTCCAAGCTCAATTGACCCCCCCAAACCCCATTGTGGGGTATATAAACCAGTCAACACTTATTGCCAATTCAATTACGCTCAACTCGGAATAGTCATTTACTGCGGCTGATGTATTTACTCTGTGGCGTGTTTTTATTAAGTAGTGACGTTTAGCAACGGTGCTCTTTTGTTGAAAACGGAGGGCTTTTTACATCTGTACTATGATTATTAGGGAATTTTTAGTAGCAGCAGTTATGTCTGTCAGCTACCGACGTCCTGCGCATGACAAACGCGCATAGTAGTTCAGCACTCAGCTTTCAGTTTAAGTGGCTTGTTTACATTACAACCAAGGTTTGAAAGGACTGCATTTAGCATACCTGAGATGTTTATTGTATTTTATGCTCGAACATACACAAATTTATTAATTATAAGTCTGATAGCGATCCTTTAATGGACCTCTTCAAGTCCAAACTTTCATTAAAGCACAGGTGTTCCACCAATCAGAGAATTCTCATGCAGCAACGCAACTAGCGAGAGTTTAGAAATGCAACTTGCACAAAACACACAAATTAACCTCAAGATAGCATCAACTGCCAAGAATATAGCACTAAGCACAGTCCAGCAAATTAATTTCACTAATTGTACAATAAATAACTTGTACATGGGATAAAGTATCGTCAGAAAACCAATATGTTCAATCTGCCTTTTATTTTTGAATGTTACCTAGCGTTCTAACGTTATTTTCATCATGCAGCTGTGACGTGCTGGAAACGAATCGATCGTTTAGCGCCTGCGCAGAACTCCAAATATCAGCTGATGCAATATGTAGGTCATTGTCCCTGGTGAGCGTACATTTTACAATATTTCAACTATAAAATTGGGCATATGGTCGAGCATAAATTCTCGTATGAAACTTGAATATAATGGTAATTAAGACGCTCGTGTGAAAACTCAATATATACTCGCGGTAGAATATGGCGAAGTATTGTATTCGATCCAAAATTTCGATTTCGAGATTTCACCGGAAATATATTGTGAGAAAATTACCAAATCAGTCCGGTTACTTTTGTATCACTTTATTGTCTTCTAAAAATTTACCACAAATACACAGTTTTCATCTCCTCGTTAACACAGTCTAGTCTTTCCATCACAACTCACATTTTCTCATAACCTTGCTCATTCCTTTTAGTGTCTTTTTTCACTTCTCTGTGTCTCGTGCACCCGCGACGCTTGATGCATCTTCTTATGATGAACAACTTGATTATTAAGACCTACCTCTTAAGAAACGCAGAGAAGGTTTCTAGGGCGGGGGGTGGGGGTTGCATTATTCTCCTAACCTGCATTTGTTACTGCGTTGTGAACACACACGCTACTCGGCTACTAACGACCCAAAACCCCTCCCAGAAGATAGTGGACTAGTATACAGCTAAGGAGGTTCAGGAAGAAAAAATCATAGGTTACCATTACAGCTTTCTCACATTCACTAGCACTGACCGACTAAACTCTAAAACTCAATCTTCTGGCCTCTTCCATACTGGAGATGACGTAAAACGGGCTTTCTCACGCACCGAAAATGACTCGCTAGAAGTCTCGCGAAGATTCTCGAGAACACTTTTGTTTCTGTCTCCTCGATTGTTAACAATCGCGTACACAGGAATCCCGCGAGGCAGACCGCGTTGAACGTCTTAACCCGCTCGCCGACACGGAATACGGCACGAAGCAGCCCGGCACCGTCCTTCCCCCGTTGTGCGCCGAGCCCGACGTCATAGTATGCTTTGAAGCTCCCTGAATTTAAAAAAAGACATTTTTAGAAAAAGGTTGTGTGTGTGTGTGCGTGCGTGCGTGCGTGCGTGTGTGTGTGTGTGTGTGTGTGTGTGTGCGCGTGCGTGTGTGTGTGGGAACACCGTTTAAGTCAGGAATGAAAAGTCTCTTATAAACCAAAGGTAAGTTGAATATGTTTTAAAGATGCGACACGAAGATTTTGAAGAGAATTCCTCCGTCCTTTCATAGAAATTGTTGATTTTTTCAAATGTGCTGACGATTTTGATTGAAATAGCATATATTTTGAGGTATTTTTATGGTAAATGTATATTTGAATTTGACCCCCTCCTTAACGCAGTTGGTAGCACGCCTGCCTCTGGCGCGGAGGACCCGAATTCGAACCCCGTTATCGGCATGGGATTTGTCCCCTCTGGGAGGTCTGATACGGGTGCACTCAGCCTCATTACGTCCCTAAGGGGCCAATTGAGGGTAGCGCCCCTAAAAGGTGAAGTATTCGGCTTACTGTCGGGGGAGTAGGCGTGCTGACCCCCGCCACCGCCAACCAGCAATCCTCCACTCCTCAGTGGCCTTGGCTGCGGCTGGGCGAACGAGGTTAACCTCTGCATCGAGGAGACGCCCTAGGGACTTATTATTATATTTGAATTTTCTGTGTGTAGTCGTATTTACTCTTGATGACCTTTGCATAACTTGTGAACCGTAAGAGACTGACCAAATCTTAATATACAACAAACGTAGACCTACTTAAAACAAACAGTTTACATCCAGTGATCTTTTTTATGAATTGAACCATTCCGGGCGTATTCCTTGCTATTTGTCACAATTTTGCAATATTTATTATAGATCGTCTCAAATGATACATCGTTAGTCGTTTTTTTTTAATCTCCGTCATGTTAAAAGAACGGTATTTCAATGTCATCACATAGCGACCACTCGTAATACATATGATTATCGCTTATAGCCTACTTTACTTCCCTTGCACCTACAATAAAATAATTTCTACAAGAGAATTATTTGTGCAAGGATAGAGAAAGTCATGTGAAGGCAACAAATCAGATTCTTTAACTTAATCTTCATTAGGGGTGTAGCTTACTTAATTTGTGGTTGTGGGTCATCCCCATTCAAATGTTAAAGCTGGACGATTTACAACAATAGCAGAACTAATTAAAAATGTATTTATATAATATAGACTCAAGAAAATTATGCATGTGTGAAAGCGGGTGATAAATTTGCTAGTGTTAAACTGATATTCACTTACCAAAACAAAGAAAACCTTATCTTGTAACACTTGACACATTATTAGATTTGGGTATTCTTATTGTATACTCAACAGTTTTCCTTGTTACACAAGAGAATAGGCCTAAGTAGCAGTGACCGGTTTTACCAACTGTAACCGGGCTAAACAAAATACTTAATAATGGCTTACACAAATACAAGCCATTACTGCACAAACATATTAGAAATCAATATTTCCTTTTAAACATAAAGCTCTTTTAAGCATTTTGTATTTGGACCATAGTAAGGAAGATTGCAGTGTATTCGGTTTTTCGTTTAAATAAGTCGCTATCACATCTTCTTTCCCAAGAAATAACTGCTTACCCTAAATTTCTTACCCTATATTTCTTCTCGTACCTCTGTCGAGATTTTGCTGGCAGCAAAGTTGGAATTTTATAATCACTATCATGAGATACGGATGCCGAAATCCGTTCCTATTATTACCATCTGTGAAAACAATGCACATTGCAACAATGCTTCTTCCTTTTGAACCTGTACTGGATTGTAAAATTCAATTACAGCTGCTTGTAGGTAATAGGAGACAACTTCATGCTCGCAATCCACCCAAAGGGAATACAATACTGGCTTTGGTTTGGTTTAAGGGTGCTCAACTTCGAGGTCATCAGCGCCCTTAAAAGATTCATGGCAATAGCCAGCTATAAATTTTACTCAAAAATAAAAATACTAGTAACAAGGAAAATATACACAAAAGGCAAAAAACAGTGGCAATAGCCAGATATGAAACAAGGTGATAAATATGTCCAAAAGCATAAACAGATAACTAAGATTTTAAATCCTCAACTTGATATTGCACTCCGCTAAAAAATTAAAAACTCTATCAACCGTTGTTTTGTCGTCCGCTAGGACCTCTGCAAGTCTGGCAGGCAGCTGCAGAGAATCTTGAAGGTGCGCTAGAGAGCAACACTCTAACACCACGTGGCGAACTGACAAAAGGTTGTAAGGTTGTCACACAGCGGACATACAGGGGCAGGGTCCCTTTTAAATAAGTAACCATGCGAAAAATTGCAGTGCCCTATACTTAATCGAGCTAAACTAACCTCCTCGCGACGAGATGTGCGACAGGAAGTTACCCAGTTTATCGGAAGTTCTTTCACTCCTCTAAGCTTATTACCGCGGAGAGCTGACCACTTTTCGTGCCAGGACGACAGCACCGCTCTCCGCACTTCAAGCCTAAAGTCTTCCGAAGTAACACGTGAGATGGTTCTGTGGTTGCCCTCTTTGCTGCCAAATCCTCCATTTCATTCCCCGGCAAACCTACGTGACCAGGAATCCATGCACACACTACGTCAACGCCAGAAGCGTGTAAAACATGGAGGCCATCTTGTGTTGCACTCACATGACTTTCTGTACTCCTGCACTAACCATTCTTACAAACTCTTATTCGTATATCTTCTTCGTGTTAGTTGAGATGAACATTTGCAGAAATTATCTTATTACTTATTTCCTTGCAGGTATATGGGAATACAGTAGACTTTGAGCGATAGTCAAATCTCTTAAAGCTTTCAAATTCTGTTCTTTTTTGCGCGGTTAACACAAAAAATGAATAAACGATGTTCCATTTGACAGAAGTATACGTTACTCAAAACTCACACAAATAACAAAGCATATCTCTGAAATGGTTCACTGTACAAAAAATGTATTTGGACATAAATTGTGTATTTGCGTAAGATCTAAATTTTTTGTGTAGTAAGATTTTGCCTATCTCTTACGGTTTACCAGTTATGCAAGTCATGCAGAGTAAATAGGACTGCATGGACTATAGCTAGAAAGTTTAATACGTTTCATTTGTCATAAAAATATCTCAAACATATGGAATTTTAATCAAAATCGCTAGAGCCATTTTCAGGAGAATCAAAATTTTCCATTTAAGATAGTTTAGGGCGGAGGAATGTTTTCAAAATCTTAGTGAAAGACATGTCCTCGAAAGACATTAAAATTAAATACCAACTTTGGTTTTTAACCGACGTGTCGTTTTTGAGTTATGCTGTCCGCAGACTGACACACGCGCGCGCCTTTTTCTAAAAATGCATTTTTGGATTCAGGGGGCCTCAAAACATATTTCCGCTGAAACCTTGGCGTCGATTTTTGGGTTGAATAGGTTTTCCTCTCCTTTCCTACCTATACCTATATAGCGTTTCACTCTTAGAAGACAGTATGGAGTTAAATGGGACATCTGTCTCTATCTAGGGCATACAAGTTGCCATTAGCCGCGTCCTTTTCTACCCTCGCTCTGTTGCCAGATTCCTGATAGCATGGTATAAATATTCATTTGTTATAAATTTCAGGTTTGAACACATTATCCTATGCAGAATTTTTTTCTCTATCAGGTTATATCCTTTTCAGAGTCATTATACATTTCTATAGGTCGAAATTTCTTCAGAAAACGTTTTTTTCAATAGAAGTCCGATATTTGCTGTCTCTACACTCATCACGCACTAACTAACTAACTGCTAGAATGCATCTATATTTTTTTCTTAGGTAGAGTAAACTATAGTGCTACTACCTGCATACTTTGAATTCTCTATGTTTACCCAGTTAAGTGTTATAATTTTTTAAATTAAATGTTTTCGGAAAATTTTATATATGTGCACTGCAAAAGTTACGCAGTGTGAAACTTTTTTGTTATTGAGTTTACATCAGGGAACCAGCGAGAACAAATGTTGAGAAAGGTTGGAGAAAGTTTTTAAAATAAACCAAAAGGCAGTAACCTCTTTCTTTTATCCAGTAAGGCAAACAAAAGGTATTCATCTATTCAGCGTCAGGCCTGACACAGAAGATAGTATAAGGAGCAGCACTAGCATTAGTTCGAAAGAAGCCGTGTGTGTAACTGTGAGCTGTTATTGCGTTATTTGTTTAATATTTTTGTAAATATTTGTAGTTATGGAGGGTGAAGCTAGGAAGGGACGATATGTTGGTAAATACAGAAGTAAGGAACGCCAAATAATTATGAATGTGTTAGATTATTTTTAAAGTAAAATGCGTGTAACTAAGGCGGTAAAAGAAACAGCTAAGGCTATCGGGTGTTCAGAAGCAGTAGTGTGTATGATTAAAAAGGAACTAATGAAAGGACCTCTAAGAACGCCATCGAAAAAGAAAGCAAAAAGGGCGGGACTACACAAAACGCTAGGTTAAAGCAATATGATTGAATAGTGCAAGGTGGAGTGCAGCGAATTGTTCATTCTTTACTGTTTGCAAATATTCCACCCACGCTGAATATAATTTTGTCACAGTTCAACAGTGATGAAACCCTACCAAATTTCTCAAGGGCCACTCTGATTTGGGGTTCGAATATGAAAGAAAGGGTAACAAGTGCATATTAATAGAAAGAGACGATATCGATATCATCAGATGGCGACATAAATATCTAAAAGACGTAAAAGGTTTAGGGACCAGGGGAAATCAATTGTTTATACAGACGAGTCATTTGTAAATTTAGGTCATACAGTAACAAAGCCGTGGAGGGATACCAAAGTTAAAAGTGCCCATCTCGTCAAGCAGCAATTGAAGGACTAAGTACAGGACTCTGGTCACCTCGAGTCGCGCGCGGAGAAAGATTCGCAACTAGTACATGTTGCAACACTGCGCTCCATTTAACGTGTACTGTCTTTTAAGGGTGAGACGCGCTTTAGAAGAGAACGTAAAAATGCAACATCGTCCATCTAGGTTTTCCTATGGACATTAGGTGCGACTGAAGGGTCGCCATGTAAGTCATTACTGTATTTGTCTCAGGTAGACTAGCCATTTCCAGTGTCCAAAGTCCATACATGGTCCCTTTCCATGAGTTGTAGCAAAGACCAGTCCATAAATAAATCACAGACGAAGCATGGCCCTATGTGAACTCGCATAATTCTCACCCTATCATCAAACGGACACTGCTCAATACTGATGTATATTCAAGAATAAGATGGTTTTCGTTGAGCCGCTGGGGGTGGAGTGACAACATGGCTAACTAAAAAGAGATACTGCGGCGCGAATTAGTTATGTAGTAATGATAAACTGATGCACGGCTAGCACTGTGTACGATAATGATGGAACTGTATCTTTTGTATGAATTCAACGAGCAAATTTTTTGTTTTAGATTAGGCGATTGTGGGTTGACTTCATTGAGCCATGGCTAGACTAAGATAATTACGTCAATGCAGTTCATTTTCCTTAGCTATGGGTGATAAGGATATTTTTAACTAAAAGCTGTCAGTTGCCCTACATATAACAATTTTCGCTAATTGAATTTTTTTGTGGGGGAGAGGACAATTCAATACTTTCAAAGGACAATAATTAATATCTTATGGTGCCAGGTATTAACATTTTTTTACACTCTAGATCAGTAGCATTGGCGACACCTTCAACAAGCCGCCCACTGTAAGCCTAAAAAGATCTTTGCATGAGCGTCTGCTGTGGGTCTAGGAAATAATTATTATAACCAGAGGCAAGAGTTTTTGGTTTTAACGATGAGAAAGTTGTTGAATTACAGAACAAATTGGTTTCCATTCATTTGGCATTTGGTACATGGAATTACTATTTTTATGATTTTTTTCATATTTTCATAAATGTTGTGTTTTAGCGATAAATAAAAAATAAATATTTTTAATTGTTCTTAGAAAATAAGGGTTTTTTTTTTCTCCCATACTCAGACTCATTGTCGCTGGTGTTAAGTTTTGATTTTAATTCAATAACCCTTCTTCTTTTAAGATCAACTTGTAACAATACTACAAATAAATGCAGAGACAAATAAGCTGTCCAGGTCAGTTTTCCGTGTTATCAAAGCCTCCGCAATAAGCTTAATTCACAAAAAGCTTTGGACCCTTGTTGAATAGTTAGTTCCATAGTAACAGATTTGATATAGTAACAGCAATCTTAGCACTCAAAGCAAACGATGAAGGTTACTACCTTTGTGAAAATCCCTTCAAGGTCTTTGGGTACCAGGAGAAATTGTTTAGTACATATAACTCGGTTGTAACAGATAGAAGGGCAACTATGAAAATGGAAGTGTCACAACTTGATTGTTGCAATTTGATGATGCTGATTGATGGGCAATGGCCCTGATGTCTGCTTCATTATATATGCAGTGATTCACGTCATGATAATAAAATAAATCTTTTCATGTGCAGAAACATTACTTACCTGTTAATTTTAGTTTCAATTATGTCTGTATGTACTAATTTGATCGAAATTTATGGGAAATTTTAGTATAATATACAACGCAAAACATCACTAATTTAAATTATTAATACAATTTTTTTTAATAACTATCATAAAAAATCCTGTCTTTACTTTTAACCATCTTTTGTATGTGGAACATTCATTTACTCTACAAAATTGCCCCAAAATAAAATTCCAGAGATAGAGATTTAAATACATTTCGTATAGTTGAGCTGGTTGTATATTTTCTCCATTTAAAATATAATGGCTGGTCATCTGGCTTCTGAGTTGTAATCTACTCCATTAATATTATTTGCAGTTCCAGAGAAGTTAATTTCTCTGACTGTAGCAGGTACAGAAGATGGCTATAGAGGCACAAATGATGCAGGTTTTAGGAAGGCTACAACCCCGGACCAAGAAATACTTTGGCGGGAAGTAAAACCGCTTGGAAATCACCCCTGACCTAGCCTTCTGAAAAAGGTTTCTTATACCTGAATCCCCTACCTTCCTTCCCAGGGGGGCGCAGTCCAGTTGGCGGAACAAACAGGTTGGCAGATGTTCCCAAACTGGTAGCCACGCCAAACCTCTAGCATCGAGGCATCTGTGAACACCTTAAAATTCTGTTATCGGCTAACTCAAGGACAGATCCATTAAATTCGGTGATAAAGGCCAGTCGTTAGGAATAAACGGCAGTGTTGTGTTGTGCGTCAAGACTACATCGTCTCTGCTATGGGTATTTACGGATCCAACAACGACAACGGAACTGGAAGATCCCATTCCATAAAGGTAAGTTGGCTACAGTGCACGTGCAGAAACTTCGGCATTGCTAGTGCGCGCGAAAATCGTTTAACGCAATATAAAAAATACTCAAATGGGTGGTGCTGCAAGTATGTTGTTATATTCCTGCTTTAAGCGTGTATTTGAAGAACGGTACTCTAGTGCTAGCCATTCTTACAGACTTTTATTCCTACATCTTCTTTGTGTTGAGATAAACATTTGTACAAATTATTGCGTATTTTCATGTAGGTACAAGGGGAATATGGGAATACGTAGGCTTTGAGCGATAGTCAAATGTTTTAAAGCTTTGAGATTTCGTTCTCTTTGCTTGGCTAGCATATAAAAAATGAATGATGTTCCATTAGACGAAAGTTTGTTTTCCAAAATTCACACAAATAACAAGGAATAACTTCGAAATGGTTCACAATGGCTTGTGTGTTTTAGCGAGATCTACCTTTTTGTATATTAAGATTTGGTCTCTCTTAACAGTTTCGAGTTATTCAAAAGTCATGCAGAGTAAACAGGACTGCGTAGGCTATAGCCAGAAAACTCAACATATACGTTTAATTTGTAATAAAATATCTTAAACATATGGTATTTTACTCAAAATCGTTTGAGCCATTTTTAAGAAAATAACACTTTCCACGTAAAGAGTAGTTTAGGGTGGGGGAATTTTCTTCAAAATCTTTGTGTCGCATCCCTGAGAGACATTAAACTTAAATACCAACTTAGGTTTTTAACAGACTTTTCGTTCGAGTTATGCTACCCACAGACTGAAATACACACACACACACACACACACACACACACGTACGCGCGCACACCTTATTCAAAATCCGTTTCTTTCTTTTTTTTTTTTAATTCAGGTACCTGAAAACATTTCCGGTGAACTGCCGACATAGAATTTTTGGGAAATATGTCTTCCTGTTTAGTGTACATACAAGCACGCATGTATTTTGGTATGCCTTCCTAAATTTATCTTAACCTACGGCACACTGCGACTGAAATTTGAATTTTGTATAATTTTATAGGTATGA
Source organism: Tenodera sinensis (assembly GCA_030765045.1). NCBI lineage: Eukaryota > Metazoa > Arthropoda > Insecta > Mantodea > Mantidae > Tenodera > Tenodera sinensis. The sequence goes on along the minus strand of CM060972.1, from coordinate 23,816,382 downwards.
AATCAACAGCTAGCACACTTAAGGTTGTTAGTTGCCACACAAAGATCCAGCACAATCTCTTTTATAGTTTTGAGGGGTTTAATCCATTCACAATGCGAAAATAACTTAGAATTCAAAATATTCCACGTACATCAAAAGCTAAAATATCACATTTTATTGTTATTTTTTTTTAAACTTTAATTACCAAACAAACACCAATTTCTGACCGGACGAAAAAATTATTAGTTTTAAAGTAATTTCTTTGCCTTAATGTACATTCAAAGAACATTTTTTAAACTTTTCTTGTGTATTTGTTTTAAAGCAAAAAGATTTTTCACATTTTGAAACCAAAGACTAGAGTTGAAGTCACATAAATAGTGCACATGCAGGAAAAATTCTAGGAGCATATTACAAAATGTAATGAGCGAATAGTGTATTAAAATGTGAAGTTGAGAAAAAAATTTTTTGTACACACATGCATCATGCTCGTGAATCAGATTACCTGTTAGGTCTAAAATTGCCCTGCTGCATGTATCACATCTTGTCTCTTTTGTCTAGTAGTCTCTTTCCTCAGATTCATAGATTAACCACTAATTCCCGGTGAATGTGGTTATTTTTGAACCCTTTGTGGCCCATATTTTGTTTCAATACTGCCAAAAGTTTAAGCAGAAAAGGGGCCTTAAAATGGTGGAATCTAGTATAATTCACTGCCAGCTCATGATTGAATATTTGAGGAGCATTTATAGGCATGTACCTAAGAATCGTAAATTTGATAATTTTTTAGCCATTTTTCAGTCCCAGGGTCTTCTAAAATCACACGAAAGTTCCGTTTTCTTTGATACATTCGATCCAGCAGCAAGAAGTGGTTTTGTGTAAACATTTCGGAATTTATTAAGACCTAACTTGAAGTAGCTCATTCAGGAGTTATTCGAAACAGTATCACGCAAGAACAACCAAAATGAATATGATCCGTCAATCGATTTCAGTGAACAAGCTCTGCATGTTTCTCTTATTTTAATGGGTTATTTAACAATTAACCGTTAAAATTGCATGCAAGGATATTAGAATGGTGTGTTTAGTACATGTATCATTAAAGAGATTTTCGTTGCAGTTATTTATTTGAAAGCAACTAATTATGTTAAATACCAGTCAGGAGCCAAAGGCCCTGCGTACATAACTTGTTTAAGTAAAGCAAGAAAACCAATCTTCTTTGCCCAAGGGGCCACCATTTCGAAAATGGAAAGCACCAGATAATTTATACACAATTAAGAATTAGTCATTCGAAATTGACACACGAGCACCTCGTAACCAAAAGTCAAGCTGCAAAATAACATTTTGAACAAAACATTTTTAATGCAAACATTTAGAACCTAACAGGAGAAAGTACAAGGTTCCTTCACAACAGGAAGTACTGAACAACCCTACAGATGTTTTTTACATTTAACTTTAGTTTTTAACAGACTTTTCATTTTTGAGTTAGGCACCCCCACACACACTTTTTTCTATTTTTTTTTTTTTTTTTTTCAGGGAGCCTCAAAACATATTTCCGAGGAAATCTCGACATCGAAAGTTTGGGTGGAAATACTTCCTGTATTTACTATATATAGTAGAGAAAGTAAAAATGATATGCAGAGCCTTTTAAGTTCTGGAAAATGCTTAAAAAGTAACCGAGAAGTAGAATGAAATGGGGTCATTTAAACCGATGTTTTGGTGTTTAAAATTACAAACAGGAAAACAACATAATAGCATAAATTGCAGTATGTTGTCTGATTTCACTGATGCCATTTCTTTTAGCTAGCGAACGCGCCTTCGAAGTGTATTTAATGTTTAAACAGATGGTATGGTAAGGCTTGTGGAACAAGATGAGCAGAATATTGTCGCTTGTAAAAAGCTTGACACAGATTGATCTAACATCAGACGCAATTTCATTAGTGAAGAGACAGCATCTTGTTAAGTATATAGGCGCGGCCTTGCTGTAAAACCCTTCCGGAAGCAACACCTCGAAGGGACTAATCATGTGATGTAACTGTTAGGAAGCTCTTTTCCTCTTCTATCACTTCCAGTTTGAAAGAATGTTCAGCATCTTGAGTTGATCTGCAGACCAAATAAACTAAATCATTTTACTAACAGCTCTTCCTTCCCTTCAATTTCTCGTGCACACATTCGGTTGGTAAGGTGTTCGGGAGGGTCGGGTCGGGTCCTGAAGGAGCAGAAGCAGTTCCTTCACTTTAATTTGATGCTTGCCAGAGGCAGAGTGTCCGAAGTCCTTCGCGAGTTACCTATACTCCATCCAGCGTAAGATCCGCACCTTGTATCCCTCCGCGGTAACCTCGTGCTCGTATCAGCTGCCACTAACACAACTAAACAAACGCCACGTGGACTCAATCCTTGTGTTTAAAGATGCAGTAGAATGATACTTGGGAGCTTTAGGAATAGCGCTGCTATCGCGTTATATTCATGTAATCTTTCATCAAGGTAATATATTTTCTTACCTTCTGCTCTGTATCGGCGCATATTCCACAAGTAACGCCGCCTCCATAGCACGATATCTTCTCTGTCGATTATGACATTCACTTTATTTCTCTTCATAAAACTAAACTAAATCCAATTTCTAGTCATAATTTATGAAACGTGGATCGCTTAAATGAAGGTAATGCTGGATCATTGTTAACACTACTTAAGACTTTTTCTAATGTTGGCGGTTCATTCTTGAAGTGGTGCACTTTTCTACGAACAGCACATTTAGCAAAGTCATCTGCTTTTTCTAATTCTGGCTTCCGTTTTTTCTGTTCTTCCTTGGTGTCCGCAATGTTCCTGTTTGCTTAAGTTCCTTACGGGCACATTTAACACTCCACTCGGAAATACCGGTGTAATCTGCAGTTAACTTCACAATGTTATTCACAGTGACAGAAGGGTACTCCTGCATTAATTTGTTAAAAACATTCAAGACTATTTGTTTCTCGCCACTTTTTAAGGGCTTACCTTTAGAGTGCTTCACTATTTCACTTTATTTTCACTAACCAGGCTAGCAGCACTTGTAGAAGCAGCCATGTTTATCACCTTACTGATTACTCACCATTGTCATGTGGATGCGTGAGAGGGGATTAACTGGACACAATTAAACGGAAGCTATAATCTCCTTTACTCTTATTAATATTATTTATTATTTTATATTAATCAAAAGTTTCAAATTATATTTGAGTGTCATACATCATGAAAAGTCACATATAATCGTCAATATTTAAGGTACTATATTTTGTGGCGTGCTTCGGTTTCGCGCGCGAATCGCGGGTTAGTTGTTGACAGCTTGTGTTTACACCAAGGGCGGATCTTAGAGTGGAGCGACTATAGTAACTGATAGAAACACTACTACTTCAACACTGAGGTGGAGATGTTTCCAGAAGGTGATAAATCAGTGACGCGTTTCAAGTAGTAAATGCGGAGTTAGCAGGGTAAGGTGGCAGACGTTAGCTGTAATGGGTTGGGAAGGGTTCGCTGGGAGGTTGGGCTGTTGCGCCCTTGTTGCAGAATATAGAAGGGTTTATGTATCCCTAACCTCAGAGGGTGAGGGGCGCACAGCTCCGTCCCATGAGAGGTTATTTAAATGTAACTGAGGATGCAGTAGTAAGGAAGACTTTGGCTCGTCCTTTTGCATGTATGTTTGCCATCCTTCAAAGGCTCCTGATATTAAAGCTGTTTCGGACCTCTATGTTTCAAGAGGATGCAATGAGCGATACTGAAACTTGCTCAACATCGATTACTTTCTTTATCTTTCTTATACTTTTACTTTTTCTGCTAGTGTAGTAACTAGGGGAACAATTGAATTCTACTCAAAATTTCTATGTCGAGATTTCGCTAGAAATATGTTTTGAGGCCCCCTAAATCCATAAAAAAGCATTTTTACTTTCTTGAAAATGGTTCAAACGATTTTGATTAAAATTCCATATGTTTAAGAAATTTGTATGCATAATGCAATGTATATTTTGAATTTTCTGGATATAGCCTATGTAGTCCTGTTTACTTTGGATGACTTTTGAATAACTCGTAAACCGTAAGAAATAGACCAAATCTTACCCTACAAAAATGTAGATCTCGCTAAAACACACAATTTATGTCTGAATAAATTTTTTTGTAGAGTGAACCATTTCGGAGATATTACTTGTTATTTGTGTCAGTTTCCGAAAACTTAAAACTTCCCTGAAATGGAACATCGTCGTTCATTTTTTTATGTTAAGCGTGCAAAGAGAATGGAATCTCAAAGTGTTGCACTCACATGACTTTCTCTTCTCTTGTATTAACCATTCTTCAAACTCTTATTCCTATATCTTCTTCGTGTTAGTTGAGATAAACATTTGTACAAATTATCTTATTGCTTATTTCCTTGTAGGTGCAAGGGGGATATGCGAATACAGTAGACTTTGAGTAATAGATAAAATCTTTTAAAGCTTTCAAATTCCGTTCTCTTTGCATTGTTAACATAAAAAATGAACTATGTTGCATTTGACAAAGTTGGTTTTCTGAAAGTGACACCAATAAGGAATATCTCCGAAATGGTTCACTCCACAAAAAATTTATTTATACATAAATTGTGTATTAATAAGATCTACATTTTTGTATAGTAAGATTTGGTCGATCTCTTACGGTCTACCAGTTATGGAAAAGTCGTCCAGATTAAATGGGACTACATGGGCTATGGCCAGAAAATTCAAGATATGCCTTTCATTTGCCATCAAAATATCTCAAACATAAGGCACTTCAATAAAAATCGTTAGCCATTTGCAAGAAAATCGAAATTTTTCTTGTAAAGGGAGTTTAAGGTGGAGTAATTTTCTTCAGTCTTCGTGTCGCACGCTTAAAGACCATAAACTTAAATACCAACTTTGGTTTTTAACCGACATTTTCGTTTTTGAGTTATGCTCCCTCCTCCCACTCACACCCTTTTTTCTAAAAAATTGTGGGGCCACATACATTTCCGCTGAAAGGTCGACCTCGAATTTTTGGGTGGAATGCAATACTTCCTCTACTTTACTATATCTACGTAGTAGAGAAATTAAAGACGAAAGGTCGGTTAAAAACCAAAGCTGGTATTGAAGTTTAATATCTATCAAGGATGTGACGCGACGATTTTGAGGAATATTCCTCCCTGATGTACCTCTACATAGAAATTTTTTCTAAAATGTTGATCTAAAAAACGGCTAACGATTTTGATTAAACTGCCATATGTTTAGAATATTTGTATGGCAAATGAGATGTATATTTTGAATGTTCTGGCATATCCCATGTAGTCCTTTTTTTTTTTTTTTTTTTTTTTTTTTAATTAACGTCCTCCAACAATGGTAAACCGCAAGAGATAGAGTAAGTATTGCTGTACAAAAATATAGCTCTCGTTAAAACGTACAGGTTATCTCCATACGCATTGATTGTGGAGTAAACCATTTTGGAGATATTTGTTTGTGTGAGTTTTGTAGCGCTTAAACTTTTCTCAAGTGGACGGTCGTTATTCACATTTTTATCTGTTTGGCGGCGTAAAGGGAACGGAATTTAATAGTCATGATACAGCAACCACTCTTAAAACATCTGACTATCGCTTAAAGTCTACTGTATTCTCCTTGCACCTAGAAGAAAATTAGCAATAAGATAATTTCTACAAATGTTTATCTCGATTCATATGAAGTAGATAGAGGAATGTGTTTGTAAGAATAGATTGTGGAAGAGTAGAAAGAGTCATGTTAGTGCAACACATAAGATTTTTTATCATTTAATTGTATATTAACTTTTTTGCTTTAATTTTTAGAGCATTTATTATTATAATTAATTATTTTTATAATTACTATTATTATCATCTCTATAATCGTTTCAGACCATCTATGGACTACGTTAAGCAACCCACTGTATTTATATTCAGTTCTTTTTCCTTTTGATTTCTGTTTTTCCAATAGTTCCTCATCCTGTCACTGATTTTTTTTTCAACTGGAAACCCTTGGAACTTTGTATTAATCTTTTTAACTTTGTTCTATCCTGTATTTCTTCTTCTGTTAATTCCATTTCATTTAAGTCTTTCCTTATCTCTTGCATCCATTGATTGCCATTCTTACTTTCGTATATATGCTTGAAAATTTGGTTTGTAAGTCCATTATCACCCATCCTTATTAAATGACCGCACAATATTATTCTTTTCCTAATTGTGTCTGATATATTTTCACACGCTTTAGTTTTATACAGGTCTTCTTTTTTCCTGAGTCTAAACTCCTTTTTCAGTTTGAATCAAATCCAAGATTTTCCTTAAAATTTTTCCTCCTTTTCATATGCTTCTATTTCTCCTGTTTTAAAGGAAAACGTACACTCAATAGCACATAGACATTCTGGTTTCATTACTGTATTATAGTGTCTGATTTTGGTTTTGTTTGAGATGTTTTTCTTTGCTTTATTTGTTTCTTATCCAATCTATTAGTTTGAATTATTTATCAATATACTTGAATTTATCAACCTTATTTATTTTACCATCCTTTGTTGCTAATAGGTATGGTGTTTCTTTGATATTTGTGATAAATTTTGTTTTTTCAAATGGTATTTGAGTCCAACTTTCTCTGCAGACCTTCAGAGATTAGTCGGTTCAATTGCTGTATCCGCATTTTCAGCAAGGATTGCAAGATCAACGGCTAAGGCTAAGCAATTTACCCCTATTATGATCCTAATCTAATCTGATGGTAGATTCCTTCTTCTTGCTGTCTTTTTTTCCCATAGTCTTATTACCTTTTCCAGAACGCAATTGATTAGATTGTCTTATACCAGTATTAGTTTTAAATTCTTGATATTTGCCCATAAATTTTACTTTGGACTTGGTGTTTATAAAAGTGTTTCTAATCATATTAATTATTTTTTAACGAACTCCAAATTCTTCTTAGACACGAAATACTGATGTTCTCTCTACTGACAATGAGTGATATGCTTTCTTGAAGTTCACAAAGATGATTACATATTTTGTTTCTTGTTATTCTGTTCCGAATTATTGTTTTTAAATAAGATAAAATTTTATACTTGACCGGCAGGAGTGAATTTCCTTTATAGATATTAACATCTGTTTTGTCACCTTTTTGTGAATTCGATGTACCAGTGCATTTTTACATTCACTAGAATTATTATTATTATTATTATTATTATTATTATTATTATTATTATTATTATTATTATTATTATTATTATTATTATTATTATTATTATTATTATTATTTGAAATAAAATATGGAAGTGTAACATTTATCTTACTCCTGCGTCTCAACGCTTCCAGTAACCGTTTACTTGTCATTCTATTATTTTATTTTCTTAATATTAATTCCAAACCGTCTCCAGTCCTTAATGAAATATATGGATTTTCAGTACTTGAATTTTTTAAGCAAGCTTTCTGTGTCTACCCTGCAAATTCCTCCTCGGTCAGACAATTGAGAATGGTTCTGATCAGCGTATTATTTAGAGCATTGGCTTCAAGGCTATCTCAAAAACTTGATATAATCATGGTAACTTGCAAGGTTAAAAGTCCCTTTATTCAGGCTGTATAGTTCACCACAATTCAAATGAACTTGTTTGAGTTTTTGCACATTAGATGTGTCCAAGGTGGAAAGTTTAAGCAGACTGCAAAAATACAGCGCTACGTCCGTGCCGATGCTCTTACCTGCGAGCTACCATTGCCGGATGTGCCTACGCGCCCTAAAGCCTCTCATCTGTTTCGATTGACATTGAATTAATACCTGTTCGCAACTACAGAACGCATTTTGTTTGGCAAAACCTTCGTGCTGTCAAGTGGTATGGTTTAAAACAAACAGCTGTGTAGGCTAAGCTTTTAACTTCCATACTTCCTAGGTAGGTAATGTATTCCATTTTGGTTTTTGCATGATTTTGACTTAAACCGTCAAGTTGAATAGGAAATAATTTTGGCGCCATCTATGATTGATTAGAAGAAAATAATTGGTGTGTTATATATTACTTTCTTCCCAGCACTAAAGCACTTCTTCAGAGTATTGTAGAAGGATTTAAACCTAGATTTACTGCCGTCCCCAGTATAGAGAAAAAATCTCGCTTCCACGTTGGAGCTGTTAGCAACCAAGGAAGAGAACAAATAGACTTGACAACACCGCATTTTTTCCCTAATAGAGGTCTAGCAGTTGCGGAGCCTTAGGGCGATGTCATTACCTTTAGGTAGAATGCCATTTCTTGGGAAAAGGGATGTTAACTTGTGGCTCGTACACAATTGAAAAGGGAAAGGGTTAACCAGACCCTCCCCTCCCCGCCGCTTCACTCCACTCCTTTTCGACTCCCTAATTTCATGACATTGAAGTACTTAGAACGTACAAGGTCGCAACATTATTATTATTTCTGTTCTTGATGTCATAACTAGTTATGGGTGGGTCCACATGAAACCAGATACGGTTTCTCTGGAGAAGTTTCTGTTGTTCCTTTACGATAAATTTGCAACAAGCAATTGTTTCGTTTTAGCAACAGGTGTTGTCCATATAGATGGACCATTTTAAAGATATATTAAATAAACATGATGAACCTGAAGTTTGTACCTAGGACCAGGACTACTAATCCCACCCCCAACTCCTAACATGCATGAAAGCATAAGGGAGATAAATAATAGAGCAGCAGGAGAAGATTACCACAGTAGAATTAATAAAACAAGGTGGCAAAAATTTACAGGAAAATATATATGAGCTGATTACTGAAATATGGAATACAGAAACTGTGCCAGAAGATTGGAATATGGCCATAATTTGTCCTATTCATAAAAAGAGCAGTAAATTGGAATGCAATAATTATCAGGGTCACTTTTTACAAATGTTTTAACAATGTATATTGAACCCTACGTTGAAATCCTTTGCGAATATCAGTGTGGTTTTACGATGAATTGTTCAATAACTGTTCGGATGTTCACACTGAGACAATATTTAGATACATTTTAAGAAAATAATATTCCACTTCATCAGTTTTATGTAGATTTTAAACGAGCAATTGACATCATTGACAGAACATGTATTTTACATGCTATGGCCGATCTTGCCATCCCATTAAAATTAATTAATTTAACCAAAATTACTCTGACTAAAACAGTAAATAAGGTCAAAATACAAAATAAGCACTCTTAATAGTTTTCCTACACATTATGGAATCGGACAAGGAGACTCACTGTCAACTATATTATTTAATATTGGGTTAGAACAAATAATCAGAAATATTAATAAAGGTGGTTCAATTTTTAACAGGTCCTTTCAATGCTTAGCCTATGCCGATGATATTGTTTTCCTTACAATAAACTTGACTGTTTAAAATGAGGCACTAAAAGAACTACAAAAGGAGGCTAATAAAGCAGGATTAAAGAGTAACGCAAATAAAACAAAATATACGGTAAATATTGATGATAGTTTCTCGGGCTAACAGCCAGGTCAGATTAGGGTAACTACCCAAGCTTTCAGCGACTAACTCTGCCGCCATCCTCAGGGGAACTGAATCTAGGCTTTTTTTTTTTTTTTTTTTTAAGGCTGGCCCCACACCCGCCAGCCCTGGTGACGATCATCCTCAGAGGCTACATCGTCTCCCCATGCACATGCGGTTAGTAAACTAAACATGCAAGGCAGAGAAGGACAGGGTGCTTGTTAGTGTAGCGGTACATGCAGTTAGGTCGGGTTCCGCGATAGCACCCCGGTTAGTAATGGTTAGTGCCTAGCTGGCATGCGGTGCATGCGAGCGCGTGATATTGTATCCTGGGAGTCAACACATACCGAGGTCTGTGCAGCACCCAGGGAGGGAAAGCTTGTTAGTAAGGAGTAGCTGGTGTTATGTGCTATAGGGTGTTACAGCAGTGCTAATTTAAGGGGGTTAGTAATGTACGTGCCTACAAGCTATGAAATGGTTATCTACATCTAAAGGAATGCAGTGGTGGGGGCAGGTTTAGGGAGTGTTACGTACCTGTTGTGGGCTTGGGAGTATCCTGTATACCTGATCTTGAGAGAAAGTGGATGTGGTCCGGGCGTTTACGGTCCTCTGTTGGCAGAAGGTTTTAAGTAGTTAGTTGTGATTCAGAATATTGAATAGGTGGGCTCTGGCATCTATGGTATCTGTGTTGTTTAGAGAACGTTCAAAAAGATGGAGTGGCGTTTTGTGTTTGGTTAGTTCAAGATGATATGTGCCGAGGTTGGCAATGAGTGGGTTATGGTGGCGGGAATTTTTGGCATAGAGGTCGGAGGCAAGCTTTTTAATGAATTCTTCAATTGTGTGCATATGCAGTTCTTCGTGCAGTTTGTAGGCCGGCGCCCGTCTGGGTACGCCAGTGATTATCCTTAGGATCCGGTTCTGAAAGGAGTTTAGGCGCTTAATGTGGGTGGAGGCGGCGTATCCCCAGACCGGGGCTGCGTATGTCAGTATCGGTCGGATTAGTGTTTTATATAGGGTAAGTCCTAGTTTCGGGGATATATGTGATCCTGTGCGAAGGAGGGGGTAGAGTCTCCTTACTTGTACTTGTACTTGCGCCTTGCGCCGGCAATTTTGGATGTGTGTGTGCCAAGTGAGGCCTTGGTCCATCGTGAGCCCGAGATAGGTGGTCTGGTTGGTCCAGTTAATGTTTTCGCCAAACAGAGTTAAAGGAGGGAGTCTACGTGCAGTGCTTCTATGTGTTTGGCGCTTAGTGAATATTACTGCATGGCATTTGGCTTGGTTGACTCTGATTCGCCATTTGGCGAGCCAGTCTTCCAAGTTGGTGAGTGACGTTTGTAGCCTGTCGCGTACAAATCTAGGGTTGCCTGACTGAGCTGCGATAGCCGTGTCGTCTGCATACAAGTAAAGTGATGTGTTTGTGGTTTTTGGTATGTCGTTGATATAAATGTTGAAGAGTGTGGGCCCCAATAAACTGCCTTGGGGGACCCCTGCTTGCATAATACGTGGAGAGGAGAGTGCATTGTTTACTGCGGAGCTGAACTGGCGGTCACGTAAGTAGTTTGCGATGAGCTTTACCATGGTGTCTTGCACATTTAGAGACAGTAGTTTGCGTAGGAGTCCTGGGTGCCATACCCGGTCGAAGGCACGTTCAATGTCCAGGAACAGGACCCCCGTGGTTTTATTTATGTTAAATCCGCGGGTTATGTGCTCGGTGATACGGAGTAGTTGGAGTGTGGTCGAGTGCTTGGCTCGAAAACCGAACTGTTCTTGAATGATGATGCCGTGTTTGATTAGATGTGCGTTTAGTCTTTTAAGTATTATTTTCTCTAGCACCTTACTGAGTGAGTTCAGTAGGCTGATGGGTCTGTAGTTGGCTGGGTTGGCGTGGTCTTTGCCTTGTTTGGGGAAGTGGAGGACTTTGGCCTTCTTCCAGCGCTGTGGAAAGGTGCCGCTTCTAAGGGTATAGTTGAATATTTCTGTCAGTCGGTTAATGGCGTCGGGAGGTAAGTTTTTAAGTGCTATGTTGGGTATGGTGTCAGGTCCGGGCGATTTCTTTTTTGGGAGATGCTTAATGATCCACGTAACCTCAGATGGTGAGGTTTTTCTGACTTGGTTGTGAGTTGTGGATGAGTATATGTTATTAGTTAGAGTTTCGGTCTCAGCAGTAAATTGTGGTAAACTTGGTGTAAGGTTCGGTGTTAGTGTGCGTTCCAGCTCATCTGCGAGTGCTTCAGCTTTTTCGGTGTCGGATGTGGCTATACGTTGGTTGATGTGTAGGGGCGGAATGGAGGTGGGTTCGCGTGTTAGGCATTTCGCAATGCGCCAGAGTGATGTGCGGTCCGTGTCTAGATCAGCGACTGTCCTTTCCCATTGGGAGGTAAGGAAGTCGGCAGTGCGTTTTCGGATGTGTAAGTTAAGTTCACGCAGCTGTTGTAGGGCTTGAGGGCGTCTCGTATGTTGCCATTTGCGGCGGGCTTTATTGCGGATTCTTGCTAGGTCTTTGAGGTCGGTAGGCATGGTTTGAGGGCCGCGGTTACGTGAATGAATGGGGACCGAGGTAGAAATGGCATATTGTATTGTATTTTCAAGGTTTGCTACTGCTTGTTCTAGCTCGTTGCATGACGTGATTGGCGTGTTGTGGATTTCAGCCGATACAATCTGGTTAAAGGTTGCCCAGTTTGCTTTGTTGTAGTTGCGTCTGAGGGGTTGCAAGGAAGGTGCCGGAGAGCCTTCTAGGTTGATTAGAACAGGTAGGTGGTCTGAGGACAGGGCGTTGATTACTTTTAGCGTGACCCGGAGGTGTAGTTGTCGTACTAAGGTGATATCGAGGATGTCAGGCTGGTGGTTACGCTGTGTGGGTATGTATGTGTGCTCGCTAGGTGCGTATATGACATAATTGGAGTTGTTCTCATGTCTAAGTAGTTGTGAGCCAGCTGGGTTAGCTGTGCGGCAATTCCAGAGCGGGTGCTTGGCGTTCAGGTCTCCGGCGATTAGGATGGGGTTGCTTAGTTGGAACAGGTCGTCCAGGTCATGTGTGTTTAGTTCGCCCGGGGGATTATACGCAGCAACAATGAGTGCGCGAGTATTATTAATTTTGACATACGTGCCCGTCGCCTCCATACGTCTTAGGGGGGGTAGCAATGCTTGTTCGTGTTCTATGGTACGTTTGATAATTACGGCTGTGCCTCCGCCACGTCTGTCCCGGTCAGTTCTATAGGTTTGGTATCCAGCAATGTTTAGCCTGGATTTGTGGTTTAGATGGGTCTCTGTGATTAGTGCAATGTCTATGTTGTGGGTGTGTAGGAAGTCCGTGAGTTCTCTTTTACGGTGGTAAATGCCACGTGCATTCCAATTCATTATCCGTGTCATTGCAGTGGTCGTCATCGATATTAAGCAATAGCTGTTTAGGGGAGGGGGAGTTTAGTCAGTTGCGAAGGCATCAAGGTCTGAGAAGAGTGCAAAGAAGCCCGAGTATGTGGCGAGCACCTCGTGAGTGAGGTGTGGCTGGGTTAGCAGAAGCGTGAGTATGTGTATGCACTCGTGCCGCGCTTGGACCCAGGTCATTCGTGGGAATGTTAGGTTTCTTTGCAGTGTGGCAGGAGTTAGGGAAGGTGGGATCGCTGGTTTTGGAGGTTGAAAGTGGGCGTGTGTGCCTTGCTGGCGGTCATGGGTGGGGGTGGGGAGTCTCGAAGTGCTGGCCGCTGGTCTCAGATTAAAGCTGTCGCGGCTCTGGGCCATATGAGGCGTTACTGGGGGCGCGATGTTGTCCTGTGTGGGGGCTTGTGTGTGGTCCCTGGGGGCAGTAGTGCGTGGGGGCACTTGTCCCCTCAGTCTCGCCAGTTGGCGCTGGTATTCGCGGCAACCCCGGAATCGGGCCCCATGCCCTGGTAATCTGCACAGGGCGCAGGTTCGCCTCTCAAGAGGGACGGTGCACGAGCGAGATTCGTGCCCCCGTGCACACTTGGAGCACACGGGTTCGGGGGCGGGGCATCGCTGGAACGAGTGCCCTAACCTCTGGCATTTGAGACATTGGATGATGGTGGCTGGGGGGCGGAAATCCTCAATTGTGATTTTGAAATGCAGTAGGGTGGTGATTTGTTTGAGCTTCTGCAGGTCTTCAGTAGAGGGGACCTCGATCAGGTAGATAGGGAGGAGTGTCCTGTCTCTGGCAAGGCGTCTTAGTTGTTGCACTCGTATTGTGCGTATCCCTTTAATCTGTAATTCTTCTTTGATTTCTGAAGCCGCCCCGTCCAGGAACAGTGGCTTTACCACTGCTCTGTGAGAGCGGTCTTCCCTGTGAACGTTGGTAACATTGAATAGGACCCCCTTTCCCCTCAGGAACTCGCAGAAGTTTCTATAGTCCTCCCCCCGGGTAAATCGCACCATCGTGTCATGGGAGACTCTGAATCTAGGCTACTGATGTTGCGATATTTATACCTAGAGCGCGGCCGATAAGAACCGCCCACTTTTTTACCATTGGCCGAGCTCCGGCCGATGGAGGCACGTGCGGAACCAATCAGGTGATTGCCGATGCTTGTCTGCACTGTGGAGGAGAGATATGCTGAATGACTGGTGTCCATGCTTTGCTGATTTGAAGGCCTTCATTCCTGTTGAAGTTGTTTTTATTCGCTTTAATGTATAGAGCTTCTTTAATCACCCTATCGTAGTACCTAGAGGACTTTTCAAGAATTTTTGTAGAGGCTAATTTGATTTTATGATCTGTATTATATGTGTGCTCAGCCACTGCGGATTTTTCTGGGTATCCTAGTCTAATACAACGTTGATGTTCTTTGATGCGATCTTCTACAGTTCTACCTGTTTGTCCTATGTAAACTTTGCCACAACTGCATGGGATTTCATAAATGCCTGGTGCACGAAGACCTAAATTATATTTTTATGATCTGTATTATATGTGTGCTCAGCCACCATCGGCAATCACCTGATTGGTTCCGCACGTGCCTCCATCGGCCGGAGCTCGGCCAATGGTAAAAAAGTGGGCGGTTCTTATCGGCCGCGCTCTAGGTATAAATATCGTAACATCAGTAGCCTAGATTCAGTCTGCCGGTCCAGACAAAGTGACTAATGAGGAACTTAAGCATCTCCCGAGAAAAGCTCTGGTGCAACTAACAAAGATATTTAACGCCTGTTTGCAGCAAGGCTATTTCCCCTCTACTTGGAAACGAGCTAAGGTTATCATGCTCCCAAAGCAAGGGAAAAGCACCAGACAACCGCAAAACTACCGTCCCATTAGTCTTTTGTCTACTATTGGTAAACTGCTCGAAAAATGTATCCTTTCTCGGCTTCAAAAACAAGTCTCCGCAACACATGAACTCTCAAATTCACAGTTTGGCTTTAGAAAAGGACATTCCACTGAACTTCAGCTCCTCAGACTAACTGATGACGTAACAGAGCAATTTAACAATGGGGCTTCAACGTTGGCGCTATTTCTGGACGTAGAAGCTGCATTTGACCGGTGCTGGCACAATGGCCTTATTTATAAACTGCACCACAATTTCCCGGCTCTTCAAAATTATCTATACTTGCTGCACAATTTTCTAGAAAATCGGCAGTTTTACGTCCAAGTGGGCCGCTCCTCCTCACGGGAGCGAGTGATGCGGGCTGGCGTCCCACAAGGGACAATAATGTCCCCTTTTCTGTATATATTGTTCACCAATGATTTCCCAGTGGACGCCAGATGCAAGGTCGCCATGTATGCTGACGACACTGCAATATACAACCACCATAGAAATCCACGTTTCGGCCTTGCAGAAATGCAACGTTATGTGAACAATTTCCTCTCATGGCAACATGACTGGAAAATCAAAATTAATCCCGACAAATGCCAGCTGATTCATTTTTCTAAGCGGCGTCACACTTTGGCAACGGACCTAACGGTCGATGGTCAAATATTGCACTGCCGTCAGCAAGTTAAATACTTAGGTGTCACCTTGGACCGAACAATGTGTTGGTCCACCCACATAAAAAATAGCGCCAATAAAGGCAGACAGCGGCTAAAGCTGTGCGCCCCCATCTTCCGTAGTAAACAGTTGCGACTAAAGTCAAAACTTATACTATATAGGTCATTTATTCTCTCGGTGGTCCTGTATGCATGTGTGGCCTGGGCTAATGCCTCCAAAACTGCCCTCAAACAACTCCAAACCCTCCAAAACCTCTCCCTCAGAAAAATCCTCTCTGCTCCACTCCTCACCACCACCCAAACTCTTCACCTCGAAACTCATATCCCGTTCATCCCGGAGGCAATAGACAAAAGAGCAATGGCGGCATGGACGCGCATTAGGAACCACGAAAATGACGTGATCGCTAACATCGGCAAAGGCGAGCCGAAGCACCGCAAACATACTAGGATAAAAATGTTCTAGAAGCGGCTCGGCTCGCCGACTAATGCGCGTCCACGCAACCTCGTCCCTAAGCCACATACATGTTCCGGCAGAGGCCCTCGCCTCGGAAAATATTCAGGAGCTGCCACCGCGGGACAGTGTATATAGTGTCAAAACTGTAAATAGTGTAGTGCGCTGGGACGCATATTTCTGGTGTGCCCAGTGAAGATGTGTGTGTATGTGTGTACGAGTGTGTGTGTGGGTGAATGCGTGCGTGTATGTGTCTGTATATAATTTGTAAATATGTACATATGTATATATAACCCAAAGACGAAACAGACAAAAGACAAAAGAAAACTATTCTCGGTGACCTACAGATGGTCACCGTATGGGTTTTTGTATATAGCGAAAACTGTAAATATGAACAAAGTCAACTGTAAATCAATGTAAATATAGCCTGTAAGCCGGGCCCACTGTACCGGCACCAGGCCAATACTTTTAAAATAAACTAAAAAAAAAAAAAAAAAAACTAGATTCAGTTCCCCTGAGGATGGCGGCAGAGTTAGTCGCTGAAAGCTTGGGTAGTTACCCTAATCTGACCTGGCTGTTAGCTCGAGAAACTATCATCAACAATCAACGCCGGGAAAGCTTCAAGTCATTAATACGGTAAATAATGACAGAGAAATTAATATTAAAATTAATGAAAATGTAGTGTCATCTTTCAGGTATCTTGGCTCAGTCATTACCAATCAAAATGAAACACTTATAGACAATAGAAAAAAAATCATCTGCTAATCGTTGCCTCCATGCTCTAGATCCTTTAATGACAGTAAAAATATATATCTAAGAAGATCAAAGTTAAATTATATAAAACTCTTATTAAACCTACTGTGCTATGTGAAAGCGAGTATTGGCGTTAACTGAGAAATGTATAACAACTTTGAACTATGGGAAAGGAAAGTGCTCAGAAAGATTTATGGACCGACTAAGGAAAATGGATACTGGAGAATAAGAACATGCAAACCTTGTATAAAAATACAGATATCGTCTCTGATATTACTCGTAAAATAACAAATGATTATAGTGGCTGGGCCATGTTATCAGAATGTATATGGAGGCTAATATAGATGGTAGAAAGAAAGTTGGAAAACCAAAGAAGAGATAGATCGACTATGTACACACTGACATTGGAACAAACATTAGGAGTTAGAGAGCTAAAACACGAGATGCATCAGAATGGAAGGTATTCATTAGGGAGACCAAGGTTATGCTAAAAGGGCTGTGAGGCCGAAGAAGAAGAATTGTTTCGTTACTTATGCTATTATAACCCTATGTATTACAAAATATCTGATATAGGTTCACAGGACTTTTTGAACTTTCTCAATATATCCCTTAATTTTTTTATACAATCGTTGTATAGAAAGTTGTCACTCTGTGCTCTAAACGTTCCTAAGATGCTTTCATAAGTGCTTTCTTTACTCACTTCCTTACGCAGTCTCCCACAAAAGCTTGTCCTATCTACTTCTTGTTCTTAGAGATAAATTTTGATTATGTATGACATTGAATGTACGAGAAAGAAACTGAAGCTAAAGCGTTTGTAGGATTTTTAAAAAGCTGTCGTGGCCTTCTGTACTGGTATAAAAAAGTCTTACCGTTTCATTTTTTTAGCCTCTTTAAATTATGTGGACATAAAAGGGGTTTGACTTGGGCTGATGGTGTTTACTATGATTCTATGACAACTGCGGAGGGGGACTTAGCACCTCGACCGAATTGCGATGCTTTGTGTCTATGCCCCCGGGAGGATGGATGAGGCGAGTGGATCCTAAGGGCGGCCGGAAGGTTGTTACGACAGAGTGGGCAGGATCACCCCGGCGGAGGCTGGCTCAGCGCGATTCCTCCCCCGCTCCTTGGGTTCGTACTCTCAAGGGGGGCACGGGACTTGGAAAACGGCTCCCCACCCCCCTTGAGCTGGTGCCATCCCATGGGGTACCGGAAAAAAGTAGGTTCGCCTTCCAATCTGGTGGACGAGAGTCCCAGAGCGCATTCTGCCCTCCGACGCTCGCTGACGCTTCCAACCGTGAAAGAAACCTAACGACATGAAGGGTGAAGTTAAATTATTAATGTAAC
The DNA here is from genome assembly GCA_030765045.1 of Tenodera sinensis. Lineage (NCBI taxonomy): Eukaryota > Metazoa > Arthropoda > Insecta > Mantodea > Mantidae > Tenodera > Tenodera sinensis. The sequence continues at coordinate 23,798,512 of CM060972.1, read as the reverse complement.
GAAATGGAGGGACTGGAAATCCTTCCCAGCATTCGCCTGGCGACCCCGGGAAACCTCCGAAAAAAACCCATGGGTCAGGAAGGTCGGGCACTGGGATCGAACCTGCGAGCTCCCGAATGCGGGCCACAATCGTGGGTTACTACTCTTTGAACTAGAGGTTTTCTTATCCTCCGGATTTTTATTACTCAGGCTAAAGCATTAGATTTTTGAAACAACGTATCCCGAAACTTGTCGAAAGTATTATATTTCGTGATATTTTTTCATATACTTAGTCATTTATGACTTAGTGTTGACAGACACAACATTTAATGGCAGCTGAGAGCGGACTAATACTATTCTCTTTCCTGTTGTGTAAACATATTCTGTAGGCGCAAATATATTTATATTGCTGACCTTAAAGCGTGGTTTCGCAGCGTGTTTAAATATACAACACCGCAAGGCGTTGCAATCAATCCTCTTATTGGATATGTTGAGCCACTCCCATTAAATTTTGTCGGCCGTAATATCAATTACTAACAACAGAGTATTTAGTTACAGCTTCATTAATTTTATATAGATTGCCAGAACCCACAGCTCTATTCGCGTTGGTGCTTAAAATGCGGATATGCTGTCCCCTTTTTCCGTCTTCGCTGTGTAGGTGTTTAACACGCACACGTTGAAACTTGATTTTTGGCCTCAGCCCATTGCATAGATTACCTATCAATTATAATGCAACTAAAACACCAGAACATTTTCGGTTGTAGATTTAGTGTTTACGTGACCATTAATACTGAGTTGAGAAAGACCAGAAAGCTTTGCATTAATGCTGCGTATAGGCGCGGCGCGTCACGTCACGTTTATGAATAGAAGAGGAAACTAACGACTGAACTTGTAATTATTTATTTTCCTGTGGGAGACAATGCCCAGACACTTGTTTTTGTTGTTCGCTCAGTTAGCACGAACTGCATAAGAGACGGATTACCGTCATGGGAAGTACGGATTCCCAAGAGTGTCGTACTTGAGGGTAATTCCATGTCGCATCCATGGCACTTATTTCAGTAAAATCCTGCAGGTCTAGAGATTGAGGAGAATTTTGTTATCGTGGCGTGTTTTATAACTTAATAAATTTCTTAGCTGCCTGGCTTATGTTGCGAAACAAAGTAATCCATAAAAACATTTTAATAAATGCGTCATGAACTAAAAGTGCCGTTGTATGTACTCACTTTCCAGAAGATTACTGAAGTGACAAGGTTTTTCCACCATTGTTGGTACGTAACTAGAATTTGTTGGATTCCATATATAACCGCCAATTCTTCCTCAAATGTACGCATGTTAAATGTATTGCCAGGGTACGAACTAACAGGGGATGGGGTGGATTTCCGCCTCTTGAAAAATTTCCCCGGGTTGTGAAACAATCCCTTCCTGCCAAGGAAGTATTGTGGCATGGGCTCGTTCAACAATATACGGACGAGAGGGGGACAGGTGGCCTTGTATAAGGCGGGAAGTCTCGAGACTACAGGGCAACTAGTGACTGTGATCGAACAGCGCGATAACCCCTTCTATCTAGAAGCTTGTAGTTAATTCCGTTGCACGTGTGTAAGGAGGGTTCTCGAAGGTCACTTGACGCCGGCTCTAGTATGAATACGACAAGACACTGTCAGTAGCAGTTTCAGTTTTTAGTTGAGTGAGTGATAAGAGTAGGCGTCAGTTTTGTAGTTTTAGTTAGTGATAGAGTTGAGTTGTTTAAGTCGTCGTGTACAATTAGTTTAGTTAAGAGAGTGAGTCGGCCAGCTTGTCAGCGAGTATGTATGTGTCGTCGAGTGATTGTATCGTAATAGTAAAAATATGAGACAGTAGAAGTGAAGGAAGACATTGAAAGACTGAGAAAGATTAGAAGAACAGTTGTGAACTGTAATAGCAGAAAAGGCTATAAACTATATAAACAACGGAAAGGAAATTGTGCATTTATAGTCAATTTTAGAGGAAAATAAAGTGTTAGAAAAGTAAGGACTCCGAATTTTGCTGTTTTGTTACAGTATTTTTTCTTTTTATTGTATTTGCTATTATTGCCTTTTGAAAATACAAAAAGACACGTAACGATGCATGGTATGAGTGCCAGCTGTGAGTAAGCAAAAGTATCATATCGCAAATAAGCTAAACAATAACAGTTTTCAGGTTGATCAGTTGAGTTGGCATTCAGGGTCATAATACCAGCAATTCTGCGCCAGTAATTACGATTACAACTTGCTGTTCGATTGTTCATCAGCAGGGATAAACTTGTGACAAGAAAGCGAAAAGTTGCAGAAAGTAATGACAGTGGTGTATTCCAGTTCATATCTCAGGCTGCAACTTCAAGCAATAGTAATATTACAGCTTTTAGGTGAAAGCTGCATCATTGGAAGTGACATGTGGCAGCGAAAATAGTAAAAGTACACACTATGTGTAGACAAAACTAGATTTGAAAAATGGAAAACAAATCGCCCCTGACTTTCATCAAACAGCTTTGGGAGTTACATCATGCCTGTGCTGCTCAGAAATACAAACTCAGGGTGCTCATGAAGACCACCATTATTGCCATAAATATAACACAAATTTATGTTTCCTCTCTCGCCAGAAAGTCTGATTCGAACACTGCTATTGCGAAGGTTGCAGTTTGGCGGAATCAACTTGGGACTTGAGAGCCAGCTTGTTCACTCGGGAAGCTTGGGCGAATAACGTGAAACAAATATGACACCATCGGTTACGTTGCATCATGGTAGTGGTGCATCCTGCTGACATACCTGTTGCAGCCGGGGGAACGTGCTGGCTGTCAAATCCCAAGTTGATTCTGCCCAACTGTAGTCGTATTGTATGTGTTAAATTGGCACCCTTTTCATTGAGTCCACACTGACCATTTATTCACTAAAGCTTAACTCTCGTCTTAACCGGATCTTCAAGGGCGACGCTGAAATGTTTTAGGAAATCAATTGAGAGTTTGTTTTAAAAACGATTTTATGTTTTTTAAAATATTCACCTAAGAGCAATACAGCTTTGCATTCGCTGAAACCACCCCTTAAAGCAGTGGTGCCGCTTGAGGTCCTTGAGAAGCAAGATTTTTTATGATGTTCAAATGCTTCGTCTGATCACGAAAAAGTTATTTCATGCACATTATCTTTTAATTTTTGGAAACAAAAATAAATCCCAAGGTGATGGTGTTGGTCCTTACGGCATTCAATCCTCAGTTGTTGGTTTTGTTGTATGCGACGATGTGTTGTCATGATGTAAAATTATTTTTATTTTTGGGTGTTTTTCACGAACCTTTTAAAACATTTGCAGTAAACAACATATGTGTACCAATCGGCAGTAACGGCAAGTCTTTCTTCGAAAGCTATAGAACCAATATGGTCCGTTTGAGAAAGAAAGAAGAATTAGCAACCATTTGCTTACTAGCACTGAGAATTCCTCGGTGGGGTTAGGTTCTGTTCGATAGACCCATTTAGCCGATTGTCCTTTCTCATCAGGATCAAACCATAAATCCAAGATTCATCACCAGTAACGATATTCCAAGCCAATTTGAAGTACCGCCTTGAAATTTTAACAGGTCTGCACCAGTCAAAGCATCGTTTTTGGAGTCCGTTTATGTGGAATCTGTCGACAGCAAATTTTCATCACGTCTAATTGTTGATGTGAAATCTTTTGGGTTTGACTGATACCAATACGCAATGTCGCCCGAAGAAATTTACAAGATGTCCGTCGATCTTCTTCAAGCATTGATCAAACTGCGTCAATATTTTCATCAGTAACAACCGTTCTTGGACATCATTCAGTTCAGCATTGGGGGAGGGAGGCGTGCGGAATTCGCTGTGATCCGATTATAAATTGTTGCCCTAGATGGAGTTCTTCGCCAAGTGCATTTCTAAGGCAGTCTTCACTTTATCGCGGCATTAAAGACGGTTTGAAACCGTAAAACATTCATAGCCCGGAAATGTTCTCCAGTCAAATGGAATGCAATCTACGGGTGATAATGTCTCATGTTGATAAAAGTTGTCTGGTAATTCCTCTGGTTATATATGTTACTCAAGTTAAATTGTTGGCTACCCTGACATGTGGCATCAACTATCTTGGTTTGAGTAAGGCCGTGTTCTCAATATCTAGAACAAAAATAGGTGTGCATGTATTTTATGAAGGTACGCTCAGTTTTCAACTATATGAAGCATGTAATGAGTGTTAAATCCAGTTTTCGAGAAGAACGTCTGGTAATTTGAGAAATATTGATAGTGTAAGACTTCCAGAAGTTGTGCAACTAGAAGTCCCAGATTTTCCTGGACCAAAAGTTCAACATGTTTCAAGAATATGAGACATGAATATTTTCGATGCCACGTCCCATTTTTTAAAAAAACGACACTAAAATATTTTGATTAAAATATTGATGTTTACGTTATAAATAAAATGTCCTGAATTTTGTACGAAATCTGGGAAGTTCTCTTCATTCTAAATGCATTTTGTATAACTTCTAAGCCGTAACAGATGGAGAAGATATGCTACAAAACTAATGAAATTCTGATGAAGACAGAATTTGTCAAATAACTTTTGTCATTTAGTAGTTAAAATACTTCTTTATTATTTATTACGCTCTGTACCACGTGAGTAGGAGGTCGAGTAACTATTGAATTTCCACCCGAAATGTTCATATAAAAATGCATCTCTTGGTGCCCTCTGAATCCAGATGTCGCAAATAAGTGGTTTGACACTTTCTGGCCTCTCTCAAATTATTCACGACTAATCTAGAATGAAAATGTGTCCATTAAGATTGTCTTTAGGTGATTACAATATCTTTGTTTTTGTTTCAGGTAAGTGAGGAGCTTCTCTGCCACACATTTGTTATGCTCTTCATTTTGGTGAGTAAATTGCATGTTTGCTCATGATTTTCGTTGATAGTAATCTCATAGGGGTTGTACCTTAATGTGACAAATTCAGAAATATAGTGCAATAAACTATATAAATAATGGGTAATACGAAATGTATCTTTAAAAGATACACTCTGAAACAGTCTTGCTATATATACTTTGTTCAGTCTTTTGAGACAGTGGGAGGGGCAGATAGGCAGCAGGTTGCTCGTGCCGCAGGTCACTTACGTGCTGGCACACTGCATAGCAAAATGAGCTGTTGGATTGTTTGCATGTCTATTTACGCACTTCTGATATTGCTTCAACAGCGTATTTTCACGCTGGGACTATAAATACATTTAATATAAGAACACTAGAGTACATGACAATATTTACTTGGATTACATTACTTTTGTCGCTTTATTAACTATATAAATAAATATCAACACAGTTGGTATCACATGCGACCCCCATAAAAAGAACGAAAGAAGGAAATACAGCCAGAGAAATAAAACATTATTTACATTGATATAGATATGTGCATTGACATTTACTGAATCTTAGTATCCATCCTCCCAAGACGACGAAGAAGCCATCAATCTTATAAAATTCACGAACAGTTTTATTTTCATCGTATTTCGTCTTTGTTGGAGTTTTATAGTTCTGAATAAATGTTTAGTTTAATGGTTCTTATTACTGTGCTTATGGGAACGCCAGTTACAGCCACAGTACGTGCAGTTGGCGGGTCACACTGTTCGTCCCCTTTAAAATAATTGTGCACATTTTGAATAACGTGTGCTGTCTGCTTATGTACTGGTTTGCCATGGTCCTATAGCCGAGGAATTTGCTTTATAAGTAGCAGGTGCATTACCTGTTTCCCACGGCCGCCACATATTTATACAACTTTGAGAGCTTTGTGCAATCTCTGTTGGGCGCCACTACTCATACCAGAATGACTGCATACACCTTGCAACTCTGCCTGAGTTGTTTTGGTTTCTATACACGCGCCGGCCACGCGATGTCCCTATCTCCCCCTTCCACTGACTCGGAACAAAGTAGAAAAATAAATCACCATTGCGACACTTAATTTACTCAACAGATAAGTGTGTCTAATATTGTAGAGAGCTAACAGGGACATCTACGTTAAAGAGAATTGAAACGTGACGTTGCCAAATCTCTCCTAGGAGTGCATGACATTTTAACATTAAATTGTGATTAAATTCATTCGAATTGAGGTAGAAATGCATTACAGCGTTCACATAATTTGCGCGACGGTTAGTGAAATAAGCTATTTACATCCATTTGTCAAGAAGCTAGACGCCTCTAAATATTGACACAAATTATTTTTTCCCGGCGAAAAGGTTTTTTTTTTGACAATGAATGTATTGGACATATTTGTTACTAATTTTGAAGCAGCTCCACATGCCCCTGGAGGGGTTCCAGTAAGCACTTGTCTTGAAAGTGCACTCTGGGCAAGTTGCAGAAAGTGGCAGGCTTTCCTGAGTTAAAAGTAATTAGTTTTGTAGGAATTCTTGACCGCTGTTTGTAGGCTGATGACACATTGTCAAAGAAATTGGAAACTGTAGATACTTGTTCATACTGCCAGTTGCTTCAGACTTTTCGAAGTGATGTTTCAGGCCGCCTGTTCCAGAGATGCACATGTAGTTGGTTTAATGTTTCCTGAATAAAGAAAAGTGGCAAAATTTAAAGCTCCTGGGAAAGTAAAGTGTTTTATGAACAATTTTTATTGTGAGTTAGTTGCATTAATAAAGGGAGGATATGCAAGTTTTCCAACTCTTTGGTACGTATTGGACAAAAAAAGCTGTTATTGATTACGGACTTTTGGAAATAAATTCCACCTACAAAATCTCAGGTTACAGTTTTTAAAGTACTTTCTAGAAATTGAAGAAGACGATGATGAAGGAATGGATTACATATCCGTTTGGTACCAATTTAAAGTGTACAACACATACCCACACACCCTGGAAGAGGTAAAACAAAATATGCGTCAGGAAATTGCCGGCATTTCTCAATGTGAACTACGGCGAGTGATGGATAGTTCACTAAAGAAGTGTCAAAAATGTATGGACAACGACGGTGGCCAGTTTCAGCATGTGCTATAATTATATTCGTAAGTAAAGCCGTTAAAAGTAGTTGTATGATTTTACCCGCGCTGTCCTATGACAGCGGCCTTTGGCGACGAGCACCGAGGACGCGTACAGACAAAACACAGCGCACCCGGCTCAGTCTTTTGGATCACCTGTTATGTTTGAAGGGTAACACACAGTTTAAACTGATTTTGATGATGTAGGTGGTTTTACTTGTTGTGGTGTTTACGAAAGCTATCATTTGGTTAAGTAGGAGGAATTGGTCCCCAAGGTGTGAAGATTGGTGTACATAAGGCCATGTTGCGCTCACGTGTGATGAAAGCTGTGGGATGTGTGGGACAGAACGGTCCAGAAGGCGGACGTCATCTCTGGATGGGCTCTAAGCTATAAATGCATGAATTGAAAGCCGCAAGTCTAAACTCCTTCAAGGGTGAAAGGGATGGATTGAATGGAAAGGGGAGACGAGGTCAAAGGTAATGGGATGGTAAAAGAAGCTGGCTACCATCTAAATTCGAATCCATCTCGGCATGAGTGACCTAAATTGGTTCTTTCCGTTTGGGGACTTGGTATCTCCTGCTTCTTGATTTTCTCAGCGTTTTCCTTTGAAATGGTTTTCGGTATATTCCAAGAAGTTTCACTCCCAAGAGCTTCCCAATGCAAATGTTCACTTTCCTTTGTGTGTACCTTCGCTTATTAGGTACGTCTGTGGGTGGGAAATCTGAATATATTGGTAGCTTGTTTCTCTAACTATTATTTAACTTATTTCTGGACATAGACTGTAAGAATTTGTGTATCCTTGTGGTCCAGGAAAGACCTTGGAGCTCGGGAATGTTATTGAAATAGCTGCTTTAAAAAATCTGTGTAGCACTCACCAGACTTATTTTACTCTTGACTAACCATTCTTACAAACTCTTATTCCACTGTCTTCGTCATGTTAGTTGAGATAAAACATTTGCAGAAATTACCTTGTAGGTGCAAGAGGAATAAGGGAATACAGTAGGCTTTGAGCGATAGTCAAATGTTTTATAGCTGGTCGCTATATGAAGGCTTTGACATTCTGTTCTCTTTACAAAACGACCTATTTAAGAAAAGTATAAATATTGCAGAACTCGCACAAACAAGGAATATTTCAGAAACGGTTCACTTCACAAAAAATGCATTTGGATATAACTTGTGTATTTTAACGAGATCGGCATGTTTTGTATAGTAAGATTTTGTCTATCTCTTACGGTTTACCAGTTATGCAAAAGTCATCAAGACTACATAAGCTGAGATATTTTCGAGAAACTTGCCATGTGATGAATTGTTTTGGGTGAAGAAGTTTTCTTCAAAATCTTTGTGTCCCATCCTTGAAAGTTACTAAACTTAAATGCCGACTTTGGCTTTTAACCGACTATTCGTTTGAGTTACATTGTTTAAACAGGCGCACACGCACACACGCACGTGCACGCACAGATTTTTTTGTGATAATGCTGTTTTTTATTCAGGGGCCTTAAAACGTACCTATTTCTGGTGAAATCACATCATCGAAATTACTTCCCCTACTCACTATACGTAGTAGAGAAAGTAAAGGATATGGACGGCGTAGTGTCATTTAAATCGGTTTAGTAGTTCACTTCAGACGCATGATTTAGAAATAAATGGAAGTTCTCAACATTTTATTTTGTCGTAAAGCGACGTAAATATGAGACCATATTATACCTGAATAGGTGTAGGTATACAAAGACACAAACCAGTTCATGACTCGGTACTTCTTGAATTATGTATTAGCTTATATAGTTCGAAAAATTCTTCTGTATGTTGTTTTAAAGGAAAGGTACAAAGTGTGTTTAACCCGCAATCGTATCTACAGATTCAAAATTTAATTTATTATTGGATATCTTCTTCCCCCTAATTATTGGCATAGGTAAGGTTTTGGGGACCCTGCTTACTAATAAAGCTTAAAAATGGAGAGATAAATATATTACATATTTACTCACATAGAATAAGCGTTTAAATAACACTCCCTAATTAGCAACACTAGTGGTTATTTTTCACACTCGCTCTACCCATAATGCACATTGGTGGAACGAAATATCAATATTCTGGAGAACTCTGGTATTAACCCAAGCAAACTTCTGTTTGTGGTGCCTCACATATCGTTCAGAAGTAAAAACACTGAACAACTGGTTAGAACAACACATTGTTTAATGTTTACACCTTATGACCATATTCTAAAATAATCCAATTTATTGGCTAATCGTCCTTACTGTGTAATTTGTTCGGCTTTTATAACAACCGTATGGAATAAAGTAGCGTGCTTTAATGAATTTCTCTATATGATTGTGAATGCGTTTGCACTTGGAGGTAAGCGTGTTTCACACTTTCAAGCAAGCAAGGATAGGAAATGCTTAGGTGGTACACTTCCGTTGTCCATAGGTTTGAGGTTCCTTTAGCGGCTTTACTTTCCTTCCAAAGGAGACCAGGCTACGGATTTTTAAGCGCGAAAAGATCCATCGCCCTCCGTCGGGCTTGAACTCTCGACCTCGGGAACCAGAGGCTAGCACATTACCCCAAGGCCACGGAGGACGAATAAGGAAATCAAATTTGTATAATTTCCTTTCCTTACTTAACAAGCAGTGACAGTGATTTCTGCAGGGAGGTAATAAGCAAGAAGTATATTGCTTCCTCAAAAGGAGACTATATCGACAGTGTATCTAAATATCGATCATCAGCAAACAATCCATGCCCTCTGTCGGGGCTCCCGAAAACTACTTGCAAAAGTGCGAGCTTCCTGTTTATAACTACGTGCCCGTGGTATGAAACCATTCCCATAGGTGGTGATTCCACTTACAGAGATGGATGTAAGGCTACAATTCCACTTTAGTCTTTGAGCTCTCATTTCAACATTAAAAACCATGCATTTTTCATTGCATCCTGATTGTAATGTATAACAATAATTAAGGTAAATACAAAGCCACCTTTTGTTTCGTATGATCTGAAGTTTTCCTGGCCATCGACGTTTCGGGAGTGGGAGTGTCTGATGATGGGGGATAACTCTTCATCACTACACCTGGCTCGAAGCCCGAGAATATCTTGAATACCTTTTGTTTATGTAAACTGAACCTTTCGCCATGTGTTGAACTCTAGCCGTGGCCCTGTTTGTATTTTATTGTAGGTTCAAATAAAACTAAGATGGGTGCGTTGTATTTCCTTCAATTACATTTTTTCAGTCCAACAATACGTTGACGAAATGAAATGCCCATTTTGCTTCTCTTGTTAAATGCTTAAGTAAGTCTTGAACGTTTTGTGTTTTTACTTTGTCTACTGCGTATAGTAAAGAGGAAGTATTGTATTCCACCCAAAAATTCGATGTCGAGATTTCACCAGAAATGTTTTGAGGTACCCAGAATAAAAAAAAAGGGCATTTTTAGAAAAAGACCAGTGTGTTTGTCTGTCAGTCAGTGGACAGCATAACTCAAAAACGAAAAGTCGGTAAAAAAAACCGAAGTTGATATTTAAGTTTGTCTTTCAAGGATGGCATACGAAGATTTTGAAGAAAATTCCTCCAACCTAAACTACTTTTTACATGGAAAACTTTTGGGTATTTTTTTATTTTTTTAAAAATGACTAACGATTTTTATTAAAATTCCATACTATGTTTATGATATTTTTGTGCCAAATGAAATGTATATTTTGAATTTTCTGACTATACCCCATATAATCCTGGTTACTGTTGTTGACTTTAGTACTATAATTGGTAACCCATGGACCAAACCCTACTGTACAAAAATTGTAGAGCTCGTTAAAACGTACAATTTATGTTAAATGAAATTTTGTGAAGTGAACCATTTCAGAGATATTACTTGTTATTTGTCAGAATTTTACAATACTTATAGACGTTCATTTTGTATCTCTTGGTGATGCGAAGAGAGCGGAATTTCTAAGCCATCATATAGCGACCACTCATAAAACATTTGATTATTGCTAAAAGCCTACTGTATTCCTTTTGCACCTCCAAAAAATTAGCAATAAAATATCTTCTACAAATGCCTATCATGAAATAGATAGGGGAATAAAAGTTCGTAGGAATAATTAGTACAAGAGGAGAGAAAGTCATGTGAATGCAACATATCACATTTTACTGTACCTATTTCGTCTCTGTTTTAAGTGCTAGTAAGTAAATGTTAAGCTAAAATTGTCTACTTTGGCCTCAATTTCTTTCATTAATGTTGTCTAAAATTGTAGATACTTGAAACTAAACCACCACAGCATTCTGTATGGCAAAACCAACTGCTTTCGAAATCTCACCACGTTTATTTATTATTTGGATATTTACAACAGTGTTTGCGAGATCAGTGCATGACTGTCTCCCCTGGTGTTGAACACGGCACCCTAGTGTCGCTTAGAAAGCAGTAGCATGAAAACCTTTTGATTGATTCAGAAAACGTCGGTGGTGATATCCTTTTGTAACAGAAATTCCATTGCACCTGAAAGCCGAGCTGGAGTTTTGCTTGTTTGGATTTGTTTTGTTAGCATACACTCGTATTCGTAATCATCTTGCAGCGCTTTCTGTAAAAAGAAAAAAGTATAAAGCGAAGATGCCTCTATTGTAGCGTTTCTACCTTGCGTTGTTAATTAACTGACATTGTATCTCGCACTGGGAACCTTGGGTTTATGTAATTCTCAACTCTTAAGGCAAGAGAACCAGGTTCTGTATTGCAGGACAATAGCTGATTCCGTAATGAGAACTGGTGCCTAGAAATTTAAAGAATGGTATCATTTGATCCTGTTTTCCAGCTAATTAAAACATCGGATCAAGTGAGTATAGGTGAATTCACTTCAATCTTCTCGCTCTCTGGCTGAATTATCTATCCGGCTTTACACTAAACCAGGCTAAGTTAGAAGTTGGCTTGAACTGAACGGTTACACTACCTCTTTGCTTTAAACTATGCATCTATGCAGAATGGCATTGATATAACATAATGTTCATTTCTACATTTAAGAGAACTGATCATTAGGGATCGAACCTTCATGCAGGAAACGAAAAGTTTGGACTTTGTGTAGATAGTAGAAGAGACAGAGGATGCGAGGTATAGTCGAATGTTGCATAACTTGCATTCTATACTGACGCCATTTGCAGTAACATATTCACCCCCAAATTGTTGTACAAGTTCAGCAAATATGTGCATATTTCGAGTTTCGTGCTGGAGGCATTTTATTTGTGTGGAATAGTGAGATACGCTATGCACTTTACGCAGTGAGCCCAGTTGTGTTTTGTACTCTGACTGCCCACTGCAATGAGGTCACGCTCTTTCCATGTGACTGGCAGCTTGCGATCGCCACATTTCGCGATATCTCTATAAAGCTTCGAAGCCTACTGATAATATTGGACCAGGCCAGCTGTACACTACATTTATCTAACCCTAGGGAAAATCACGAAAAAATTTATTATTATTATTATTATTATTATTATTATTATTATTATTATTATTATTATTATTATTATTATTATTATTATTATTATTATTATTATTATTATTATTATTATTATTATTATTATTATTATTATTATTACCTGTAACGGATCCTAGCCCGAGCCCGGCAGTTTTTTCTCTGTCACGTATAATAAGTAGAAGTTGTGTATTCGACCCAAAAATATGTTTTGAGGAACCCCTGAATAAAGAAAAAGGATGTTTTAGAAAAAGATTCGCCTGTGTGTCAACTCAAGCGAAAAGTCATATGAAAACCAAAGTTAGTATTTAAGTTTAATGTCCATTATCACGAAGATTTTCAGGAAAATTCCTAAACCCTAAACAACTCTTTACATGGAAAATTTTTCGAAAATTTTGATTTTCTGAAAAATGGCTATTTTGATTGAATGTATGTTCGAGATATTTTTATGACAAATGAAATGTATATATTTAATTTTCTGGCTATAGCCCATGTAGTCTTATTTACTCTGGATGACTTATACATAACTAGTAAACCGTAAGAGATAGATAAAATCTTACTATACAAAAAATTGTGGACCTTGCTAAAACACAATTTTTGTCCAAAAATGAAGAAATGAGAACTAGATATTTGTCCAATAAATGATAAAATAAACCAATATAGAGAAAGCTGCAGAAATCATTTACAAAGGATGAGCAATACCCGATACCCCAAAATGTCATACAGTTACCTCATATGGGAAGGTGGAGACAGACTTAAGGTCGGAACAGAAGTCTCCTAATCCATGAAGTGTTGATAAATTTGTTGAGTGAACTATTTCTGAGAATTGCCTATTTATTTGTCTGAGTTTTGGAGAACTTACACGTATTCCCATATTCTCCTTGTACATACAAGAAAATAAACAATAATGTAATTCTTGACATCGAATTTTTGGGTGGAATACTGTACAAAGTAGAGAAAGTAAAAGCAAAGGAGTTATTGTGCTGATATTGGTATGCTTATTGTCAAAGGAAATTAAATATATGTGCTGCTTAGCTTCCCGCACTATTAAGCCAAATGTTTTCCTCATGAGTAGTAGCGTTGCCGACGGGACAGGTGTATCCACGAAGTGATGGGTCAACGCGGTATGTGTTAAAAAGAATGTTGCCAAGTTGCATCAGAGCGCTCATGTGAGAAAGTTGCTATTTTTCCTTTTTAATCACCAAGGTCTTCCTTACGGTTCAATGTCGCCAAAATATACAGCCAACATTTTTTTTAACCTGTCCTTGAAGTGTGTCTCGCTTTCTTTCAAGCACCGCAGAATACGGCAGACCATTAACTCGGTGACAGTTGGACACTACTTAGAAATATAAGCAACTTCTAAACACCTGAGGGTTTCAACGTCAATCAGTTCGTTCACATACAGTACAGTGATTTGATATAGCTCCACACATCGAACTTTGTACTTTCTCTGGGCCACGGTTACTCTGTGCTTTTGTTTTCGCGGATACGGACATTTTAAGGCACTCCGGATAAGTGATGCCAACCTCTAAAGCTCAAAAGTTCCATGCGAGTACTCAAAATGTCCCTTTTCTGTATAAAGCGTCCTACGTTAAGAAAAAACATTAGACCCGAACTGACTTCGTTTACGCATTGGATACATTTAAATATCAGCCGAACTCCGTTAAAATAGAATAAATACGTGTGCGCGCGTGCGCGCGCGCTTTACTAGCGGCACGTATCTTGCCTTTGCTTACAAGAGAAATTAGAGCCATATGCCATTGCGGAGTTGTCCAGTCATCGGAGATGTTTATTACTGTTAGCTCTAAATAAAAGGTAGCATTGCAAGTTCATTGCTTAACAGGAAAGAAATCAAGACGTTCCTTGCAATTCAGTTTTCCTTGGTATCTTGTCTTGCAGCCTCAGATTTAAACCCATTACAGTTTTTTTTATAAAGAAAACCAATATAATTATTAAATGTCCCATATTCACCTCAGTTTTTGCAATTCCATTCCAGAAAAAAAATCTGATGTGTTGCACTCACATGACTTTCTCTACTCTTGTACTAACCATTCTTACAAACTCTTATTCCTATATCTTCTTAGTGTTAGTTAAAATAAACATTTGTACAATTATCTTATTGCTTATTTCCTTGTAGGTGCAAGGGGAATATTAGAATACAGAAGGCTTTGCGCGACAGTCAAATCTTTTTGACCTTTGAGATTCCGTTCTCTTTGCACGATTAACATATAAAATAATGAACAACGTTGTTGCATTTCGCTAAAGTTCTGTTTTCCGAAACTCACACATATAACAAGGAATATCTCCGAAATGGTTCACCCTACAAGAAAATTTATTGAGACATAAATTGTGTATTTTAGCAAGATCTACATTTTTTGTATAGTATAATTTGGTCTATCTCTAACGGTTTACCAGTTATGCAAAAGTCGTCCAGAGTAAATACGACTACAGGGGCTTTAGCCAGAAAATTCAAGATATACATTTCATTTGTCATCAAAATATCTCAAACATATGACATTTTAATTAAAATCGTTGGAGCCATTTTCAAGAAAATAAAAAGTTTCGAAAAATCTTCCATGTAAAGGGTAGTTTTGGGTGAGGCTACTTTCTTCAAAATCTTCGTGTCGCATCCTTGAAAGACATTAAACTTAAATACCAACTTTGGTTTTTAACCGACTTTTCGTTTTTGAGTTATGTGTCCACAGACTGACAGACTGACAGACACACACACGGACCTTTTTCTAAAAATGCTTTTTTTTTTTTTTTTTTTTTTTTTTGGATTCAGGGGGCCTCAAAACATGTATTTCCGGTGAAATCTCGACATCGAATTTTTGGGTGGAATATTAATATGGAAATTACCAGTAGAGAAAGTAAAAATCAGCCAAACTCCGCAAAATAGAAAAAAAGAAAATATAACTACTTCATATCTTATCGTAACAATAACAAATTCAAAATATATTTACTCACTTGCGTTGATTAAAATTACAATTCATCCACATCGTCATCTACCTCGTCTGCAGTATGAAGTGTTGGTACGCAGACATCGTACCAGTTCTCATCAAAACATTTTCTCGTAGGATGTAATTATGACATTTTTTCACACGCTCAGTCCGGCGATTGGCGTTAAGCCTGAGGGAAGTTTTTATTATTTAAATCACTAAATGCTCTTATTTTCTAAAATGTCGTGCAGACCGCTTAGCCTTCTTTTCTGACATGTTTAATCAGGCAATTAAAAACAAGGAAAACCGTTACAAAGTAGCTGTAACATACGAGGCACCACAATACTGGAGCACAGAATTAGAACTACGTGCAGAATTGACGATAACAAAAACAAACTGCTTCGCCAAAGTCCATTGCATGACATATATTGTATAATATTTGTGTATATGTGTATGTTTATTTGTGACTATAGGCCCGTATCTAATCTTTGCACACAGGAGAAATTAGAGCCATATGCCACGTGTTGTTGTTTCCGGAGTTACCCAGTCATCTGAGATGTTTTTTATTGATAGCTCTAAATAAGATAAAAGATAGCGGTGTACATTGCTTAACAAGAAGGAAATCAAAGCCATTCTTCTCAATTTACTGTTTGTTTAATTCCTATGTATTTAAGGCAACAATTACTGTTAACGCGCGCGCGCGTGTGTATATGCCTACTTGTTTACTTTCTCTACCGATAAGTAGTAGGAAGTATTATATTCCATCCAAAAATTCGATGTCAAGATTTCACTGGAAATATATGTTTTGAGGCCCCCTGAATTGGGGAAAAAAAAAAAAAAAAAAAGCATTTTTAGAAAAACGTCCGCGCGCACGCGTGTGTGTGTGTCAGACTGTGGACAGCATAACTAAGCATAACTAAAAAAACGAAAAGTCGGTTAAAAACCAAAGTTGGTATTTAAGTTTAATGTCTTTCAAGGATGAGACACGATGATTTTGAAGAAAATAACCCCACCCTAAACTGCCCTTTACATGGAACATTTTTCGAAAATTTTGATTTTCTTCAAAGTGGCTCTAACGATTTTGATTAAAATGTCATATGTTTGAGATATTTTTATGACAAATGAAATGTATATCTTGAATTTTCTGGCTATAGCCCCTGTAGTCGTATTTGCTCTGGACGACTTTTGCATAACTGGTAAACCGTTAGAGATAGACCAAATCATACTATACAACTGTAGATCTTGCTAAAATACACAATTTATGCCTGAATAAATTTTCTTGTAGGTTGAACCATTTCGGAGATATTGCTTGCTATGTGTGTGAGTTTCGGAAAAGAAAACTTTCGTGAAATGGAACATCATTATTCATTTTTTTATGTTAAGTGTGCAAGGAGAACGGAATCTGAAAGCTTTAAAAGATTTGACTATCGCACAAAACCTACTGTATTCTAATATTCCTCTTGCACCTACAAGGAAATAAGAAATAAGATAATTTGTACAAATGTTTATCATAACTAACACGAAGAAGATATAGGAATAAGAGTTTGTAAGAATGGTTAGTACAAGAGTAGATAAAGTCATGTGAGTGCTACACATCAATTCCTTTTTTGCTGTTTCCATCATAGATTATTGAATATAGTTTTGCGCACGTAATGTCGATTTTAAGCTCATTTCTTAAATTAGCTTTCTGTGCTAATGGGTTCACATCAGTTATTCACGAGGAGCAAAAGAATGACACCACAATGAAATTTAAAGTAATTGCATAGGAATGTGACTCATTTATTTTAGTTATTTATCATCCGTAAAATCAAACTCTTAATTAAAAAGCACAATTTCAGCGTTGTTTTCACAACTTTTAGCTGTGATGGCAGCATTACACACGGACGGAATGCTGCTTATGGTTGCATATATTATGCTTATTTACATATCATTGTGATTTTTAATTGCGTGTCAGTTATCTTCTCTCTTAATTGCATATAAATCTGGGTCATGTTGATGAAGTCTGGCTGCTATTTGAACACGCTCATTTACCAGAACTATCCTTCTGGTATTGATGTTTAGTGTCGTGAAATGCAGAATGATAGATGAAAGTGGGGTCAAAGCTGTAAAAGTCCGACGCAAGGTGGTAATAAACCTTTTATGCCACAGATATTAAGTACTTAAAATGACTAAATTCCAGAGTTCTGCGTAATGTAAGCTTAACCGAAGCATTGAACTTTCATTTTGAATCTTCTGTAAGAGATTTTGCCTAAGCAATCCGCTTTAAAGGATATTTTTGTTTGTTTAATTAAATTTAGTTTAGGTGACAGTTTTGACAATTATGCCGCATAACAAATTAATATTCCTCTCCACTTTAAAAATAAATTCTAGCAGCATAATAAAGTGCAGAAGCAAAAGAGCTTTCCTGTTCTGGCATTTTAAAAGCTTTTTCATTTTATTAATTTACTACTTTTAGGAAAATTGCACCAATGTTATATCTTTTTGTTCATGTACTAGGAGAACGAAAAGCTGCGCAGTGTTTTGCCTGTCTGCATCCTCGGCACTCGTCGTTTGCCGCTATGGTAAAAAGCCATGGATGAAATCATACATTTTTGCTTTCTCTACTACGTATGGCCAAGTAGAGGAAGTACTGTATTCCACGCAAAAATTCGACATCGACATTTCACCGGAAATATATGTTTTGAGGTCCCCTGAACGCAAAAAAGCATGTTTTAGAAGAAGGTCCGGGTTTGTCATTTTCACTCAAAAACGAAAAGTAGGTTAAAAACGAAAGTTGATATTTAAGTTTAATATATTTCAAGGATGCGACACGAAGATTTTGAAGAATATTGCTTCACACTAAACTACACATTACATGGAAATGTTTTGAAAATGGCTCTAACGATTTTGATTAAAATACCATATGTTTGAGATATTTTTATGATAAATGAAATATATATCTTGAATTTTGTCGTCATAAACGGCTAGACTGCTTATTTAAGCATTTTATTTTGCTTATTACTCATATAACCTGGATTTTCGATTTTCTGGATTGCTTTTGGTTCCAGTTAGTCCGGATAAACGAGGTTTTACTGTAATATTTTTTTCTCATAAAATACGTATATTTGAAGAAAATAACAAAACGAAAGGCTCAAACTGCTACAAAGATTGCAGCTGAATTGTAATTTTAATGACCGGTAGGATTAATTATTTTGTATCATTGTACTTTTGAGTATTGCTTAAAATAAATAACATACTTGTTAATGGCACTATCAACTGCTTAGCTTTTGTTTTAGCAGCAAATGTCGAATGGTGTTGTTATTAACGGAATTTAAATATTCGTTCATTACACTTTCTTTATCATCCTATTGCAGAACTAATACATTAAAATAATGATAGCTCATTATTGCCTTTGTGCTATAGGCAGAGCAGCTCATACGAAAACACATTTTTAATGAAGTGAAATTCCAGGGATTGATCATTAGCAAAAGTGAGATAGCATATAAATCACAACAGAACATAACAGCGAAGCTGGTGCAGCGGGGGCTTTATTGCAGTCGATTGCAGTTGTATGGAATTACCAATTACAATATGCATATTTTCCTTCTGTACGTATATTGAAGTAATATGTGCAGTTTTATGATTATGGATATAACTAAGTAGTATGAAAGGGACCTATAGGAATCGTTATTGCGTGCTTGTGTTTAGTAAATACAGTCCAAACGACTTAGAATTAGCTCTCCGTTTTCTTCAAGATGATTGCCACCAAGAAAATATTTATTTTTATGTAGAGTACCAAGTTTAATTTTATACAAATGGCCAAAATTAGCTTTCTGTTTACGTGGTTTTAAATTAACATATGAGATTTTCTAGCTATAACAATTGTTTTACGACAGGAATGTAATTCTAATCATTCCTTGGATCAGTGATGTCCAACCTTTGCGAAAGAGGGAAATGGATTCACCTCCTTCCACCATACGCGGACTTTGCCCCTCTTTAATTCCCAGTAGTGTTGCAGTGGTGGGTAGGTTGTATGGACATTGCGTTTGATTTACGAAAGCTCTTTCAAATGTTACACGACAAACATATGTTCATTAGTAACTTATATGGTACTCTTACGTTTAAGAAGTTCATCAATATTGGATATAGCCTTAGAAGATCCAGCAAGTGATCGTCGCGTAACATGTTGCGATACAGACTTTTAATATGGTTCAATTTGGAGGAACTTTGCTCACAAATAACGGGTGATCCAAAAGACTCCGAACCGGCAGCGCTGCGCTCGTCGCCGACTCTCGCAATCGTAGGCCAGCGCAGATGAAACCATAAAACATTCTTAAAACTACTTTTAAAGGCTTTACTTACCAATGAAACTGGCCACTGTCGTGGTACATTTTTGACACCTCTTTAAGAAACAATCCATCACTCGCCGTAGTTTACGTTGATAAATGCTGGCAATTTCCTGGTGGATATTTTGTTTTAATTCTTCCAGGGTGTGTAGGTTTGTCTTGTACCTAAACTTTGTTACCCCAGAGATAGAAATCACAGATTACCTGGAAATCTCTCTGCAAATCGCACTTTCACTTGGCGAGCTGACTGAGTTAACATATACGAATCATAAATAAATACATACTATGCAGTAGAAAACAAATGAGCCATAATACACTTTGACTAAGTACAGGACAAAACAATAAAGCACACTGGTAATAACTCAATCATACATTACCACGTCAGCTCAATACCGCACTTTCAGAGCAGAGGAAAACAAGTCAACCGCAGGTCCTTGTGTACAGCAGCTGCGTTATCGTGTTTCCGCGTGCGCAGTGGATACACGCCGCGCAGCACTTCGGATGTTTTTGGGTCTCCGTATATTATATAGCGGGAAAACCGAGAACCCGGAGGAAACTCGCCCCTGCACCGCTTAGCCCACCACAAAGCCCACATGCGGTCGCCTGGGATCGAACCTGGGCCACTTTGGTGAGAGGCGAATGGTCTGACTACCCGGCCACGGCGCGGCCTTAAAATAGATTAAATAATAAGCTTATACATACATAAAAATATTTTGAAAAAGAGTGAGCAGAGAAAGTTTAATGTAGCACATTAGATTTGTTTATTAAGAATGCTTGGGCCATATGGTTTCATTTCTGGCATTTTTAAAGAACCTGGTATTCCCATCTTCAATGTAATTACATTGCCTACCTTCAGAGCGTGTAAACGTTTTCTTTATGCCCTCTACTTCCATCGTTCCTGCTGTTACTTCATGGTTAATGGAACATTCACTTCCATGCTCTTCCCACCATTCTGCATACGTTTCCCTTCCCATATACTACATGCTTTGCAACGAGTCAACAACTATCTCTTTACCATCTTTGCTCCAATAACTGTAGAGACCAGGCGGCCAGTTTGCTAATACGCCACGTCACAGTTTTGAGCCGCAACGGTATCCCTATTTTGACAGTTCCTGTATTTCCATATTCGCACTTGCTTGTGACCGCATAATTAAGAGAACACAAGTGCCAGACCACAGATTGCGAGTGATATGAATCTTGTAGAAGTTACTGGAAAAAAGTACACTCAAGTTAAATGTTTTCTCATTTTGGCAGTGCATATTACCTTTAAAAATTAGAGGACTTCTTGTTTCTTCTCAAACTTCCCTCAATTTCTTGTTATGAACAGAGCACATCAGCTGGTACTGTTAAACCAACAGCTTGCTGTCACTTGGAAACCAAGTCTTAGATAAAACTATCATAAAAATGAGAAAATCTTGATTTCTCTCTCCATTCCGCTCTCCCACCTGCTCTCCATCCCTCTCTCCATTCCTCTCCCTCCCTCTCTCCATTCCTCTCTCCCTCCCTCTTTACATTCCTCTCCCTCCCTCTCCATTCCTCTCTCCCTCCCTCATTACATTCCTCTCCCTCCCTCTCTCCATTCCTCTCTCCCTCCCTGTTTACATTCCTCTCCCTCCCTCTCTCCATTCCTCTCTCCCTCCCTCTCTCCATTCCTCTCTCCCTCCCTCTTTACATTCCTCTCCCTCCCTCTCTCCATTCCTCTCTCCCTCCCTCTTTACATTCCTCTCCCTCCCTCTCTCCATTCCTCTCTCCCTCCCTCTTTACATTCCTCTCCCTCCCTCTCTCCATTTCTCTCTCCCTCCCTCTTTACATTCCTCTCCCACCCTCTTTACATTCCTCTCCCTCCTTTACATTCCTCTCTCTCTACCTCTTTTCATTCCTTTCTCCCTCCCTCTTTACATTCCTCTCTCCCTCCTCTTTACATTCCTCTCTCCCTCCTCTTTACATTCCTCTCTCCCTCTCTCTTCCTCCCTCTCTACATTCATCTCCCTCCCTCTCTTCATTCCTCTCCCTCCCTCTCTTCATTCCTCTCTCTCCATTCCTCTCCCTCCCTCTCTTCATTCCTATACCTTCCAGTCTTCATTTCTCTCCCTTCCTCTCTCCATCCCTCCCACTCTCCTTCTCTTCTCATAGCAGGGATACAATCTTGCAAAGATGCCAGTGGCGAGTTAATTCCCACCAAATAAAAACCCCTGCAAAGAAAATGCACACATTGCTATACTACCTCGATATTCACAAAAATGTAGTAACCGTGTTTAATGCCTCTTTTCTTTCCTTTTATGATACTCATTATCCTCTCAATTCCCAATTTATCTTCGTTTTCTGACATTTGCATGACATTTTCCAGTTATATCTTCGCTAATTCTTCTTCACATTTTTATCATATTCCATTTTTTACATTTTAGCACTGGAAGTTCAGGACTTCACCTATGTAGCAGAAATGCTGTTTTGCCAGTAGCTTTTTGTCAGACTAATTGCATAACAAATTGTAATAGGAGAAGCTGGTCGGGTATTGTCTTTAACTTTGGTGGCTCAACAATGGTAACTAGGGCTCGAATTTGTAGAGAACGTGGGAAATGTTTATTTTTTGTTTGCTGAGAATGTAAAAATATGTGCCAAAACAAATAAAATATATTTTTAAAGATCTGAATGGTTGAGCTAATATAAATGTACGTCGTACTCACTAAACATTTTGTTTCCTTAATAAAATTTTTCCATCCCAAGGATTGACGATTATCACGAATCCTTGAATTCCGAATGTATGTTACCACTAAATGCTGTGTTACTAGTAAACGTTGGCCTGGAATTATAGCTTTACCACGTGACTGGCAATAGAGGATTTTACCATCACAACTGAAAATACCCTCAAATTCCGTAGCATATTGTTGCAGCTGTAAGTTCCGTTACGTTTTACTCTGGACATGTTTAATCCACTGTGAAGTCAAAACTGTCAATATGACAGTTGTATAACTGCGATTGTATAACTGCGGATTTACAAATAACTAATATATACAGTTTAATAGCCACCTATAAATGTCAGTGTATAGACTAGCTGGCTGTGAAGCGATAACAGATGCTTAATCAAGCACATGGCAGTGGAGGAATTCCCCGTTCTTACCTTGCGGGCTCATGTAGCTTCAATAAGGAGGATGTTTATATTTCCTTCCAACTGAACGGATGACTATCAGTTCTTCCAATCATGAATGACGTATTGCGACATCTGGCCTATGTAATTGTGCATTAAAGAAATTTGATGGTGACTTGTTAAAAATAATTCGCTGCTTTTATGTGTAAGGATGTGGAAATTATTTTAAAATGAGGCTTTCTTTATGCGATGTTTGTGTAATTTATGTAAATATCTAAAAATATGTGTTTACATTATAAATCAGAAAATGTCTTCATGTGCAATATAACATAAAATTTTTGCTGCAGTGTGAATATCCAGAGTATTAAACTCAGTTTCAATTTCGCATTAGGACGCAAATAAAATATTTACCTAAAAATCTTAGCATTAATACCTATTCACATTACAGAGCCCATGATTGCAAGTACGGAGTAGGGAAAACAGTGAAAGAATATCAGACTGACAATGGTTTTATAACCAGACATTAGAGACTATCGCTGCTGAATGTTGAAACGTACAATGGTTTCCATTGTGAATTGGGATCGCCAAAGTGATATTTTAACCTGTTTGTTCAAAAATTTTGGATTTTTGGATTTTTATTCCAAAAAATGCACCATACTTTAAAGAATATATTCGCGAAGTTTTAATCCTCTAGGGAAGGAGGAACACATTTTGGGCGCCTTTTTTAAAGTGGTGCGCCTCTGCCTTTTAAATGGGCATACTGACGCCTTCCATTTCAACTTTAAACTCATTTTTCACGAAGACGATCTTTCCGTTGCTTTCTCATATTCAGAATTTATCTTCTCCCACAAAAACCTAGCTAGAAACCTAAAAGTTTTTTCCAATATACTTTAGAATATGGGCAGTAAAATGGAATTTTGATATTGTGCATACTTTTTTTTTTTAATATTCATATAATAACGCACTATTTTAAACATTTTTACACTTTGCTGTACTAATTTTTTAAAAGAAAAACTATTCACTATATCACAATTTCCTGCCTTTAATTTTTTGCAAAGGTAATAACGGGCACAATTTTAAAAATTAATTCTGTTGTTCATCTGTTTGAGGAGATAGATTTTGATTATACCCAATAAAATTGTTATAAATTAACTAATATATCAGGAATTTGACTAGATATTGGACTAGATATTGGTAGTAATGCCTGTGGAAAAACCTAAGTTTTCAACTTTTTCACTTCGGTGTAACCTTAAATAGATTGTTGATTTCAAGTGTAATGCAATTAAAGCATTGAATTTAGCTCTTCAGAATCCAGGAACTGTTATCAGCAGGGCCCAGTCATAGTTTCTGTCTGCGGTCTTTTTCCATATATAAGCGAAGCACGATTTTATAAGTGGTGATTAAAATTATGTAATTTCTCATGTTATAGTCATATTTTCTCTTAAATTTTCGTATTTTTGCCACATTCGTATATGTGCTTGCAGTCGTCCCAAAGACGATTTTCACATCTCCTAATTCTTATCTACAATATTAGGTGTCTTTCCCATTATAATGTTGCGTGCAAATAGATAATTCCTTTTGGAAAACTTCGAATCTATGTAATTTGCTACTGTAATTCTTTCTGATCGCCCTTGAAAATGTGACATTTATTTCATTTTGTGCAGAGTTGAGGGTTAGCTCTGGATTAAGCTAATAATTTCAAAATGGAACAAGAAAATTAATGTTATTTATTATTGAATGTGTAAGATTTTTGAAGTTGATTTTCAATATAACGTTGATTTAAACACCTTTAAATTTTTTAAGATTTTGAAAATACACACAAAAATTTGGGTAATATTTTATGGTCGTATTTTCTAATTTTTTCGGTCATAAGAGTTTGCATATTTCTAGTATTTTAAGGCCATAAACAACCGGGCCCTGGTTATCAGCAACGCAAAATTCGTGCTCGCTCATTGCCTCAAACTCATCTGCTATTTTTAGCGCGTTGTCGCATCAGCAGACGACGTTCGCATCTGAAAATCCCAAGTTACATATAGTTACATTGAAAGTGGCATAGAGCCATAGAAGATACGTAATTCGTCGGGCAACAACTGTGAAGAAGAAACTGAATATTTCGTAAAACATTAGAATGCAAATCACTGCTATTTAATGCGACAACCGTGTTCAAGCTATTCCACAGAACTTCAGTTTCTCCTCGTCCATAAACCTATTTCCTTCTTGGTTCATGCTCTGTGAGAGCAAAAAAAAGTTCGAATGGGCTGCGCGGTGTTTTGCCGCATCCTCGGCGCTCGTTGCCGTCTGTTGAAACCATACAGCATTTTTAAAACGACTTAACTTACCAGCTTTATGAAAGATGCTGAAACTGGCCACCGTCGTTGTCCATACATTTTGTTACCCCACAGATATTGGAGCGCTGAGAAACCTTTCTCCGCTAATGGCGCACCATACACCACATTTTTTCGTCATGAAGGGTTACTTCATAAACAGTATTAGGTCCTGAGTTATAGAGCCAATTTTTTCCCCCGAGTCAGCAATTGTGAATAAAATTTTGCCCCTTTGTTTAGAGAATTAACAGATATGGAGCGTGATTATTCTTTTTTTCAGTAAAACTCTGCAACATCTCATCTTTCGATGAGTACAAATTCAGGACAGAATTATTAGTAGAGATGTATGGCCTCCCTCGGTTCCCCGACCTAACCCCCTGAGATTTATCTTAAACACATGGTACTTCAACCAAATTCGTTAGAGGCATTTTTGATAAATGTCCCATGTGAAAGGGTAGTCTGCGTTTAGGGGAGTGGGGTGTTGAAAATCCTCGTGTGGCATCCTTGGAAAATGCTTGGTATTTAACCAACTTTACGTTTTTGTGTTAAATGCGCGCGTTTTCAAATTTTTTTTATTCATGGGTCCCAAAACATGTATTTTTTATGAAATCGCGATATCGAATTTTTAGCTGGAATGCAATGTTTCCCCTACTTTAAGTACGTACTGAGAACGTAAATATTGACTATCCTTATACCTAAAACAAATTATGTAAATGTGTATTGCAAATTTATTGCCATTAGTATAAATTAGGTGCAAGAACTGGCATTTGTGTGCATAAGTTTTAGAAGAGGCATGTGAATTCAAAGGGAGTTATCACCACACGTTAAATCATATCAAAGAACTCCAGAACAGCATTTGTTACGTCCAAAGACAAGGTGTTTTGGTGATAATTATTTGAAAAGTTAATGGTGTTTTGTGTTGAATATATACTAAAAATTCGCATTCATTTTGCACAAGTTTTCGGGGAAAATTAATACAGACGTTATTGAAATTAAAATTAACAGGTAAGTAATGTTACTGTAACATTATTGTTCAAAATTTCTCCAAATTAAACCTTTTATTTTATTATGGTAAGAATCACTACATATATCATGCATCAGATATCAGGGTCATTGGCCATCAATCAACATCAAATTGCAACATACAACAAATTGTGACACTTTAACTTTTCATGGTTGTCCTGTCTGTTATGTAGAAAAAATCTCTTGCTGCCAGCATTTACTTGTAAGCAAAGACATTGAAGGGACTTTTCACAGAAAAGTTGGTAACATTCATCTTTTGCTTTTAATTTTTAGTACGCACACGCCAGAATCTATCCAGTCACCAGTCTGAAAACAAAATCTTCTAAACGTAACAAATACATCGACTTTTACAACACGGAAATGCGACCTTGTGGGATAACCTTTTGTTGTAGCCTCACCGATTGCGTTGTCAGGCAGCTTTCTTTGTCTCTGCCAATAATATTTATTCTGTAGTATTGGTATAAGTTGATCTCAAAAGTAGCCGGGTTATTGAATTCATAGGAATTAGATGTGAATTCTTTCTTTGTTATTAGAACCAAAACACCAGCGACAATGAGTCATTGAATAAAAAAAAAAAAATATTTTTCTAAGCAACATTTAAAAAAAGTAGATATTCCTCATTTATAGCTAAAAACACAATATTCCCGAAAATATGAAAAATTGGCGAAAAAATAGTCCCATATATCACTTCTAAACTGTGTCAAATGCGTGAAAACCAATTTGTTTTGTAATTGAACAACTTTCTCATTTATCGTTGAAAACAAACTCTTGCCTGTGGCAATGTCCCACGATTTGACGTTTTCACCGTTGAGTATTTTTAATACGTCACCAGCATTTCTAATGTAGTCATTTGTTCTTCATTATTTATTTTCAAGACACACAGTGAGAGCGCAGTTCAATAACAAACGAAAAAACAAATATCTCTTACCACGTGTTCCACATAGTTTACTGATTTCTTCAACATTTGTTATTTATACGAGAGTAACGATAAAAGTTTTTGTAATGTAAGTCTAAATAACTTAAAATTCACTCGTGTTTACTCTGACACTTGGGTTTCGATTCAAGTAATAAATGAGCCTCTGGTGAATTAAAACTTTTAATCTGGTTATGTTGTATAAATAAGCATTATTATATGTTATAAAATTGCGAACACTAAAGCGTAGCGTAGCACATGATAATGGAAAAAGTAAGCGCATCATGGTTTCAGGTAAGTGAGGGCTGTCCGGGTGAGGTAAGGGGAGGGTAGTTCCCGGGTAGTGCGGGCAGGGGAAGCTGCATCAAGGCTCGCCCTTGCAGGAGATTTGCGCAGGTGCCATTGTGGAGCGGGATGGGAAGGGAGGACTGGGGAAACTGACGTTTTCTATAGCATTTCGGGGTACGCCCCCCACATAGGGACCTATTTTGAGAACCTGGATGGTTGGTCCAGCAGGTGAAACGGGATAGGTGGGGGAGAAGTGGGGAGCAAAGCAGAAAAGGAAGATTGAATAAAGAAGTCATAGATGGTCATGAAGAGTATTTCAAGAGGCGGGTAATAAAAGTGAGGAAGAAGAAAAGTATACCCTTGTTTAGCACCCTCTAAAGGACATGAAACGACCAGCAATATAATCGAAATGATCTACTTTCTATAACTTTCTTAAACTACAAAATACTCTTGGAAATCCTGCACTGCTGGCAAAATGCGAACTCGTAAGTAAAACGTTTTGCATACACTTCAGGGGCTGCTCCATCATTCAAGTTTCTCGAACTTCTGGCTGCCAACACTAGAAAATTACAATTTCGTAAATTTTTATTTATGTTTCTTCGGTCTCTTAGTGTTTGTTTACTTGGCGGAAATATATTATAATCGCTCAGCTGTAACACATGCGATTTAGTTCGGTATAACTCTCTCTTTTATTCAAAATATGTTGCAAAATAGCTCTAAAATTAAGTATAACATGTTGTCACTTTGAGAATCGTAGAAAATAAATTAGGATTAACTTTTAAAACAGTCTATCAGTGAGCGTTACACGTGTAACGGCATAAACATTTGTAACAGCAAAAATATATGTGACCCTTAGAATCCACCCCTTTTCTCTCTTTTATTTTATTACTCGTTTTACCAAGTTCTCTTTTCTGTGTTACACAGCTTAACACATTTGCAACGGAAAGGGAGTGTTATCAGCAATTGTCACGGCAAAAAATGAGGATTATCTTTTGCATATTTGTAGGGGAACGCATTTAAGCGCTAATTCATCGCCAGATGGCGCCAACTAATTTGTATTTAAAGAGATCTGACAACATTTGCTTAGGTAACTTCATCTATATTTATTGCGTCTTTATATTCTGCCTGGCATTACAATTTGATGAAAATTTGGATCACCTGTGCTCACTAAAATTGTTTTTATGAAAGTTCATTAAAATTAAAGGGGGGAAATGGAATTGAGGAAAGCACTAAGAAAACGGGGATGTGGGACAAAGATAAATGATTAGTAGAAAGAGAAAGAGAATGGATTAGAGGGAAGAAAAAGCAGTCTCTACGAAAGGGATGGAGAGAAAAAAATACCTGAAGTGTAGGTAAAAGCAACAGAGATAATTCACCTTGGTCTGTGCGCGTGCCCCAACCACGTAACTCGTGTGTGCAAGAGTGGCATACGAGTTACAAGTAGTGAGATATTTCTCATGTTTTCACTGGTTCTTTTTAACGACATCTAGTTATAATTTTGATGTTTGAAACTCCGCTGGTATTCCTCTGAATGGTGAGCTATCATCGGAGAGCTACTGTTGTGGAAATAAATGCACCAGGCTGCATATTTTCCCTGGCAAATTGCATTAGGTTCGGTTTTGCGTTCCAGCCGGGAATAACAGACGGCGGGCGCTTCGGGTGTAATCGGAAGCTTTCGGATAGTCGTGCGCGGTGCCAGCGACCAAGCAGGCGGAAGGGGGAGAGGGGAATTCAAACTGGTTTGGTGGCGTTCGAAGCCCGGCCAGCCGGTGCGCTCAGTTGTGAGTTTGGACTCTAGCAGGCTAGCTGCGGGTAAAGTCTTCTATTCTTTGCTCCGTTTTGGCGGCGTGTTCGTTTAACATTCACCTGTCAGGGGGTGTCTTCCTTCGTTTCTTGCTCTCTTCCTCTTCTCATTCAATCCTTAGCTGTGCGCGTCCTTTCCTCAAACAGATCTCCTGCCTTGCTGTATTTTCTATCACGCCCCCTAAAACCCTATCCATCCCGAAACCCTTATCAGTGACTGGAATTTAATGTACAAAGCCTAATCGTTCAAAATCTAGTTAATCCGAACAAAAAAATCCTGTGATTCGGTAGTGTTTGGAAGTGTGGTGTTTTTTACAAGTGTGATATCGTTCCATTTTTTAAATTTTAGACTTTACTGTATTTATTGTTACTTTTGAGTAATTGTTTATAGTTGGCACCATTAAGGTTTTTGACATTAAGTTGTTAATATTTTTATAATTATATATATGCTACGAAATTATCGTTATTGTTTCGGAGGGGTTTATATCGTTTAAAGAAACCAGTTTCCTGTGCATTAGAGAAGTTAATTTATTGCTGTTAAATAATTATTTGGAACTGTGAGACAAGCGTGTGTAGTAAGTTTTCGGAGAGAAATTTAAAACTTTTTTTTGTAAGTCACTGTTTTGGGTACAAACCTTGCCATTAAATTCGACACCCTGTATTTTCACTCTTACTCGTATTTTCCTCCTCCCTCCTATTTTTCGTTCACCTCCTACCCTTATTCCACAGCCGCGGCTTCGCACGGCAGTTGTTTCTGTTGCTGTAACCAGTGTTGTACTTGCGTGCTTGTTGCACGGAACACTTCTACTTCTTCCACCGCGAACAACACAGCGACTTCCTCGTCAAACATCCCCGCTTATCATCCTCCTTACCACTACCACCCGCACCCACCTCCACCTCCCCCTCCAGGCGGTCTGACAGCCACAACTATATCGATAGTCAATCGCTATCACAATCGCAACTTGTCGACAATCCCTACAGCCGCTGTAGCAGCTACTTCCAACAATTACAATCACTATCATCATTTGCAAAACAACCTCCACAATACGAACCTAAACAGCAACCACATTCACGGCAATTTAAATAACCTTGTGGTTGTCGGTGACGTGACGTCATCGCCGACGTCATCAACAGTTACAACGGCAACAACGCCGCCAACCAAGCGAGTCCAGGACGAGGAAGAAGACGTCCAAATGGTGAGCACGTGATATTCATTTGTTGTGACGATACTATGCCGCTTAGTAATGATCAAGTTCAAGCGAACAACGTGGTGTTGGGAAGGTCGCATGCCCACAGCTTTCCTTTCACTTGCAAGTTCGTTTCAAGGTCTCCCACAAGAGTTCATGAGGGAAAAGGACACACTAGTGTAGTTTATCTGTACTAAGTTGCCTTCTTACAGCGAATTTCGCATTTAATTTTATTTTCAGTGTCAACTCATCTTTTAGAACACCCTAGCTTTGGAGGTTGTTACTAGCAAACATTTAGAAATGCATATAGCCATTTGCTTTAAAGGTATAAAATCCCACAAAAATAGACGCACGCAGGAAACTGATGTGACGTGTTCTAAAAATATATTTTCCACTGTCATTTGCTCCAGTTATTATTGTTAGATATTTTGCATATTTGAGCATAGTGACATTTTTTACGTATTTGAGCATAATGATATTTCTTTTACATATTTTAGCTTGTTTATATAAAACGACATTCTGCCTCTTACTGTAAAAAAAAAAAAAAAGTATTTTTTCGTGATTGAAATTCAGTAAACCCCTGATTATTCCTGTACGAATTATCCGGTTTGGAAATCATCCCAGCATCTTTGTACAGAATATGTTCGTACACAATTTTTGCCCTCTTGTTAACCACTATGAAAATTAAAATTGTGAATCTTCATAATAATGGAATTTAAGTTTGCTATATTATATAATATAGGCATGCTTATGTAATATATTATGTTTTGGTAATATGTTTAATTCATTTATATAAAAATTAAATTAATATTACATATTTTTACAACTGTTTATGTAACTACATATTTCACCTTATACTGTTGCATAAAGATGTACATATTCTAATTGTTGATATTACATAAAAATCCTAGTCTTGCTCATGATTATTACCTCGGACTTTTGTTTCATAAAATTCGTAAATTAGATAGCTAAAATTGGCTCTTGTCACAAATTAAAATAGGCTCTAAATTTACAAAAATAAGTGAACAAAAATAGTTATTTCCCATTACAAATTTACAGAAATATTTGACTGTGTTTATTGTACTCGTCCATAATTAGACTGCATTGTTTACTGCGATTGTTGTGAAGGCACCACTTTCAGACTTTCCACAGCGTTTCCACATTACTAAATGAAATTGAAAACTGTAAACTTAAGTAACATAGGTTCCAACATGAAATTAGGTACTTTTATGTTGTACAGGACCACATTTCCACACCTTTATTTTTCTACTAGATGGTCAGGTGAACTTTGTACAAGCTAAAATTGTTTTGATTGTAACTCTTCATAGGTGATTATCAATCCTCATCTACGTTCCAACATAAATTCTTTGAGATCGATAATATTAGATGCATCGTGTACAGTTTGATATTTGGTTATTGAATAAAACTCGTTTCTAATTCAATGTATTTTATGTACATGAAACATAAATGCAGCTAGTGGCTTCTCCGCAAACGCCATATATTAATATTTCACCTCGTCCTCTCCTTGGCATTGTAATGAACAAAATCCAATGAATTTTTATTTCTAAGCCTCCTAAGCCAATTTCCGTAATAGTGTGGCTGATGAAAATGAAATCTCTCAAACTGTAATTAAATTTAACCAAATCTATTATCAAAATTCACTACATTTCTACCAAAGAAGGATTTTGAGTGTGTTAGATGCAGCTGTCAAATGATAGGTCCACCACAAACGCCATATCCGAAGTGGGAATTTATATACAAAATAACCAAGTTCAATTTTTGTCGACTTTTTTGCTATTGTTTTGGGTTTTTTCTGATGTTCTTTTTTTCTATACCATCCCAGTATTGAGGTGAAAAAAAAAAGAAACATTTTCGAGTTTTTGCGATACTAACCCACAACAATTGGTTTTTACTTTGTCTACGTATAGTAAAATACAGGAAGTATTGTATTCCACCCAAAAACTCATTTCGAAATTTCACCGGAAATACATGTTTTGAGACCTCCTGAATCCAAAACAACCTCTTTGGAAGAAGACCCGCGTGTGTCTGTCAGTCTGTGGACAGCATAACTCAAAAACGAAAAGCCGGTTAAAAATCTAAGCTAGTATTTAACTCCTTCAAGGATCAGACACGAAAATTTTGAAGAAAATTCTTGCACCATTCACTAACCATTTACATGGAAGTTTGGATTTTCTTGCAAATGGCTCTAATGAATTTGATTAAAATGTCGTATGTTTGAGATATTTTATGGCAAATGAAATGTATATTTTGAATTTTCTGGCTAAAGCTCGTGTAGTCTGTTTACTCTGGATGATTTTTCCACAACTGGTAAACCAAATCTTTGTACTAAAAAATGCAGATCTTGCTAAAACCCAGAATTTATATCTGAATACATTTTTTGTAGTGTGGACGTTTCAGAGATATTCCTTGTAATTTGAGTTTTGGACAACTTACACGTCCGTCAATTGGAACATCTTATTCAGTTTTATTTTAATCGCGCAAACAGCGAAATTTGAAGGCTTTTAAAGGTTTGACATTCACTCCAAGTCTACTGCATTCGTATATTCCCCCTCATGGTTACCACGTGCTCTCGCCTCCTGAAACACTACTAAAATAGTGTTATGCGAGTGTTGATAGAATAGTTTCCGAGACGCTTAAGATGTATTATCATGTTGATCAAGGTTATATAACTTGCATGAAATGTGGGGAAGTGTGCCTGTGTATTTACGAAGCAATTAAATTGACGTTTAATAGGATGTGGTGCAGTAAATTGCACATACATGGTGTTTACAGGTCGTCATGTTTGTAATGCTAATCGGTTATTGTTGGGCTTGTGATTATGTAGCAAATTTGCCACGCATTGACATTACACATGCTGTGTAAATTATGTTGTCGAATGTGCATATGTTTATTACTGAGAGAAGTTCTTTCGAACGGTCAAAAATACTACTGTAAATCTCTCACGTAGTAAAATAATAAACATTTCTGATGTTTATTTGGTAGAGAGAAATTATACAGACCTGTTCAGGACATTTCAGCTTGAAATTGTTGAGGAATTAATACAAACTGTTAATGTAAGCCATTTATAATGATGCCAAAATATGTATTCTGTACTACTTTTTTTTTTTTTTAATACTTCGTCTACTAGGTATAGGAAGTAGCGGAAGTATTGTATTCTACCCAAAAATTCGATGTCGAGATTTCACCGGAAATGCATGTCCACTGAATACGGTCGAAAAGTGGGTTAAAAACCAAAAAAATTCCTCCACCCTAAACTAAGCTTTACATGGAAAACGTTTTGAAAATTTTGATTTTCTCAAAAATGCCTCTAATGATTTTGATTAAAATGCCATATATTTTAAGATATTTTTATGGCAAATGAATTGTATTTTTTTTTTTTTTTTTTTTTTTTTTATATTTTTCGGTATAGACCATGTAGTCCTGTTTTCTCTTGACGAATTTTGCATCTCATTAAAACATACAATTTATGTCCAGAGTATTTTTTTTTTAGGAGTGAACCATTTTGGACACAGTCATTATTTGTGGGTTTTGCAATATTTATAGTTTCCTCAAATGGAAGTTCGTTATTCACTTTTTTATCTCTAGGTCGTGCAAACAGTAAGTTTATTTCTGCAAATGTTTTATCTTGATTAACATGAAGATAAATAAGCATTCCACCCGAAAATTCGATGTCGAGATTTCACAGGAAATGTATGTTTCGAGGCCCCATAAATAAAAAAAAATCAATTTCACGAAAAGGTGTGTGTGTGTCGGTCTATATACAGCATAACTCAAAAATGAAAACTCAGTTAAAAACCAAAGTTGGTATTTAAGTTTAATGTCTTTCAAGGATACGTCACGAAGATTTTGAAGAAAATTGTTTCAGCCTAAACTACCCTTTATATGGAAAATTTGTCGGACATTTTGATTTTCTTGAAAAATGGCTAACGATTTTGATTAAAATGCCATATGTTTGAGATATTTTTATGACAAATGAAATGTATATCTTAAATTTTCTGGTTATAGCCCTATTTACCCTGGATGGCTTTTGAATAACTGGTAAACCATAAGGGATAGGCTAAATCTTACTATAGAAAAGAATGTTGATCTTGCTAAAATACACAATTTATGTCCTAATATATGTTTGTAGAGTGAACCATTTCGGAGATATTCCTTGTTATTTGTGTTAGTTTTGGAGAACTTATACTTCTGTCTAATGGAACATGGTTATTTATTTTTGTTATATGTTAACCGTGCAAACAGAACGGAATTTGAAAGATTTAAAAGATTGGACTATCGCTCAAGGTATACTGTATTGCCATATCCTGCTTTAGCTATAAGATGAAAATTTCTGCAAATGTTTATCTCCGGTAACACGAACATATAGGAATAAGGGTTTGTAAGAATGGTTAGTACAAGAGTAGAGAAAGTCGTGTGAGTGCAACACATTAGATATAAGTGAATTAACTTGAGGTATTGGTATAGCATTGCTCCTAGGCAACCCATATACAATGGCAGTGAGTACAACTTTGGGAATCATAGCTGGTTTGTAGTTGAGGTTTGCTCATCTCCCATCTATTTGAAATCTCTTTCCAAAGATAAATGAGTTTAGAACGTCGATGTGCCTTTCCCTCGCCGATCGCATCTGGGCCAGCACGTGCACTCTGGTAGTCAAGGCCGTGGGAACAGTGTGTCTTCGGGCTTCATGGGTGGTACTTGAAAAATGGGAAACGATAGCTTCAACAGAGACAGCCTTGGTTCCCCAAAAAGGTAAAGAAATATCTGCATAACGCATTACCAACTCAGATCTGCAGAAGACTGTTAGGACAGTAAAATGAGGAAGCTATGGCGACCTTGCGGCTCCGCTATACCTACATTGTTTTTTACGATTGCTGTTTTAAAAATCTGATGGTTACACTCACATGACTTTCTTTACTCACTCTTGTACAAACCATTCATGCAAACGCTTATGCCGCTGTCTACGCTATGTTAATCGAGATAAACATTTATAGAAATCATCTTTATTGCTAATTTTGTTGCAGATACAGTGCCAATACAGTACCTAGGGTTTAAGCTATAGTCACTATATGATGACTTCAAAATTCTGTACTCTTTGCATGACCAAGGTACAGAATTATGAATAACGGCCTCCCATTTGAGAACGTCAATAAGTATTGGAAAATTCTGACAAATAAGCACGATCTCCGAAATGGTTCATTCCACAAATAAATGCATTAGATGTAAATTGTGTCTTAACGAGATCTACATCTTTTCCATATTAAGATTTTGTCTATCTCTTGCGTTTCACCACTTAAGCAGAAGTCATCAAGAGCAAACAGGACTACTTGGCCTATAGCCAGAAAATCAAAGTATACATTTAATTTGCCATAAAAATATCTTACCCATAAGGCATTTTAATCTAAATCGTTAGCGCCATTTTCGAGAAAATACACATTTTCGAAAAATTTTCCATGTAAAGAATAGTTAAGGGTGGGGAAATTTTCTTCAAAATCTTCGTGTTGCATTCTTGAAAGGTATAACAAATACCAACTTTGTTTTTAACTAACTTTTCGTTTTTGAGTTTATGCTACTCTCTTGCGGCGAGCTTTTTCTAAAAATACCTTTCTTGGGTTCAGGGGCCTCAAAACATGTATTTCCGGTGAAATCTCGACATCGAAGTTTTGGGTCGAGTACAATACTTGCCCTGCGTGTAGAGAAAGTAACTAATATAAGAAAATATATATTGCGGTATTGATTTAAAAAATTTAGTGGCATTCTCAAAGATTGTAATATTATAATTTAAAAAATCTATGTGTAAACAGAAATGTAAGTGGTTTTACAAACACACTGCACAATAAAAATGTCTCTGGAAAGGCTGGTCAACTCTACCGTAAAATTGTTGGCCATTTCTCCATTTGTGGACGGCTTCGCACTGACAACTATTTTTAGTATGTAAAAGAATCAAGATCGCTCAAGATATTCTGCGGATAAACAACTGGCCCTATGATAAGTAATAACTGTTGGAAATGCGACCATAATCAGTGAAGGACCGAAAACTTGCCGCCAGGCAAATTTCATAATAAACACGCCATAATTGCGACAGTGAGAAGAACCATTGCATCTTCCCAAAATATTTTGGGTAATAATTGCAAAGTGTATGATGTAAGTGTAAGGTTTATGCACGAAGTTTTGCATTAAACAATGATGCATCGTTAGGAACATCAGTATTGTGGACGCTGGTTATCTTGCACGCTTAACGTGACTGTCGATTGTCGAATTCAACTGTCATTTCAAGGCAACAGGCATTTATTTTGACGAACACAAATATCGCGGGCCGTTGTTTTGTGCTCTCCCGGTATATGTACACACATCTAAATTATTCATATAGCTGAATATAACTCGCAAAAATTGAAAGTAAAGTTTTGGAAATTTCTGAAGTGGCCTTAGGATACAAATTTACGCAGTTTATCCGCCTGTAGCATTTCTCGTGAACAGGTCGCGATTTTCGATTAGGTTTGGCAGTGTAGTTGGGGTATATCATGTCGACAAAGTATCGCAGCCGGAATGTAGGCAACATAAAACATTGCTGTTTCCGATTGCGTGTAGAATGCTAGAATGGTTGGCATGGGAACTGGAACTACGTCGAGTGTAGGGAATGTTGATGGTTGTCACTTGTCACTGATGTGTTGCCTGCCTTTGTTTCGATTACCCCACTTCTGCCACCAGATACACCGCAACGCAACGTTGTTTTGTTTACATTCCATATTCCGCTCAAGTAATACGAATATGCTCTAGTTTTGAAGCATTAAAACCGAAAGAATAAAGAAAGAGATGGCAATGTGCACCTCCTTTTTATTTTTGACTAGATGGCCCGGTGAACACTCATACCTATTTTGGAAAAAGTGTGATGAAAACTGGATTTTGGGAACTAGGACTGTGTATAATATGAAATTCGTGTTTAAATGAATGTTTTTGTTACTGCTATAATCACATACAGCTTATTACTTTTTCTTTTACGTATAGTAAGCAGAAGTATTGTATTGGGCCCAAACATTCGATGTTGAGATGTTTTGAGGCCCAACCCTGAATCGCGAAAAAGTATTTTTAGAAAAGAGGTGCGCGCGTGTGTGTCCTTGAACAGCATAATTGAAGAACGAAAATTTATATTTCAGGTTAATATCCTTCATGGATGCGACACGAACATTTTGAGGAAAATCCCTGCACCCTGAAGTACGCTTTACATGGAAAATTTTTATTTTCTCAAAACTAGCAAAGGATATTTTGATTAAAATGCTAATATGTTTGATATTTTGAATTTAACTAGTAAACCATAAGTGATACACCAAGTCCTATTATACAGAAAATGCAAATCTCATTAAGAAACACAATTTGTCTAAATGCATTTTTGTGGAGTGAATCATTTCGGACTATTCACTTTTTTATATTTTTACTTTGTAAAGATAACTGAATTTCAGTCTTCTTGTAGCGACCAGCTTAGAAGATTTTGACGGTCACTCAAAGCCTACTGTATTCTCCTTGCACCTACAAGGAAGTAAGAAATAAGATAATTTCTGCAAATGTTTATCTCAACTAACACGACAAAGATAGAGGAATAAGAGTTTGTAATAATAGTTCAAGAGAAGAGAAAGTCATGTGAGCTAAAATACATCAGATTTTATTTTTGATAAAATGTATTTCAAATACAGCTATGGCCTTAAAAATCGTCAGTAGCATTTATGTACTATTTTATAGAATTAATTTACACAACCATTGAAAACATGTGACGAAATATGGATTTGGGAAATGGATTTGCAATATGAAACGCGTGTTTAAATGAAGTCACTTTATTTTTTGTAATTGCTATAGTCACGTAGCTTATTTTTAATGCTTTATTTGCAATTTTTTGCTACATGTGTTTAGACGCTTTGAACTCCATTGAAAGGGGTCAAAATTAAAGATTAACACAGCATATCTGAAAGGGGAAAAGCTCGCCTAAATTTTTTTTCTGCGTTTATCTCCAGCAAAAGTCACTAGATAACGAAATTATCAGTTTCACATGCACTGGACGTATACTTCTTGGCATTGGGACCCTAAACTTAAACAAAGGGGTTGTATTTTGGATCACCGTGTTCCATATTGCCACCAATCGCCATTTGCCAAACAAGCGATTTGTTCACAGCAAGAAAATGTGGATGCCAAATTAATGCAGTTCAGCAGTGGTGCCAACTCGGGGGATGAAAACGCGCCGAATCCTGTCTTTGAAACCACCAGAAAGGCGATACAACTAACAAGCACGCTACAAATTTGATGCGTTTCCCGCCATAAGTATTTTGACAAAATAAGAAATTTATTTACATGATTAGTGTAAGAAGTTTGAGACTTGCAAGTTTAAAATGGCCCCTTACCTCGGACCAAACAATCTCGGGGAGTCCCCGCAGAGCGCGGTAGGTTAAGCGGGGGCGGCCAAGTTTTTAGCAATACACTTGGGGACGACCGTTAATGATTTCTATTAACACCGATTAGCCATTATTTTCACTTGCTAGCGTATTAATTGAAATTATGTATTTGATAACTTTTATTTTCTAAAGCGCCAGATTAAGCGCTATTTATTTCAACAACACACCAGATTTTTGCCACTCATAAGCACCAGAAAAAAGTTGAATCTTATCTTGCTAAAAGTTTGCATCATCATGAAATACAATACTTCCACTCATAAACATAAAAAAGGTGATAGTGAAGTTATCTGGTTCCAGCCGCGAGAAGTGAAGGCAACAATAGAAATTTGAGTGGGCTTCCGGAAGATAACAATGGTCGAAAACATGTGTCACATTACTAACCTATCCCCTATATTTGTTATGTTTGTTGATATGTAACGGCTCGACCAGATTACGTCATA
Source organism: Tenodera sinensis (assembly GCA_030765045.1). Taxonomy (NCBI): domain Eukaryota; kingdom Metazoa; phylum Arthropoda; class Insecta; order Mantodea; family Mantidae; genus Tenodera; species Tenodera sinensis. The sequence continues at coordinate 23,759,344 of CM060972.1, read as the reverse complement.
ATTTGTTATCGACTTAGCTGTTGCGAAAGAGAAGAAAACGCTGGCTGCAGTTGCAAAGTTACGTGAGAAAGGTCCATTTATGTAGATTCAAAACCTACTATATTAGAGGTATCTGAAGGTTTATTCTACATATTAAGACTTCCTAGAGAATACATGTGGGAAAAGTTGAGTCATACATTTTTCATGAAACCACATATTACTTTCTGTAGAGGAAGTATTGTATTCCAAAAATTCGATATTTCACCGGAAATATATGTCTTCAAGGTCCCCTGAGGCCCCCCCCCCCCCCCCCGCAAAAAGCAGTTTTAAAAAAGGTCCACGCGCGCATGTCTGTCAGCCTGTGGACGCATAACTCAAAAACCAAAGTTAGTATTTAAGTTAACGTCTTTCAAAGATACAACACGAAGCTTTTCAAGAAAATTTCTCCACCCTAAACTACCCTTTATATGAAACATTTTCGAAACTTTTGATTTTCTTGAAAGTGGCTCTAATGATTTTATTAAAATGTCAATGTTTGAGGTATTTTTATGACAAATGAAATATATATCTTGAATTTTCTGGCTATAGCCTCTGTAGCACTATTTACTCTGGATGGCTTTTGCATAACTGGTAAACCGTAAGAGATCGGCCAAATCTTACTATACAAAACCCGTAGTTCTTGCTAAAATACACAATTTATGTCTAATTTTTGGTGTAGTGAACCATTTCGGATACACGATGTGTAATATACGATTACGTAAATGTGGCTACAAGGATTAGCATAATTTGTACACTGCTTAAAGGGTCAATAACAAACGTTGTCTTTCACTAGGCCCTAAAGCATTACAATTATAATTTTGTTAGGAAGACAAATGAAAAGAGAGAGAGAAGGCAAGCAAATATCGTAAGCCGAATGAGTCATCGCTACCTTTCCCAAAAAAGAAATAAGTTTTCATTTACGGTAAAATTAACTTATTAATAATGATCAAATATGATTTTTTAAAAAAATATTTTTGTGGTTTTTATGCGGAAGGTTTTTGTTATCAAACTAATACATGCAAATGCTATTTACGGGGAGGGTACTCAAATGGTGAATAATTTATTAGCAAACATTGTTTAATTTCTATGCACATTTTTACAAGATACTGGTAGGTGGATTTCCAGGAGAACTAAAGATGACTGTACGCAATTGCTGTTTGTTATGGGATCCATAAGCGATTCGTCTTGCCCTGTAGTTTTCTCTTCCACCTAGCCAACTCTGCTAATTTGCTGCGTTTTATGAGGGAAGTTCGGGAATTGAATAGGCAGAGTAATTAACCTAATGTAAAACACCGCAAATCATTTGGGAAGAAATTGAGGCTGGCTTATAAAATTCGTAAGTGCTTTCTGGTTGCCAGTAAAGCATATACACAATCACAGGGTTATAGCGGGTGTTTAGCAGTAAATTTCAGTGTTTCTATTCCGTAAACATTGATAGTTTTAAATGCAGGTAACAGTTTAGGGAGGTATTTTGGTTCGGATGGGCTGTGGTGCCAGGAGAGGGGGTTAATGTTTTCTGTCACTGGCGCTTATTTTGTCATAGGGAATACTGTCTAGAAATGAGCTCAAATTATCCAACAAATGCCGAACTATACGACATGTTTATCAGAAATAAACAGTTTGTGGTAGCGAAGGAAAGGGACAGTCCAATAATCTTTTGTCCTTAAAACGTTAATGCTGCAAAATGAAGTTATTTGCCAATTTATGTGTTTTTATATGTGCTAAAACGATCAGAAGATTTCCAATCGGTTAAAAGCGATTTATCAGTTCCTCCCTTTTATGAGTGCAGTAATGTAAGAATTTAGAAATACATGCCTTGGTCATATAACCATAAATCAATATTTACATTTGGACATGCAAATTTTTACAGATGATTTGGTCTTGCTAGCCGCTTCAGAAGATAGTTTACAATCTAGGATTTTACATTACGAGCTGATAAATATAAAATGGAAATATCCACAGCGAAAACAAAGTAATGGTATTCCGTCCCAAAGGACCTATAAGCAGCGAAATTTTTGTAGAAGAAATGACAAGGTTTTAGAAATGCTTAGTGAATTTCTTTATTGGTTTTAAACTTTGTGTTTTACCCCAAAAAGAAATTTAATTTAATAAATTTGGTCGCATCGACAACATTGAGACTTTCCATGGCCCCTCGTTTGTTCAAGACCTGGCCTCTGTTACGACAGTGAAGCCTGGACTTTCTGAAAGTTTTATAAAATTGAATTATTGCCAGTAAAATGACGTTTAGGCGCGGAACAGCAGGCAACACTAAATAGGATCATAAACAAAATGAACTTACTGCAAGAACTGGGAATGTGGAGTATATTCATCAAATCATATCAAGACAATTGGTTCCAATATGTCAGCGTATGCCCAGAAGCGACATTTAGCAAGAATGGTGGTTCCAAGTTTTTCGAGAAGTATCATTTGTTTCGTGTTCTTTATGTCGTCTTTGAACATCTAAGATCGTATCGGCGGCTTTTAACCTTTGAACAGCAATGTTCACTCGTCTCCAGCTGGAAATCGAACCTGGGACAACTGGATTTTAAGGTAACCATGCTAACCACCAGACCACAGAGGCACTCAAGAATATTGTTGTCTGATGTATTTTGGTTTCGCTGTTTCACGAACTATAGAAACTGCAATTATATTGGAAACTGCTTCACAACCTATTCACAGAATATTGGTTAGGCATTTGGCATTTAAATTATTATTATTAGTAGTAGTTTAACGATTAATGGAGTTATTCTTTCACGGGTTTGAAAATTGTACGTTAGCGTACACATTGAAACAACTTGTTACCTAAGCCCCTGAGAATTATAACAGGCAAAATAGAGGCATAAAGAAGCGGGCTTCACTTGTTAAACCAACAACGAAAAATCTGATGTGTTGCACTCACATGACTTTCTCCACTCTTGTACTAACCATTCTTACAACCACATTCTTCGTGGTAGTTGAGATAAACATTTGTACGACTTATCTTATTGCTTATTTCCTTGTAGGTGCAAGGGGAATATTAGAATACAGTAGGCTTTGTGCGATTGTCAAATGTTTTAAAGCTTTGAGATTCTGTTCTCTTTGCACACTTAACATAAAAAATGAACAACGATGTTCCATTTCACGAACGTTTTAAGTTTTCCGAAACTGACACACATAACAAGGAATATCTGTGAAATGAAATTTCGGATTTATTCAGACATAAATTGGGCATTTTAGCAAGATCTACATTTTTATACATTATGATTTCGTCTATCTTTAACGGTTTACTATATAGCGTTCCACTCTTAGATGACAGTATGGAGTTAAATGGGACATCTCTGTCTCTATCTAGCACATACAAGTTGCCATTAGCCGCGTCCTTTTCTACCCTCGCGGTGTTGCCAGATTCCTAATAGCATGGTATAAATATTCATTTGTTATAAATTTCAGGTTTGAACACATTATCCTATGCAGAATTTTTTTCTCTATCAGGTTATATCCTTTTCAGAGTCATTATACATTTCTATAGGACCAAATTTCTTCAGAAAACGTTTTTTTCAATAGAAGTTCGATATTTGCTGTTTCTATACTCATCACGCACTAACTAACAAACTAACTGCTAGAATGCATCTATATTTTTTTCTTAGGTAGAGTATACCATAGTGCTACTACCTGCCCACTTTGAATTCTCTATGTTTACCCAGTTAAGTGTCATAATTTTTAAAATGAAATGCTTTTGGAAAATTTTATATCTGTGCACTGCAAAAGTTACGCAGTGTGAAACTTTTTTGTTATTGAGTTTACATCAGGGAACCAGCGAGAACAAATGTTGAGGAAGGTTGGAGAAAGTTTTTAAAATAAACCAAAAGGCAGTAACCTCTTTCTTTTATCCAGTAAGGCAAACAAAAGGTATTCATCTATTCAGCGCCAGGCCTGACACAGAAGATAGTTTAAGGAGCAGCACTAACATCAGTTCGAAAGAAGCCGTGTGTGTAACTGTGAGCTGTTATTGCGTTATTTGTTCAATATTTTTGTAAATATTTGTAGTTATGGTGGGGGAAGCTAGGAAGAGACGATATGTTGGTAAATTAAGAAGCAAGGAACGCCAAATAATTATGAATGTGTTATATTATTTTTGAAGCAAAATGCGTGTAAGGCGGTAAAAGAAACAGCTAAGGCTATCGGGTGTTCAGAAGCAGTAGTGTGTATGATTAAAAAGGAACTAATGAAAGGACCTCTAAGAGCGCCATCGAAAAAGAAAGCAAAAAGGGCGGGACTACACAAAACGCTAGGTTAACGCAATATGATTGAATAGTGCAAGGTGGAGTGCGGCGAGTTGTTCATTCTTTACAGTTTGCAAATATTCCAACCATCCTGAATATAATTTTGTCACGATTCAACAGTGATGAGACCGTACCAAATTTCTCAAGGGCCACTCTTAGTCGATTCTTACATGATTTTGGGTTGGAATATGAAAGAAGGGGTAACAAGTGCATATTAATAGAAAGAGACGATATCGATATCATCAGATGGTGACATAAATATCTAAAAGACGTAAAAAGATTTAGGGACCAGGGGAAATCAGTTGTTTATACAGACGAGTCATTTGTAAATTTAGGTCATACAGTAACAAAGGCATGGAGGGATACCAAAGTTAAAAGTGTCCGTCAAGCAGCAGTTGAAGGACTAAGTGCAGGACTCCGGCCACCTCGAGTCGCTCGCGGAGAAAGATTCGCAACTAGTACATGTTCCAACACTGCGCTCCATTTAACGTGTACTGTCTTCTAAGGGTGAAACGCGCTTTAGTTATGCAAAAGTCGTCCAGAGTAAATAGTGCTACAGGGGCTATAGCCAGAAAATTCAAGATATACATTTCATTTGTCACGAAAATATATCAAACATATGACATTTTAATCAAAATCGTGAGAGCCATTTTCAAGAAAAACAAAATTTTCGAAAAAATTTCCATGTAAAGGGTAGTTTAGGGAGGGGCTATTTTCTTCAAAATCTTCGTGTCGCATCCTTGAAAGACATTAAACTTAAATACCAACTTTGGTTTTTAATCGACTTTTCGTTTTTGAGTTATGCTGTCCACAGACTGACACATAGACACACACACACGGACCTTTTCCTAAAAATGCTTTTTTGGATTGAGGGGGCCTCAAAACATATATTTCCGGTGAAATCTCGACATCGAATTTTTGGGTGGAATACAATACTTCCCCTACTTAGCAGTAGAGAAAGTTTAAAAAGAATAAAAAAAGAAGGAAAAAAAAACACGGAAATGATACTAGGTGAATCATTTATCAGGAAAAATTAACATCAATCCAGTGCTGCGCCCAAGATATATGAAAAAGTCATCTAGCTCTGTGATTGAAGCTACGCCGAGGCCGATGTTTAAGTCGGTTATTAAAAGTGCGCCTCAATGTCATTACTAACATCGCTAAATATATTAAAAAGCTGCTTCAATGGTCATATGTTTAATCGATGAATTAATTAGAATCACTGATCTGCATCACTGTTGTACACCTTGAAGTAAATACCCCGAAAGAAACAGGAAGTCACGAACCGAGAGTCGTCGGCATTCTTTAATCAATGAAGGGACTTCGTAGTTTCGCTGATCATTCTCCGTTAACCTTACAAGGAGATCGACATATTGGTGATTACTACTTTTGGGTGAGGTAACAACCCACGACCTCTAGCATGTGCTGGAGACCTTTACAACGTCGCTGGCAGGGAACGTGCTTCTTCAAGGCTGAATGTGGAGAGAAACGTCTAGGGCGAGATTGCCAACTTCCATTCTTTTGTCTGGGCTGTCAGACTGGAAGCATGCAATGTAAACTGCGGTATGCTTCGCTGCTAGTGATGGAATAGTGTTTTACGATATGAAGAACTCGTGTGGGGAACGCTAAAAAGTGCATGCCACGAAATATTAATGCACTGCTGTAATGTATTGGAATACGAGCGTTTTCTTCTAATGAAGCAACCTCACACAGTTTCAAAACATTCTGGGATAGCATAGGCTAAAACACAACATTGGTAACAGATTTAAAAGCAAAGTCGAAGAAAAATCCGAAAAGAATGCTTCCTAAAATAATCCGGTAGTATCATGAATCATTGACAACAGAAATTATGTGTTTCTGTAATAGGAAAAATAAAAACAAAGATCTATTATCCATTGAAACTGTCTGAACTAAACTATGGGAGAAACAAAAGAAAAAAAGATGCGCGGTGTTTCGTCTCTCCGCATCCTCGGCGATCGTTGCGGTCTGTCACTATCTAGAAACGTGCGAACATGAAACCATACATTTTTAAAACTGCTTTTAAAGGCTTTGCTGACCAACTTTATGAAAGATCCTGAAAATGGTCACCCTCATTGCCTCTTTAGGAAGCTATTTATCACTCGCCGTCGTTCACGTTGAGAAATGCTGGAAATTTCCTGAGGATATTTTGTTTTAATTCTTCCAGTGTGTGTGGGTCTGGCTTGAAAACTTTGTTTTAAGTTATCCCAGAGGTAGAAATGGCAGAAGGTAGGTCGGGAGGTCACAAATCTCTACTGATAATTCTGTCCTGAAATACACTTTCAGCTGTTCTCATGGAAATATTGGCCGCAAGAACCGTTGCTGAGTCTTATTGGAAAAAAAAGGGGGGGGGGCAAAATTACGCCCCCTGTATGTTAATTCTGTAAACAGGGCGCAAAATTGTATTCACATATGTACCCGTGGGTGTCAACTGTTACTCGGAAACAGTTGGCCCAACAACTCAGAACGTAATATTGTCAATGAAGACGCCCTTCATGACGAAAATATTGGTGTATGGTCCGCCATTAGCGGAAGGAAGGCTTCTCAGAGCTCCAATAAGCGATTTCTGTCTCTGAGGTAACTTAAAACGTAGTGCTCAAGACAAACCCACACATCCTGGAAAATTAAAACTAAACATTTGCCGGGAAATTACTGATATTTCTCAACTACGGCGAGTGATGGATAGCTTCCTAAAGCTATGCCAAAAATGTATGGACGACGGTGACCAGTTTCGGTCAGTAAAGTCTTCAAAAGTAGTTTTAAAAGTGTTTTACAGGGAGGTAAAAAGCGAATTATGTGTAAAAATGCTCCTATTTATTCCAGAATAACTAATTATTTGTTGCGCTCAAATGTACGTATATTTGCTTTCAGTCATTTTGCTGGACGCTTAAAACGATTCATATTTTCTTGTGCATGTATCCATCATTTCAGTCCATATTTAGCGTCTAAGGTGCCGTTTATCTTAAAATGTAGGGGAAAAACTATTGCATTGACAGCGCTTCATTTGAATATACGTAGCCCTGGGCCATACAGCTTTACTGAACTGGAGGGGGAAACGTTGGATTATCACTCCCATTCATACTTCCAGACCCTGAGGGGGATAAACGAAAGTTCCTCGTCTCAGCCGGGAATCGAACCGGGTTGATAAGCAAGAGCGCGAGCACACAAGCCCAGGAGATGTAATTACTTTCTCTACTGCTTATAGTAAGTAGCGGAAGTATTGTATTCGATGTCGAGGATTCACCGAAAATACGTTTTGAGGGGCCCCCCAATACAAAAAAAAAGCAGTTTTAGGAAAAGGTCCGTGTGTGTCTGTGGTCTGTGTGGGGAGCATAACTCAAAAACGAAAAGTCGGTTGAAGAACAAAGTTGGTATTTGAGAATGCGACATGAGTTTGAAGAAAATTCCTTTACCCTAAACTACCACTGCACGGATTTTTTTTTAAAATCTTCAACTTTCTCTAAAATGGCTTATGTATTTATGGCAATCGAAATGCATGCTTTGAATTTTCTGTGTATAGCCTTAGTAGGCCTGTTTAAACTTTTCTCAGATGGAAGGTGGTTTTTTAGTTTTTTTATCTCTTGGCCGTACAAAGAGAACTGAATTTCAAATCCTTTATACAGAGACCAGCTTTAAAAGATTATAAGATAGTTTCTGCAAATATTTATCTCGTCTAACATGAAGATAGAGTTTGCAAGAATGCTTAATACAAGAGTAGACAGTCGTGTGAGTGCAGCACATCAGTCTTTCTACTTTCTCTACTGGTAAGTAGGGGAGGTATTGTATTCCACCCAAAAATTCGATGTCGAGATTTCACCGGAAATATGTTTTGAACCCCCCTGAATAAATAAATAAAAAAAAAAAAAAGCATTTTTAGAAAAAGATCCGTGTGTGTGTCTGTGTGTCAGTCTGTGGACAGCATAACTCAAAAACCAAAAGTCGGTTAAAAACCAAAATTTGTGTTTAAGTTTGTCATTCAAGGATGCGACACAACGATTTTGAAGAAAATAGCCCCACCCTAAACTACCCTTTACATGGAAAATTTTGATTTTCTTGAAAATGGCTCTAACGATTTTGATTAAAATGCCATATGTTTGAGATATTTTTATGACAAATGAAATGTATATCTTGAATTTTCTGGCTATAGCCCATGTAGTATTTATTCTGGACGAATTTTGCGTAACTGGTAAACCGTTAGATAGACAAAAATCTTGCTATACCAAAAATGTAGATCTTGCTAAAATACACAATTTATTTCCCAATACATTTTCTTGTAGAGTGAACCATTTCGGAGATATTCCTTGTTATGTGTGTGAGTTTCGGAAAACTAGAACTTTCGTGAAATGGATCATCGTAGTTCATTTTTTATATGTAAGTGTGCAAAGACAACAGAATCTCAAAGCTTTGAAACATTTGACTATCAAGGAAATAAGCAATAAGATAAGTTGTACAAATGTTTATCTTAACTAACACGAAGAGGATGTAGGAATAAGAGTTTGTAAGAATGGTTAGCACAAGAGTAGAGAAAGTCATATGAGTGCAACACATCAGATTTTTTAAATAGTGCATTAAGCTTTCCCTTAAACTTTAGCTCGATTAATTTGACAGCGAGATAAGCGTAGTAGTCCTAGGGTAACTTATTGTTTAAGAAATATTTTAGAAGGCTTAAATAGCCCATTCTGCCGGCCAAGCGTAATACATTTACCGAAGCTGTATAAAACAAACATACAAAAGGCCAAGGACTAACGTTCGAATGTGGCACATTTTGCTGAAAACTGATGAAGACTTTGCAGACTACAGGAGTGTTACAGCGTCAGGAATGGAGAACGGAAAGAAAGTGCCTTTTGGGAAAGAGACGCTGGAAGACAGCGTGACAGCTCTTGTTCCGGCCCTCTGGTAATCTCTTCCATTTCCGATGCTTGAAGCTTAGCGTAGCATTGTTGCATTTCCATGCCAGCCGGTTGTTCCGGTTATACATACCTACCTACCTTCTGGAAGGCTAAAATAAAAGATTTCTCATAAAATTTTAATAAATGCAGCCACATCCCTGAAAGCGTCTGTCATACTGCATTTTGGAGGGCTAAAATAAAAGTTTAAAGAACTTGGCCACATCCATGAAGTATCTGGCATCCCTTTGCTTTGATTTTAGAAAGAGTTCCTACATCAACTTTATCCTCCGTGTATGTTGAGTTCAACTAAAATTTATTTAATCTTCTTCGTGTATAGAAAGAAGGGTAGTATATAGGGTAGTATCCTATTTATTTCCCCTTTATTTTAAGTAGGGGGCGAATTTATTGGCACTAACATATCTGAAATAGGCAGACAAAAGGCACTATAAAAGAGCAAAATTTGAGTAAAGTAGGCACTTAAAATGCACTATAATTAATATTAATAGCATTAGTATTAAATTGGTTGCTTACAAATCATACAAAATCCCAAGCAAGCACACAACGATCAAGGTATAAGCATAGGAAATATAAGCTTGGGTGTAAAATAACAGAAATAAAATACTTTGTGACCGGGACCTGTTGGGATATACAGATAGACGGAGGCACAGCAGCTAATGCACATGTGACGCGATTGACTTGTTTTTCTCTGCTCTGAAAATGCAGTATTGAGCTGATGCATTATCGTGTGGTTGAGTTATTACCATGTGCCTTATTATTTTGTCCTGTACTTAGTCACAAAGTGTATTATGACTGAGCATTTGTTTTCTACTGCAAAGCGTGTATTTTTTTGACTCATGTGTTAACTAAGCTCGCCAAGTGAAAGTGCGAATATTTACAGAAAGATCTCCAGGTTATCTGCGATTTCTATCTCTAGGGTAACTTTAAGCATAAAGTGTACAAGACAAACCCACACACTCAGGAAGAATTCAAAGAAAATATCCGCCAGGAAATTGCCAGCATTTCTCAACGTAAATTACGGCGAGTGATGGATAGTTCACTAAAGAGGTGCCAAAAATGTATGGACACCGACGGTGGCTAGTTTCAGCATTTCTTTAGTAATATTTGTGAGTAAAGCCTTCAAAAGTGTTCTTAAAAATGTATGGTTTCATCCACGCTGTTCTATGACAGCTGCAGTCGGCGACGAGCCCTGACGGCGCGTGCAGGCAAATCAGAACGCAGCCGGTTCGGAGTGTTTTGGATCACCTGTCGTTATCAACATTATACTTTGTATTACAATGGACAATTATTTACTTACAATTGTGCGACATTTAAACTTTGGTATTTGTTGAGGTCAAGAGTTTCTTGCGCAGCAGTTAGTAAATACCTTATAAAATATAATTAATGTTTGATAGTGTTTCCCAACCAGGATTTCTCTGAAGCACGTGTTTGGAGCTTTTCTTTTGCTATGCCTGACTTATGCTTGTTTACAATAGCGCATTTCTGCTGCGTTTTTTTGGCATATTTATGTAATAAACTGATCCTAGTGTATGCACTTGAAACACTGTACAGAATGGGCTTTCCATTCCCCACATAAAGAATGGTCTCATTTTTAAATGTGCAGCTTCTCTTAGCTTACTTCTTGAATGAATTTTAAGATTTTTGAAAGTCATAAACGCCTTGTAATGCTTCTACGAAGCAGATACTTGCTAAACCACATTTGCATATCCAATGTGCAGTAGTAAGAGATCTTCCCCTAAATCTTAACGTTAAAACTTAACAAATCCAAAAGCTGTTGTCACAAATTACAAACAGGAGAATAGGCATTTACGTATAAGCGCTATAAAATTAAGAATTTCGGCTTATAATAATTGTAGGGAACGATCTTATAACTTAAGTCTACGCTTCTGAACAAAGGAATAAAATAGGGAAATGGGACAAAATCAGTTTCCTAATTACAAGTGCTGTAAATCCATCTCCTTGTTCTTTCCTATTTCAGTCTACCTTCTTTGGCTCTTTTTACTAGACGGGTTTTTCACGTTCTTTTGATGTGTCCTTTTCAATATTTCCGTCGCTGATTAATAAATTGTGTTATCCCAAATTTAGCCGTTTTTACGCATTTTATCGAATAAACTTTTCCCTTGAATAATTGTTAATATTTTCAGTTTGCACGCATTTAATTTTTGTTGTGACTGTATGCTGTGGTTTCTGCTGCATGCGTTAAGATCGGTTTTAATATTGTTTTATAAATTAGGACTTAATTGTCTAATGCCATATTCTTATTTCGCCAAATTATGTCATGCATCGTGACATCTGCGCAGCTTTATCGGCCTGTGTTTTTACTTCTCCGTTTAACCCTTTAATTGCTACATATGCCGCTCTTGCTCTCGTAAACCGGTTTTTGTATCCCTTTCGGAGACACTTTAAGTGAAGCTATTCGAATAGCCGTGTTGGTTAAAGCGATACGCAATGGAATGGCCATCCATTCAAAGCTGAACGTCGGGAGTTCGAATCCCAGCAATTGTGGTCAAATATACCCGTGGTAAAGGAAGGGGAGGGCCCAAGTAAATTTCACTGCATTTGTATGGATTTTGCTTCTTTTTCTTTATAAAAAAACCTACAGTTTTATTGGAATTTTATTTATTTAGGTTAGCATAATAAATTAAAAAAAGCCAAAAAGTATCTCAAAACTTGAATTTATATGTTGCTTGTAAGCAACTCTGTCAAAGTGTCAAATCTGTAAAATGTCAGGGAAACCATTATATTTTAACAGAAAAATAAATAGAATTTCCAATTTATTATAAATTAGGATAGCTAATATTTTAATGACGTGGAAATATTTCGAGCCCAGCAAAGTCAAACGAATTTCCAGTAGTTTCTAAATAAAAAGTGACACAAGTTTACATAGACCAATTTCTATTAAAAAAATTCATTGTACGTTAACAATGACACTCTTAATAAGCATACGTAATTAAGTTTAGAAGTAAAAGAAAGTAGTTACTATGCAATTATTATGGATAATTACACGAGCTAGAGAAAGCATTTTGGGTTGATATAATCTTAGGGCTAACGTGTGAAATATATTGGAAACTGAACATTATATGAAGCTGCTGCAAGTCAAGACTGAGTCTGATTATTGACTGTGGAGGCTGTGGTACTGTGGGAGTAGCTGTTTTGAAGGTCGAAATTCTGGTGGGAGCCTTGACAAATACTTTCTTACAGTCAAGATCAAACTGTTGACATCTCAAGTGTCGACGAACTTCTTACTCGGTGAAGGGCAGCAGCTCTTGTGGTAGACGCCACTTCTTACCTACATTTTACCTTAAATATAAATTAATCAAGATATATGAAAATCAATTGCCGTGGGTTAGTCTTACAAAAACTCGAAAACGGCTCGACCGTTTAGAATAATTTCTATTTTGGCTTGTTCGCTTCAATACTGGGATGGTTTAGAAAAAATCTTATGTGCTGCACTCACACGACTTTCTCTACTCTTGTACTAACCATTCTTACAAACTCTTATTCCTATGTCTTCTTCGTGTTAGTTGAGATAAACATTTGCAGAAATTATCTTATTGCTCGTTTTCTTGCACATGCAACGGGAATATGGGATTACAGTAGGCTTTGAGCGATAGTCAAATCTTTGTTTCCATTTGACGGAACTATATGTTCTCCAAAACTTCCACAAAGAACTAGGAATATCTCTGAAATGGTCCACTCTACAAAAATATTTATTCAGACACAAATTGTGTGTTTTAGCAAGATTTACATTTTTGTATAGTAAGATTTTGTCTATCTTTTACGGCCTACGAGTTATTCAAAAGTCATCCTGTTGTGCAACGGTGTTTTGCACACACGACTGTAGATTTCGGGATTGTAGGTAAGCCCCGAGCCTTAGCTCGAGAACAAGGCAGCTCAGCAATTAATAAGGCACAATTGAAAGAAGTTTATTAGTAAAACTCGAAGAATTTAGTGAAGTCCTCGTTGGATACTGGCGGCAGGTCCACCAGCGTTACACAGATGACTTTCAGAACATAAGTAACCAGCAAGTTATTTCCAACGGGATGTTTTATAGTTTTACATGCTATTAACTTTCTAGAGTTGAGATCATTGCTGCGTAAGCACAAGAAAAGAAAACCATGTCCACACACCTGCCACACGTATTTTAGCTGAGTGTTCTATGCTGACTCAACTGAGAGCCTTAACTGTTTTGTTTCCAGTTTAAACTAATTACAAAGGAAACATGGGTGAGGGATGGTACCATGTCGGTTAGGGATGCTTTACGTTGGTATGTCACAGAAGTTGTATCTTCATACGACAATCCAGAGTAAACAGGACTATATAGGCTATAGCCAGAAAATTCAAAATATACATTTCGTTCTTAAACATATGACATTTTAATATAAATCGTTGGAGGCATTTTCAACCAAATCAAAATTTTCGAAAAAGTTTCCATGTAAAAGGTAGTTCAGGATGGGCCTATTTTCTTCAAAATCTTCGTGTCGCATCATTTAAAAACGTTAAATTTAAATACGAACTTTGGTTTTTAACCGACTTTTCGTTTTTTAGTTATGCTGTCCACAGACTGACACACACACGCGCGCGCGCACCCTTATTTTTTTTATTCAAGGCGTTTCAAAACATACGTTTCCGGTGAAATCTCGACATCGAATTTTTGGGTGGAAATCAATACTTCCTTTACTTTACGCAGTAGAGTAAAAGGAACATTATGAATACCTCAATGGAACAGCCAACAACTCGAAATTACTAATTTTGTATGGGAATTGCTAATTCGGATTACTTCCAATATATGGCGTTGGTGGCTGACCTATCGTTTGACAGCTGCATGTATTACATTTCAAATAATTTTTTCGTAAAGAAATGTAGTGGATTTTGAGAATAGACCGAATTAAATTATTTTTTCTAAATTCACTTTGATCAACCATTCTGCCAGGCTTAGAAATAAACATCATTCATTCATGTGTTTTAGCGATATTAGAGGAATTAGGGCAGGTTAAAAAATAGCCATCAAATATGTCTTAGCTAAACTAGTAATTGATTTGAGGAATTCAATATTGTAAGGTTCTCAAATTGTTGTTATAAAGTTCAACAAATTACAATGAGTGTGAACACAATTCCGTGTCTGTGTTTATTACAATGCCAAGGAGAGGACGAGCTGACAGGTCGGTGAAGTCAGTGTAGTGTGTGTGCAAACCGCACTGATGACCATCGAGCTACAGACAATGAAAATAGTCGTATTGGCATGTACAAATTACGTTCGAGAGCGACTGAAAATGAACGACAAGCGAATAGATTCAGAATACGAGTTCATAATGATGCGTCTAAGATAATCCATCTCAATGGATTGGTTCTATTCTCTTAACCCACTATGGTGTCAAGTTCATTTAAGATTTCTTCGTACACTTCCATCTGGCGCAGATTACCTCCAAAGAATGATTTGCCTTTTAAGTATATCTCTTTGTTCTGGTGAACTTTTAACTTAGGAAACACAAAGGAAGAGAAGATGCAGAGAGAAGATAGCGTAACCACGAAGAGACATTTCTATTTTTAGCGAATCAACGGAATTTCCTCTTAGGACGTGGCACTCAATGTTTAGATGTCCTATAGACGAGGAATGAAATGTTTCAGCAAAAGCAGCATTTGCCGGCTTTGTTACTTTTATTTTACTTTTATTCTTTCTTCACCGTAATGTTAAAGTGATTTATAGTGTGACTTTTGGTGAGTGGGTGTGAAGTAAAGTAGACTGATGTAGTCGAGATAAAGACATACTTTTATTTCCGTAAACAGTAACTTGTACACTCGTTGCAACAGCAAGAAAGTCTTTTTCGATTCTCCAACAGCACGGCTCCGAACTCGTAACACCAAGAACTAACTCTTCTCCGTCGGCACAACTCTCCACATCGTCTGTCCGTCTCCGTCGGCACGACTACTCAACCTTCACATACGTCTGACTCACTCTTCTCACACTTTACCGCTATTTATATCTCCCAGGCACTATCCTGGAAGCTTCAGGAACGTTCACTTATTTAGCGGTGAAACACAAAGCAGACAGTTCTAGAAGCCTCTATCACTTTCTCTCTTTCGGCAAGCGCCCAACAATGCGGCCATTCTCTGTCTCTTTCCTTCGGCTCCTTTGCGGTAGTGCCGACAATAATGCGATGCGTGACACTGCGGTTGTCGGCAATTAGATACGGCGGGCGCGGTGACACTGCTCCCTCCTCAGAGCTGGTCGTCCCGACCAGCACTATCACTGCGGCAACTCCCTTGCGTCCTGGTGGACTAACCCATCGAACCTCTTCTCCAGGAGGCACGATCCTAGGTATCGCTGTTGGATAGTGTCCCTTGGTCCGGGTAGGACGATGTATGCCATCCTGCTTCGAAATTCTGCAACAGTACCGCCGGTCTTGACGGTCCCTCGTCCAGTTACCTTTCTTCCTGGTGTGTTGACGGGCCATCCTGCGCACTTGGAAACGGCTCATTGGGTACCGTGTCCGCCGACCTCTCTGGCGCACCTTCGCAGCCACCTTGCTTCCGATGGGTCTGGCAACAAACCCCGCCACATCCGCGCGAGTCGCGTCCACCGCTGCACTCGTGTTCACTCGTGCTCGGCACGGCCTCTCCTGTATCCTGCCGTCCAAGATGATGTCCACCATTCTTCCGTTCACGGCACTATGCGTCAGGTGCTTGGATGGCTCCGACGGTCCTCCCATGTCACACGCCAAGTCGGTTCTCGCGTGTTGCTCGCCTGCTTGTGCGCTTCCCTGCTGATCGTCCTCCACGTCATATCCTGGTTGGTTACGTACCCGACACACTCCTCCAGGGGATCTTCGACGACGTCCCTGAACTGCCCCTTTGTCTTCCCCGAGACGGACACTTTCGTTATCTGAAACGGGCGCAACTGTCGCCTCGGCCACTAGGTGCTCCCTCCCCGAGTCTGTGCTATTCCGTCTGCCCCTGGCATCCAGTACTTTGACGCTCTCGTCAACTCTTACTACCAGGGCGCCAAGACGTTCCTCGTCGTCCTCCACGACGTCCACATGCTGGCAGAGGTCTTCCACCGTTTCGCCGAGTTCTTCCACGTCTTCCGTCACGCCAGCCAGTTCACCGAGTTGTTCCACGTCTTCCGTCATGCCAATCAGTTCACCGAGTTGTTCCACGTCTTCCGTCACGCCAATCAGTTCGCCGAGTTGTTCCACGTCTTCCCTCACGCCAATCAGTTCGCCGAGTTGTTCCACGTCTTCCCTCACGCCAATCAGTTCGCCGAGTTGTTCCACGTCTTCCCTCATATCATCCGAAACGGGCGCAACTGTCGCCTCGGCCACTAGGTGCTCCCTCCCCGGCTCCGCGCTATTCCGTCTGCCCCTGGCATCCAGTACTTTGACGCTCTCGTCAACTCTTACTACCAGGGCGCCAAGACGTTCCCCGTCGTCCTCCACGACGTCCGCATGCTGGCAGAGGTCTTCCACCTTTTCGCCGAGTTCTTCCACGTCTTCCGTCACGCCAGTCAGTTCACCGAGTTGTTCCATCTTCATCTCTTTCAGCTCGGCAGCGAGGTTGTCGTTTGACGTTTCCATTTTGGCAGCGAGGTTATCGTTTGCCGTCTTCATCTCTTTCAGCTCGGCAGCGAGGTTGTCGTATGACGTTTCCATTTTGGCAGCGAGGTTGTCGTTTGCCGTCTTCATTTCTTTCAGCTCGGCGAATAATTCTTTCATCATTGCCATCATCCTGGTTTCCGAATCTCCCTCCATCTTGGTTCTAACGTTGCAACTTCTAACGACGAAGTAACGAAACTAGAAGCAATTCGACGAATCCCACTTCTGACACCAGTGTGACTTTTGGTGAGTGGGTGTGAAGTAAAGTAGACAGATGTAGTCGAGATAAGCACTTTTATTTCCGTAAACAGTAACTTGTACACTCGTTGCAACAGCAAGAAAGTCTTTTCCGATTCTCCAACAGCACGGCTCCGAACTCGTAACACCAAGAACTAACTCTTCTCCGTCGGCACAACTCTCCACATCGTCTGTCCGTCTTCGTCGGCACGACTACTCAACCTTCACATACGTCTGACTCACTCTTCTCACACTTTACCGCTATTTATATCTCCCAGGCACTATCCTGGAAGCTTCAGGAACGTTCACTTATTTAGCGGTGAAACACAAAGCAGACAGTTCTAGAAGCCTCTATCACTTTCTCTCTTTCGGCAAGCGCCCAACAATGCGGCCATTCTCTGTCTCTTTCCTTCGGCTCCTTTGCGGTAGTGCCGACAATAATGCGATGGGTGACACTGCGGTTGTCGGCAATTTGTAACGGCGGGCGCGGTGACAATATTGACATTACCAAACATATTGATATAATATTTACGTTAATCCTTCAGTAACTCTTATTCAATAAACGAGATTAAGCGCGTTGAGGACATACTCAACTCTTTGTGATTTAGTACCAGGGGTACCGAGTTTCGCTCGGCTTTTCGTTTCCCTTTTTTTAATCATGCTTTTTTTGGGGGGTAAGATACTTATTTAGATAAACTTGAAAAGCAAAATGTTAACTATAAATTTTCATCCTAAATTTGCAGCCTTTCCGCGACGAGACCTTTAATATCTTGGCTTGTTTGTTGAAATTGGCTCATTAACAGAGAAATTATGGCCAAAATTAGGTTTCGACTAATTGTGACTGTTACGCGTAAAATCGCGTTTTTTTTTAGGAATGGCACCTATGTATATAAACTTAATAAGTAAAGCTCTGTCTGAATACAAAATTTGATCGAAATCTTTAGAGCCGTTTCCAAGTTACGTGAAATATATTTATATACAAGAATTGCTCGTTTAAATATCTAAGATAAGGCGTGTGAAGATTTTTAAATGAACGTTATTGAAATCTATTTATTTTGACTTAAAGGTCGCTCGCGCTGTTTAGCGTTATGGAATGGTTGGTTGGACTTTGAAATATATATTTTATATTGTGTTTTTGATGTTGAGTTAACATTTCGTATGTTTATATAGACAAACTATTTCCGTATGATCCGGAAGGTACATTTTGCAAGCATTCACTGATTGGGTATCACCACCATGCTCAGATGCCGAATTAGGATCGTTCTCTCTTGGTTCCCAATTACAAATAGCCAATTCAACCAAATTGGAATCAGTACGCAGCTGAATTTCTCGCTTCTTTTTGCTCCTTTTCAATGTGGGTAGCAGTTTTCCTGAAGATAAACGATCACAACAGTTGAGAGTAATAAAATTTGTTATTGAACCAACAGAAAATATTTCCAAACAACACATTATTTGTAATAAAATCAATGGTACATGAAATGAAATCTAAAAAGACACAGTGGTCGTTGCAAAGTACGTATATGCACAACAAAGAAGAGAGAAATAAGCATGTGTTACGTTCACATAACCTGTACAGGCAATTCTTACGAAAGTTTTCTACAGATAAACCTTTGAAGTAACATTTTCAGTATGCCTTTCGTTGTAGAATCAAGGTGCATACAGGGAATTGAAGCGACAGTCAAATGTTTATAACCCAGTAGCTAAGTGTTGGTCATGAAAGCCCTACTCCTTGGATGACATCGCGAGGAACAATTGAATAATGGCATGACTTGTATTAATGGCCAGTAAGATATCTTGTATAAAGAATTCCGCTCGGTATCTCCCAAGGAGACGAGACGATTTTCAAGGCAACCCGCACTCGCCTAATTATCCTTTATTCGGAATTATTTACGTTAATTTTGATTTCCTAAATATGACTAACGGTTTTTATTAAAATTATCTTTGCATGTAAATGTGTTCTGCTAATGGCATGTTAAGCTCTTATTAATTTTTGCATAATTTTCTGTGCTTGCGTGCGCGCGTGTGTGTGTAGTGGCTAATCTCCGAAACCGCTTGACCGATCGCTTCGAAATTCGTCACGTATGTGTAATTTTTTCATGGAGAAGCTTTGCGTGGTATCCATTTTACTATAACGCGTATTACATTAGCAGTGTTTTCTCTGCTCGGTTTTCTTTTACGTTACACGTTCACATATCCTGTACTCGCCCATCAGCATACAAGGAATACAATTTTCTATATGTTTGAAATATAAATGCAACGTATTCATTTTTTTTCCTACCTGGTTTTCGTGTACTTAACACTCCTTCTTTTACAAACAATTCATGCAGTTTGCTATGTTTGAAATAAAAATACAACGTATTACATTCACACTGTTTTCTATACTCACTTTTGTTGTATGAAACACAATCGCACTTTCTTCTTTACTCCGTCTTCTACAAACAATACATACGGTTTTCTATGATTGAAATAGTAATGCAACGGATTACATTCACACGGCTTTCTCTGCTTACTTTTTTCTGTAGTATTTGTGATTGTTAATCTGTGTGTTTGCCTAGTGTCTTCCCCAAGTTTATTTTGTTTTTGTTCTTTATGGTATCCTAAGAGTTGGTCTTTGTTTAAGCGTATTAAGTAGATAATACGTATTTTTACTTTCTGTACTAGTAAGTATTCCACCCAAAAATTCGATGTCGGGATTTCAACGGAAATATATGTTTTGAGGCCCCTTGAATAAAAGAAAGGCATATTTAGAAAAAGGTCCCCGCGGTGTGTCTGTCTGTGGATAGTATAACTCAAAAACGAAAAGTCGATTAAAAACCAAAGTTGGTAGTTATTGTCTTTCAAAGATGTGACACGAAGATTTTGAAGAAAATTGCTCTACCCTAAACTACCCTTTACATGGAAAATTTTGATTTTCTTGAAAATGGCTAACGATTTTGATTAAAATGAAATGTTTAAGATATTTTTATGACAAATGAAATGTGTATTTTGAATTTTCTGGGTATAGCTTATATAGTCCTATTTACTCTGGATGACTTTTGAAGAACTCGTAAACCGTAAGAGATAAAAATCTTACTGTTCAAAAATTGTAGATCTTGCTAAAGCACAATTAATGTCCAAATAAATGTTTTTGTAGAGAACCATTTCGGAGATATTTCCTGTTATTTGTGTCAGTTTCGGAAAACTTAAACTTTCGTCAAATGCAACATCGTTGTTCATTTTTGTATATGTTAACCGTGCAAAGAGAACAGAATCTCAAAGCTTTAAAAGATTTGACTGTCGCACAAAGCCTACTGTATTCCCATGTTCCTCTTGCACCAACAAGGAAATAAGCAGTAAGGTAATTTCTGCAAATGTTTATCTCAACTAATACTAACAAGAGTTTGTAAGAATGGTTAGTACGAGAGTAGTGTAAGTCATGTGAGTGCAACACATCAGATTTTTTTAAGCAGTGATAACACTGGTCGACAAGATTTTTTTCACAAGAAATCTGAATAGTGAATCTAGTGCATTTTTTCATCCTGAATTCAGATATGTAGTCAGACTTTTCCCATCAGGCATAGTTTTTCTGTGAAAGCTACTTTTCAAAATATGATTTTAGCGTTTTCTTTGACCTGTCATAGGAACCTTTACCTCATATGTAGCTATTTTACTCAAGCCGTATTTATTGAAATTATTTGTAATATCACGCTGAAGCACCACAAAACAAGACTGTGCAGGTTCATTCATGTTTAGACATGCTCAGACCTGTCTGGCATTGTGATGTGTCAGTATTGAGCTGACTGTGACATTGTTCACTAGTGAAATGTTTCCTTCCTTTCTGTTTAGAAGTGTATTGTGTATGTTGTGCATGTTGTATTTCAGTGCTTAATGTTTTTCATCATGCCAAGAAAGTGTGTAAATCATGCAGATAATTTCTGCTATATTTGTGGTGAGATGACCTTCAAGTCTCAGAGGCGAAATATGACCCCACTTGTAAAGAAGTGTTACCATCTTTACTTTGGCTGTCAAGTTGGTGATTTTGATAAGAGCTGGGCCCCAAATACATGCTGTGTTTCGTGTGTTAGACTGCTGACTGGGTGGAAAAATGGTACACATCATATGCCATTTGCAATTCCCATGATTTGGAGGGAACCAAAGGATCATTCAACTGAATGTTATTTTTGTTTGACAAATATTAAAGGAATCACATCTAAAACAAAATATACAGTTAAGTATCCGAATTTGCAATCTGCATTGAGACCTGTCTTACACAGTGAAGAGTTCCCCGTACCAGTATATGTAGACACAACCTTAAGTGATAACTCTGATTCTGACCTAACTGAAACTCAAAATGATTCAGATGAAAATAAAAATGATCTTACATATGAAGCCAGTAGCTGTTCATCAGAACCATACTTTCCCAATCAGCAAGACCTTAATGACCTGATTCGGGATTTAAATCTGTCTAAACTGCAAGCTGAAGTTTTAACTTCCAAACTCAAAGGGTGGAATTTACTCCAAAAAGATGTAAGAATAAGTAGTTATCGTAGCCGCCATAGTGTTTTCAAAGAATACTTCTCAGAAGAATATGGTGTTGTGTTTTGTAATAATATTTGTTCACTTATGGAAACTCTTGGGCATCAACACCGACCAGATGAGTGGCGATTATTCATAGACTCCTCTAAAGTAAGTTTGAAGGCTGTACTGCTACATATTGGCAATGAACTTCCATCAATACCAGTAGCGCATGCCGCTATGAAAGAGACATATCAAAATATGAAACTAATTGTAGAGAAAATACAATATGGAAAATATGAATGGAATATCTGTGGTGATTTAAAGGTCATTGCTTTATTGCTTGGTTTGCAACTTGGGTTCACCAAATTTTGCTGTTTTTTGTGCGAGTGGGACAGCAGAGATAAGAAGTCTCACTACGTTAGAAAGTCATGGCCAAAACGTGAATCTCTTCTCCCTGGCCAGAAAAATGTGGCATGTGTCCCTTTAGTGAATCCTGAAAAAATATTTTTACCTCCATTGCATATTAAGTTAGGAGTTATGAAAAATTTCGTCAAAGCTATGGATAAACTTTCTGATGGATTCTTGTACTTGAAATCGAAATTCCCCAAAGTCAGTGATGCTAAATTGAAACGGAGTTTTTATAGGACCACAAATCCGATCATTAATGGCTGATGAACATTTCGAGGGACTGTTAAATCCACTGGAGAGAGCAGCCTGGCAGTCTTTCAAAAGTTTATGTTGCAATTTTCTTGGAAACCATAAAGCAGAAAACTATCGTGACATAGTGGCTGATCTTCTGCATTCTTATAAACCTATGGGATGCAACATGTCTTTAAAAATTCACTTCTTGGACTCTCACTTGGACTTCTTCCCCGAAAACCTTGGAGCTGTCAGCGATGAACACGGTGAGCGTTTTCATCAGCAAATTTCTACGATAGAGAAGAGGTACCAAGGCAAGTGGAGTTCCAATATGCTGGCTGACTACTGTTGGACTAAAATGAGAGACGTTCCAGATGCAAAATATACCCGAAAATCACTATCTACCACTTTCTAAGTAAGTCAGAATCAGTAGTTATAATTTTGAGTTAGATAGCTAGTTACGGATTTTTTAGAATATTATAAAAATTCAAATGAATATCACACAAAACTCCTGCCCGATGCGGACAAACTGTAATTATATTTGAATTCAGCACGAAAAATACTTTTAGAATCTGTTATTTTAATTCTTGTGAAAGAGAAAAAGTTAATTTTTGTAGACCAGTGTAATGGTTTAACTACAGGCAAACCGGGTATTTCAGCTGGTTTGATGTAATGGTAAATGGTAAGATGCATGGATACAAATGTTTGTACACACAAAAGTAGATGTCGTAGGTCAAATATCGAGTAATTTAGACATGTTACATTTGGTTTTCTAAGGACAAATTAACACATGTTTGCACTTAGTGACAATCTGTTGTGAAAATGTTAATTTTTGGGGGGCCTTCACACTAACCCGTTTTGCAAGGCAGTATTGATTACACATCTAGAATCGAAAATTACAACTTGTGTTAGCAAAGGTTCATAATGATGAAAGCAGATGAAGTTTTTTATACCGGCACTCCCTGTGCTACGATGAAAGATAGTGTTCTTCTGGCTATGACATAATCACAAGGTCGTTGAGTTAGTTTTTGATCGACGCTCAAGATAGCACAAATCGCTTTGAAGGCTGTTCAAGCCGAGGGACCATTAAGCACGTGGCGACTATATTTTAAAAAATCTGATGTTACACTCACATGACTTTCTCTACTCTTGTACTAACATTCGTACAGACTCTTATACCTACATCATCTTCGTGTTAGTTGAGATAAACATTTGTACAACTTATCTTATTATTTCCCTGTAGGTGCAAGGAGAATATTAGAATACAGTAGGCTTTGTGCGATAGTGAAATCTTTTAAAGCTTTGAGATTTCATTCTCTTTGGACACTTAACATATAAGAACACGAACAGCGATGTTCCATTTCACGAAAGTTTTAAGATTACCGAAACTTGCACACATAACAAGGAATATCTCCGAAATGGTTCACCCTACAAGAAAATTTATTTAGGCATAAACTGTGTATTTTAGCAAGATCTACATTTTTGTACAGTAAGATTTGGTCTTTCTCTAACGGTTTACCAGTTCTGCAAAGCTCGTCCAGAGTAAATACGACTACAGGGGCTATAGCCAGAAAATTCGAGATATAGGTTTCATTTGTCATAAAAATGTCACACATATGAGATTTTAATCAAAATCGTTAGAGCCGTTTTCAAGAAAATCAAAATTTTCAATAAATTATCTTTGTAAAGGGTAGTTTAGTGTAGGGTCATTTTCTCCAATATCTTCGTGCCGCATCCTTGAAAGACATTATACTAAATACCAACTTTGGTTTTTAACCGACTTTTCGTTTTTTTAGTTATGCTGTACACACACACACACACACACACACACACACACACGCACGCACGCACGCACGCACGCACGCACGCACGCACGCACGCACGCACGCACGCACGCACGCACGCACGCACGCACGCACGCACGCACGCACGCACGCACGCACACACACACACACACACACACACACACACACACACACACACACACACACACACACACACACACACACATTTTTCTAAAAAATGCTTGTTATTTGGATTCAGGGGTCTCAAAACATACATTTCTGGTAAAATCTCGACATCGAATTTTTGGGTGGAGTACAATACTTGCTTCTACTTATCAGTAGAGAAAGTAAAAATCTAATGCTACACTCACATGACTTTCTCTACTCTTGCTACAAACACATATGCCTCTATCTTTTTTAAGCCAGTCCAGATAAACATTTGCAGAAATTATTGCGGTATTGTACGTGCAAGGGAAATATGAGAAAAAATCCAGTAGTAGGATGGCTGCCCTATTTAGGGTTCTAATAAAGACACGCCTGCTAATACAGAGACCCAAAAACATCGGAACCGCTGCGCGGTGTTTTCCCACTGCGCACAAACACACAACGCAGCTGATGTACGCAAGTTCACGCGGTTGACTTGTTTTTTCTGTGCTCTGAAAGTAGGCAGATTTATCTTGAGAAACACGGTTAAATTGCAAGCGAGCATTTTTACCTCTTTTATAGTTTTAACAGTATGAAAAATAACAATATTGAGTTGGCGGGCATAGCAATGTATGAATATTGCAAGAGGATAGGCATGCCTCACAGTTGCTTGAACGCCGCCCAGGCCTGACATTACGGTGGCTCCGTCATATGTTTGACAAACCGGTTTGTTTCATAAATGTTTCATTCCTTCAGCATTGGAATGACAGTAGCTTAACTCTTAGCAGCTTAGCTAAAAGACATAATGAAAGCCTAGGAGCTGCTTAATGACTTCCCCATATGAACCCAATTAAAAAGATCATAGAGGTCTGGAATCATCATTCACAAATG
This sequence comes from Tenodera sinensis, assembly GCA_030765045.1. Classification (NCBI taxonomy): domain Eukaryota; kingdom Metazoa; phylum Arthropoda; class Insecta; order Mantodea; family Mantidae; genus Tenodera; species Tenodera sinensis. The sequence goes on along the minus strand of CM060972.1, from coordinate 23,734,355 downwards.
CAAAAGACAATTCTGGATGTATAAATACTGTGTCAAGGCGAATTAAAGCATTAATAGCTGCCAAAAGTGACTTGACAAAGTACGAGAATTTTCGTATAAAATTGTAAATATCTGACAGTTCCAAAATGCATCCAATTATCACCCCAAGTACATTATGTATATTATGCTTCAAATTATTCATCAATGTTTAAGAAAATGTAACTTATAAAAACAAGAACAACGAAATTTGTAGCACGTTTGCCTCTTAACCTCATCATGTTGAAAAATAGAGGTGTGTCGAAGTAGACCAATCACTTCTCAATTTGGAATTTTGTATTCGTTCTTAAATTGGAATGCAAGGCTCATAATGCAGTTTTTTTTCCTTATCAATCTCCTTAATTTGGTCTATATTTTTCCAAATCGGATTGTAGGGTCAAGAATTAGTCCTCTATTTTATGGCCTGTCAATGACAATTACAAATAAGATTAGAAAACGTCAACAAAAATATCAGTTTTGAAAACATTGCGGTGTGTACGTTTCCATAAGTCGTAATTAATTATTCCTGGATATAAAAATGATGTTACTAATATTTCCACAAACTAGTACGTATGTTTTGTACGCACGTATCTATATAGCCAAGTATAAAATAATTACCAATTCCTTATAACAGTAACGTGAAAATCAAATGCCTTGTCACGGCCTACAGTAGGCTTTGAGCGATAGTGATATCCAGGATAAGTTAACCGTGCACTTACAACTACTTATTTAAAAGGGACCCTGCCCCTCTATGTCCGCTGTGTGAGAACCTTTAGTTCTGTCCGACACCTGCTGCTAGACTATTCCTCTCTAGCGCACCTTCGAGATTCTCTGCAGCTGCCTGCCAGGCGTGCAGAAGTCTTAGCGGACGACAAAACAGCGGTTGATAAGAGTTTTTAAGTTGTTAGCGGATTGTAATATCAATTTGAGGATTTAAAATTTTAGATATTTGTTTATGCTTTTGAGATATTTATCACCTTGTTTTATATCTGGCTATTGCCATGAATCTTTTAAGCGCCCTTAAACCCACAAACCCCAAAGTGCACTTACAACGGCAAGCGGAAGGGCAGTACAGCCCTCACGCTACATGCCGGCTCTATACTCCGTGCTGTTAATATTATTCCTATGTTTACTTACTAAAACCCCGCTCCTTGGTCATACCTTTTGAAGGTGGTCGCTATATGAAGGCTTTATAATTTCGTTCTTTTTGCACATCTAAGATATAAAAAATGAATTACGAGCTTCCATTTGAGAAAAGTGAAGCTCACACAAATAAGAAATATCTCCAAAATTAGTAAGATTTGCGCTATCTCTTGCGGTTTACGAGTAATTTCTCAGAAAGATATCTAAACAAATGGCATTTTAATCAAAATCGTTAGTCATTTCCGAGAAAATCAAAATGTTCCATGTGAAGGATAGTTTAGGGTGGAGGAATTTTCTTCAAAATCTTCGTGTCACATCCTTGAAAGTCATTTAACTTAAATACCAACTTTGGTTTCTTACAGACTTTTCGTTGTCAATTTAGGCCTCTCTTTCTCTCACACACACTTATTTCTAAAAATGGTTTTTGGGGGGTTGAGGGGGCCTCAAAACATGTATGTATTTCTGGTGAAATCTCGTAATGGAACTTTTGGGTGGAGTACAATACTTCCCCTACGTACTGTTCGTAGTAGAGAAAGTAAAAAGGCAGAGTGTAATCTCGAACACGAGAAGCTAGTCAGCGTCGATGGAACAAAACGAAGCCCATGACTCAGCCGGGTTGTATATCGCACCTGAAGCTGGTGAAATCCGATATCGTGAGAGATATTCACACTAGGGCACGCTGCTGGTGGCATACGATTGAAATTGCCTGCGATAATGCACGGATATAGCTGGCTCTACACTAGGCTGCGTTTCAAAACACCATCGGAAGTAATAATCTGCCTCTTCATGAAAATTCACTTGTTCTGACTCCAGTACTGAGAAATGTCAAACATTTTCCTTTGTTTTGGTATTTATGGCTATGTACCCCGTTTTGTGCAGTGTATTCAAATCACATTATTACAAAAGTGAAGCTGGATAGTTCTGTTTTGAACCAATTTTACATTTCAAACGTGGAGAGCATACAATTCCTGAGTATTTAATTGAAATGTTTTCATGAGGAGAAATATTTGGCGCAGTGCTGTCCTTTCTCCAGCTTGTCTTGGGAGAATGAAGGGGAGAGACGAGTTTTGTGAACTTCCGCGCAAACGTTCTGCTGAATACGTTGACAACGTATTCGTGCTATGTTTACTGGCTGCAAATTTCTCTTAATTTCAGTTGTAAAATCGTACGAGTCAGCAGTTTTGTGTCAGAAGTAAAAGCTTTTTATTGCCTTTTACAACCCAATATTTTTAACAGATGTATGGACGTGTACCTAGATTTAAAAAGTGAGTAACCTAATCACTACTAAAATTACTCTAAATTTGATTAGTATTTGTTTCTGTATGATAATTTCACAATGAAGCAAGGTTCAAGCCGTAAATTGTAATACAAAAGGATACTAAAAACAGTGGTTGTCCTATTGGTTATTAATTTACATTAAGTATTGTGATTTGCTTGTTTGGTTTCTCTGCTGCGTATTTAGAGTAGAAATGTTGTATTCTACCCATTAATTCGATAAGGAGATTTCTCAAACGTTGTAAGTCTCTCTGAATACACCCCCATTTAAAAAAACGAAAAAAAAGGGCATTTTTAGAAAAAGGTGGTTGGGCATGAACAATGTAACCCTCATTCGAAAAGTTCGCTAAATACTGAGAAACCGGCACGAATGTTTTATAGAAAACCTTTCCACTCCGAACCGCCCTTTAATAAACATTTTTTAAACTTTTTATTTTCTCAAAAATAGCTCAACGATTTTTATTATTTATTCCGAACGGCCTTGGTGTAAAACCGGAGAATAGTAAGAGATTCGTACTATACAAAGAATGTTTGTTTATATGGGTAACATAAAGACATTCCTTGTCATTGGTTTAAATTTTCAAATACTTTTACGGTTCTCAAATTGGAAGTCTATTTTGTTTCTGAAAAATTAACTGTAAAAATTTAAACCAAACCGATTTCTGGAGTCGGTTCCCGGCCGGGGTGGAAACTTTTTCTCAAACCGGAGGGACAGAGAGAGAGAGAGAGAGAGAGAGAGACACTAGTCTAAAACTTGCAGTGCTGCATGTAAAACATTCACATCGGCACTTGTTTTTCAAGCCAAATCCCCTGGTATTGACTGGGGGTGGGGAGGCTATAAAAAGCAAGAGAAATAAAGAATTACATAATTAAATAAATACAAGCCGAAATATAAAGATCGTGAATACTTTCATGCTGTTAGTTCTGGTACCCATATTATTCGTGTATTTTTCCTGAGCCTTAATGTTACATACGGAATAAACAAGGGAGTTCGTGTCGTATTTTAAGCAATTTACGAATTCCAGTGGAATGAGTACAGATTAAATGTTTGTTTGCATCGGCAGTGGGCAATTCCGTTTTTGCCATAAACCTGACCTTAAACTTTGTAGACAAAGAATTTACTGCCCCATAAATTAGCTGACTGGTGCTTGAAGATTCTTGGGTTGTTGAATGCATGAACTCTGTAGATACACCTGTGCTTACTGCTGCATTGCTGGCCTGTACGCAGACAAGTTTGCGTTGAATAAACTGGCTGTCCTTCAAACTACAGCGTGAGTATAAAGACATTTCACTACACATTTTCCCACAATAGAGGTATTTGCAAAGTCGTGTGTGTTGCATTAATTTAGATATATGGTGGCCTTTTTCGAGGTTATCAATATGCGATAAAATTAGTTGCAGGTCTGCCATGTATCGTGTTCGAAACGCACTGCATTTGTCATTGTGCATTCTTTTGTTGATAGGATGTAATTTTTACTTTCTCCACTAGATATGTATATAGGGCAAGTATTGTATTCCAACCAAAATTTCGATGTCAGGATTTCAACTGAAGTTTATGTTTTGGCCCCTATGTGTGTCTGTGAACAGCATAACTTAAACTAAGTCATTTGAAAACCAAAGTTGGTATTTAACTTAATATCTTTCAAGGTTACATTAAGATTTTGAAGAAAATTCTTCCATCAAAAACTGACTTTTATATGGAAATTTTTTGGGAGTTTTGATTTTCTCAAAAATGGCTCAAACGCTTTTGATTATAATAACCCCGTGTTTAACATTTTTATGGCAAATGAAATTTATACTGTGAATTTTCTGGCCATAGTCCACGTAGTCCTCTTTACTCTTGATGACTTTTGTGTAACCGTAACAGATAGACCAAATCTTACTATACAAAAATGTAGATCTCATTAAAACACACAGTTTACATCCTTTTTTGTGGAGTAAACCATTTCGGAGATATTCTTGTTATATGTGTGAGTTTTGCAATACTTCAACTTCTCTCAAATGGAAGGTCCTTATTCACTTTTTTATCTCTTGGTCGTGTACAGAGGACGGGATTTCAAAGCTTTAAAATATATGACTCTTTCAAAGCCTGTTGTATTCCCATATTCCTCTTGCACCTGCAAGAAAATCAGGAATAATATAATTTCTGCCAATGTTTATCTCAACTAACATGAAGATAAGAGGAATAGGGTTCGTAAGAACAAATAATTAGCACAAGAGTAGAGAAAATCATGAGTGCAACACACATTTTACTTTCTCTACTGGTAAGTAGAAGGAAGTATTGTATTCACCCAAAAATCGGATGCCGAGATTTCATCGAAAATACATGTTTTGAGGCACCCTGAATAAAAAAAAACCGCATTTTTAGAAAAAGGTGCGTGTGTCAGCCTGTGGACAGTATAAGTCAAAAACGAAATGTCGGTTAAAAATCAAAGTTGGTATTTGAGTTTGTCTTTCAAGGACGCGACACGAAGATTTTGAAGAAAGTAGCCACACCCTAAATAACTCTTTACATGGAAAATTTTTCGAAAACTGTGATTTTCTTGAAAATGGCTCTAACGAAATTGGTTAAAATGCCACATGTTTTGAGATATTTTTATGACAAATGTAATGTATATTTTGTAATGTAGTCCTGTTTAGTCTGGATGACTTTTGAGTAACTCGTAAACCGTAAGAGATAGACAAAAGTCCACTGTACAAAAAATGTAGATTTGGCTAAAACAGACAGTTTATGTCTGAAGAAATTGTTTTGTAGACTGAACCATTTCGGAGATATTCCTTGCTATGTGTGTCGGTTTCGGAAAGCAAAATTTTCGTGAAATGGAACATCGTTGTTCATTTTATATGTTAGGCATGCAAACATGTCAAATCTTTAAAACATTGGACTATCGCTCAAAGCCTACTGTATTCTAATATTCCCCTTTCACCTACAAGAAAATAAGCAATAACAAATTTCTGTAAAAATCTATCTCAACTAACACGAAGAAGACATAGCAATAAGAGTTTGTAAGAATGGTAAGTACAAGAGTAGAGAAAGTCATGTGAGTGCAACCCATCAGATTTTTTAATTTGTTGTGCGTGATAAAGAATTGTATTTAGCCAAAGTTTCGATGTGATTTTACCAGAAACCTGGTTTTTGATCCTCTGAACCTAGAAAAATCACCTTGAAACATGTCCAATAATTAATTTTTACGTGAAGTGAAGATTTTCATGCAGTTAAGACTTCTTGTGTGCAATCTCATTGGTGCATACAATTTATTTTATATTTTCTAATATAATCGAACTTGACCATTTCGAACTTTTGTGATTAAAAATATAACTGTGGTCCCTTGACATCCCTGTACAAAGCAATGTTGTCACTATAATTAGTTTAGAACAAAAAACATTTTTAATTCTTCTTGCGTACTATAGGAATGATGTGTGTATGCCCGCAGAATTTCTGATGACATTCAAACTTTGCGCTGTTCTTTGAAGAGTAAATTCAAAACAATATTTGCGATATAGCAAACCATTAGCAGCCGAAAAGCTCACGAGTAGTTTAAAAAAAGCAGATACACTTGTTATAAGTTTAAACCAGTAGGGCGTGATTTTGCAGCGTGGCTATCCGGGGAGAGCTTGGCCATGCAGAAAGTGAAAATGCCATTCCCTGTCTTTATAAGCCTACCGCAGCGTAATCAACTGGCAGGTGTGCTCAGCGATAACGCCATCTACCTCGCAAACATGGAACTATGGTGATATTCCTACAAATTATATGCTCGCGCTCTACCTAGAGAATGTGTGCCAGAAATGAACTTCATTTGGTAAACAACTGATGGAAAACACCGTTCTAAAAAATCTGCTCTGCTCTTGCACTAACTATTCGTACAACTCTTATTGCTTATTCCCTTGTAGGTGCAAGTGGAATATGAGAATACAGTAGGCCTTGAGCGATAGTCCAATCTTTTAAAGCTTTGAGATTCCGTTCTCTTTGCACGCTTAACATATTAAAAAAATGAACAACGATGTTCCATTTCACGAAAGTTTAAAGTTATCCGAATCTGACACAAATAACAAGGGGTATCTCCAAAATGGTTCACTCTAGGGAAAAACAAATTATTTAGACATGAACTGTGTGTTTTAGTATCTACATTTTTTTGCATATTAAGAATTTGTCTATCTCTTACGGTTTACGAATTATTCCAAAGTCATCCAGAGTAAACAGGACTACATAGGCTATAGCCAGAAAATGAAAAATGTACATTTCATTTGTCATACGAATATCTTAAACATGACATTTTAATCAAAATCATTGGAGCCATTTTCTAAAAAATAAACATTTTCGAAAAATTTTCCATGTAAAGGGTAGTTTAGGGTGGGACTATTTTCTTCAAAATCTTCGTGTCGCATCCTTGAAAGGCATTAAACTTAAATATCAACTTTGGTTTTTAACCGATTTGTCGTTTTTGAGTTATGCTGTCCACAGATTGACACACACACACACACACGCACACACACATTTTTCTAAAAATGCTTTTTTTTTTTTTTTTTTTTAATTCAGGGGGTCTCAAAACATTTCCGGTGAAATCTCGACATCTCAATTTTTGGGTGGAATACAAATACTTCCTTGTACTTAGCAGTAGAGAAATTGAAAATCTGATGTGTTGCACTCGCATGACTTTCTGCTCTAGTACCAACTATTCTTAAAAACTCTTATTCCTGTATCTTCATGTTAGCGAGATAAATATTTGCAGAAATTAGCTTTGAGTGATAGTCAAATCTTTTAAAGCTGGTCGCTATCTGATGGTTTCGAAATTCCGTTCTCTTTGCACGCCCAAGATATAAAAATGTAATAACGACCTTTCATTTGAAAACAGTTGAACGATTACAAAACTCACATAAATAATAAGGAATATCTCCGAAATGGTTCACTCCACCAAAATGATCATTAAGTGTATGTTTTAACGAAATCTACATTTTGGTTTAGTAAGATTTGGTCTTTCTCTTACGGTTTACCAGTTATGCAAAAGTCATCAAGAGTAAAGAGGACTAGGTCTAGCCAGAAAGTTCAAAATATAGGTTTCATTTACCACGAAAACGTGTTCAGCTTATGGCATTTTAAGCAAAATATTTAGAGGCATTTTTGTAAAGATCAAAATTTTGGAATAATTTTCCATCGAGTTTTCATTTTTGAGTCATGCTGTACACACACACACACACACACACACACACACACACACACACACACACACACACACACACACACACACACACACACAAAACCTTTTTCTAAAAATGCTTTTTTTATTTATTCAGGGGCCTCAAAACATTTTCGTTGAAACCTCGGCATCGAATTTTTGGGTCGAGTACAATACTTTCCCTACTTATTATACGTTTCCTTGCGAGCCCTTGAAGAAAAATAAAATTTCCATACTCAAAACAAGATAAATTATTGAACAAGTAAACTGAAATGTTACTGCCACATTATGACGTTGCCATCGACAATGTGGAAGAGTTGGATGGAAGTAGCAGAAAACAACTGCCATAAGACTCGAATTATCGGCAGTTTTGCTGTAAGTTGAACTCCCGCACATGTTACGCGCTTATTCACCATTTTGATAGCGAAAATGAATCGCCTACATTCTAGTCCCGAGTAACGAGGCACTTCCTCATCTTATCTAATCTCGGCACGCCATGCTCTTTGGTAATGCAATGCCCAGCTCCCTACCTCTTGATTATTAGCTGCATCACACTATGCCAAGATGATAAAACTGCAAGCTTGTGCCAGACAAAGCATACAGGTAACGTTTCAGGTTGGCGCTTCATTTCCATGTTTTCCTGTTCACACTGCATTTACACGCTTGTGGGTCTCTGCTCTTGTACTCTTTTTCGTGTTAGTTGAGTTAAACATTTGCAGGAATTATCTTATTCTTTGTTTTCTTGCACGTGCAGCGGGAATATGCGAATACAGTAGGCTTTGAGCGATAGTCAAATGTTTTCCATTCACTTTGCACAGTTAGCATATTAAAACATCTGATGTGTTGCACTCGCATGACTTTCTGTACTCTTGTGCCTACCATTCTTACAAACTCTTATTCCTGTATCTTCTTCGTGTTGGTTAAGATTAAACATTTGTACAACTTATCTTATTGCTTATTTCCTTGTAGGTGCAAGGGAGAAATTATAATACAATAAGCTTTGTGCGATAGTCAAATATTTTAAAGCTTTGAGATTCCGTTCTCTTTGCACACTTAACATATAAAAAAATGAACAACGAGATCCATTTCACGAAAGTTTTAAGTTTTCCGAAACTCACACACATAACCAGGAATATCTCCGAAATGGCTAACCCTACAGAAAATTCATTGAGACATAAGTTGCGTATTTTACCAAGATCTACATTTTTTGTGTAGTATGATTTGGTCTATCTCTAACGGTTTACCAGTTATGCAAAAGTCGTCCCGAGTAAATACGACTACAGGGGCTATAGCCAGAAAATTCAAGATATACATGTCATTTGTCATAAAAATATCTCAAACATATGACATTTTAATAAAAATCGATAGTCATTTTGAAGAATATCAAAATTTTCGAAACATTTTCCATGTAAAGGGTAGTTTAGGGAGGGGCTATTTTCTTCAAAATCTTCGTGTCGCATCCTTTAAAAACATTAAACACCAACTTTGGTTTTTAACCGACTTTTCGTTTTTGAGTTATGCTGTCCACAGACACACACACTGACTTTTTTCTAAAAATGTGTGTTTTTTTTTATTTTTTTTTATTTTTTTTTTTATTCAGGGGTCTCAGAACATATATTTCCGGTGAAATCTCGACATCGAATTTTTTGGGGGAATACAATACTTCTACTTACCAGTAGATAAAGTAAAAATGAATAACGATGTTCCTTTTGACAGAAGTGTAAATTCTCCAAAACTTGCACAAATAACAAGGATCATCTTCGAAATGATTCACTCTTAAAAAAATATTTAGACATAAATTGTGTGTTTTATGAAGATCTACATTTTTGTGTAGTAAGATTTGGTCTATCTCTTACAGTTTAGCAATTATGCAAAAGTCATCCAGAATACATAGGACTTAATTTGTTATAGCCAGAAAATTCAAGATATACGTTTCATTTGAAATTAATAATCTCAGACATATGACATTTTAATCAAAATCGAGTCATTTTCAATAAATTAAAAAGCTTTGAAGAATTCTCCATGCAAAGGTTACTTTAGGTGGAGCAATTTTCTTCAAAATTTTCGTGTCGCATCCTTGAAAAACATTAAACTTAAACACCAACTTTGGTTTTTAACCGACTTTTCCTTTTTGAGTTATGCTGTCCACAGACACACACAAACAAGGACCTTTTTCTAAAAATGATTTCTTTTTGATTCAGGGGACCTCAAAACATTTCCGGTGAAATCTCAACTACGATTTTTTGGGTGGAGTACAATACTTCCTGTACTATGCGTTGTAGAGAAACTGAAAACGAAGAGTCGGTTATACATCGATGTTGATATTTAAGTTTAATTTCTTTCAAGAATGCGACACGAAGATTCTGAAGAAAATTCCTCCACTCTAAACTACCCTTTCTATGGAAAATTTTGATTTCTCCGAAAAATGGCCAAGGATTTTGATTAAAATGCCATGTTTTATTTCTATGGAAATTAAATGTATATTCTGAATTTTCTGGCTAAAGCCAATGCAGTCAATTAACTTTGAGTTTTACACAACTGGTAAACCGTAAGAGATAGACCAAATCTTACTGAACAAAAAAAATGTAGATCTTGTTAGAATACTCGTTATGTCTATACGCATTTTTTGTAGAGTGAACTATTTCGGAGATAGGGGGTGGGGGGCCCTAATGACCAAGTTGTCGACGGGCCCTTAAACCCAACACACTCACTCACTCGGAGATAGGTATTCCTTGCTGTTACAGTTTTCTAGTAGTTAAACTTACCTCAAATGCAATTTATCTGTTTGGCCGTGCAAATGAAAGGAATTTGAACGTTTTAAAAGATTTGAGTATCGTTCAAAGTTTACTGTTCCCGTATTCCTCCTGCACCTACAAGGAAGTAAACAGTAAGGTAATTTCTGCAAATGTTTGTCTTGACTAATATGAAGATAAAGGAATAAGTTTGTCAGAATGGTTAGAACAGGAGTACTACTGTGCTGACATTAAATACGCAAGAGTGAATGCCCTTTTGCTCAATCTAATACTGTGTATATTCTGCATTGCACCCCCCCCCCCCAAAAAAAAAAAAGGGCAGGAAATCACTAAACACTCTCAGAGTAGTGTTGAGAATATCATTGAAGAAGGTAAGAAAGACGTTAGTTTAACTGTCATAGATCAGTACACTAATGCTCGAGCTTGTGTTGTTCATATATGTGCAAGCAGTACAAATTGGCCGAAGTTTCATGCGATAAACTATTCACTTCCCGTATATTAAATATAATGGAGAAAGACAAATAAGTTAAAACTAAATTTCTGGTTTTAAACATACCTAATCAGACAGCAAATATGGCTCAGAAAATGTAGCAGCTCGTATAGGCAATACAAGAGGGAGAACCGTTGGTGCAAGTGTCAAAGAGAAAGAGTGAATATTGACTATTATACATAAATATTACAATAGAAAACTTGAGGTGATAAACAGATTGTTTTCTCTTAAACTTTGGTAAAGGTGGCACGGTTTTGAACATCCGTAAGGAATCGTATTTTTACTGAAATGCTTTGATTAGGTTAAAGCTCTGGCTTTTGGATTAGCACCCCCAATACCATAGATAGAAACTAATTTTCACTTGTTTAATGTGTAAAAATCCACAGAAAACTAATATATTTCCCCAATGTTTTGTCGCGTAAAGCATGTTGCAGGTACTCTTTGCAGCTGTTTCGTGGAGGTGATGCTTAGCACTAGAAAATTCAAAGATGTAAATATTGGAACATTACGTTTCCAAGTCATTCGTTAGTTCTATAGAATTGGAAAGTATAGTCTGGAAAAAAAAAAAAGAAAGAAAAGAAAATAACAGAGAAATGCATTCATTCATTTGTAGGCACCAATGCCTTTAATAGGCTGAATTTAGAGGTGTGTGTTATATATAGGGTGAATTTAGGGGTATATGTTATTGTATATTGAATTTCTTAGGCCCAAGACGCTGAAGCATAAACCAGTGATGTTAACGATCCCCTTGATCTCGGATCTTTTTCTTAGCCAACGTTTAAAATAATTTGAACAGTTAACCTTCAAATTCAAAAGCTGTGGGTCGATTTGAAACAGTTAAATCATGTGAACTGCTTACTGCCGGAGATTTATAGATTTTTGCAAAATAAAATTCTTAATGAGAACCGGTCCCACTGCCACTGGGTTGTAATCATTAGCAAATAAAGGACAACCCTTATTAAAAGGGTGACAGGCAATGCAGCCGGTCTTCTGGTTCCTGTATACTTTTAAACCGCATAGCTTGTAGACCAATAGTGGAAAGTGGAGTGGGGCAGAGTTGTCATGTTTTGAAAAAACTATAACTTGTCGGGTACGGTTCTGTCCTTGTCTTTAGGGTGCTCTTGCCTGCTCTGTGTAAATTCTTGGAAAGCAGACACGCCCCTCCCAGTTTTCTGTTGTCTGTTAAATGGCTATTGCACTTTACAAGTACTCGTCACGAGAGAGAAAGAGAACAAGAGATTGTCTCTGTCTTTTTTGGAACTGACAAGTTAAATCTCACAGACTACATGGCGCTTTACAATTTTTCTGTGATAGAGTTTGTTTACCCTTACGGTTTGCCATTATACAACATTCAGTTCGAGTGAAGAGGACTTTGATCTATTCAGAGAATTTCAGTATCAGAGAGAAATATACCTAGTGAAAATGATAGAAACCATTTTAGTCAAAGACCGTAGAGCTATTTTTCAGAACATGAATTAACTGTTCTGTGTAAAGGGTAGTTATTCTCGTGAGAAATTTATGTCGCCTCTTTGGAAGATGCTTAATTTAACGCCACATTTGTCGCCCATACGCCCTTTTATTTTTCAATTAATTTTCCTACCATGGATAAATGGTAGAAGAGTAAAGAAAGCTGTTCCGATCAACTCGACCTAACTCTTGCAGGGAAAAGGTGTGGTTGTTTCATTAATGAACTGCGGACAGTAGGTATATTTGCAGACTTGCTTTCTTCATAGTCAAGAACATGTGGCATCCTTTGAAGTGCAGATGACAGCTCTTTGACCTTCATTCCGCTGTCACTAATTTCTGCATTAGTAACAGTGACGTGGTTCACCTACCATGCAGCGACGCTCAAAATTGACATCTAGTCCTCATTTCTGTGTTGTACCCCTCCCCACTGACATCGTAATCGTTCTGTTTGGTGTTCACTATTTAAAAATAGGTGCTTTTGCAAATTTTGGTCACTCGAAGACAATTGGTTTGTTAGAGAAATGAATTAATAGAAGGGAGACGTAAAACATTCCTTCTTCCTGAATGTTAATAATATTAATAATTAAGCTTAGCAAGTGAGCTACCAAAACATGAAGTTGTGCACGTTTTATCTTTAGAGCAGACGGACAGAACAAGTTCCCCACACTGTGCACTACGAACGCGCATAACTTGATTCCTCTTTAAGGTAGCTAGACTATGTACTAAGCCTACTAATAATATCTACTCTGACCTTAATTTACAGTAAGGAACATTGAACAAATGTACTGCAATAATGATAATCATTACAAAGTGTGTGGAACGTAATTTTTGCGTACACCAACCACATTTGATAACAAAACGGTGGTGTCTTCCTCCAAATGCACTCATCGTGGCCGTCTAGTTGTCATTTCGGTTCTTTGCAATCCAAACAGTGCCAGACCAGTTGAAAACAGTCAATATTAAATTGAGTGAGAAATTCAGCAATTATGTCTGGAGGTCTGCTTGTGCGTGCGTGTGTGTTTAGCATCCTTTAACCGAGTAAGTCATTACGAACTGTGAGTGAACAAAGTGGTCGAAATTTTGCTTATATGGAACCCCGGGAAGAAACCGTAATTTCCCTTTATCGAAATTCGAACTCGCTATTCTCACACCATGGAGGCGGGTTGAAGCGTAATTGTCGGTGTCGGCTTGGTAAAAATTCCAAATTAATTGTTTCTATATGGTAGCTGTGGTTTAATTGTAATTCTCAGTGCTATTGGACAAAGTGTGGCAATATTGTAAACTAATCTTGGGTCCAGTTGAAACCCGGAGTGTAGAACCGTGTAGACTTTTCGGAAGGAAGGAAGACTAAAGAAATAGAAATAGTCGGAGCAAATAGCGATAGGGCTTTTGTAAATGTTATCAGCGCTACCTTGTGATGTAGCGTGACATACGGTGGCTAGTTGGGTGCGTGGGGAGAAGGGCAGGAGCAACAGAAACTTGTGGAGCTCCTACGGGACCTGTTGCTTGCCACCCCCCTTTACCCACTTCTGATAGACCTATCGTTATAGATCAGCGAGCGGCCACTTTATTCCGCTCAACGTCTCGCGGCCTCCCGCAAGAAAAACAGCATTCTCTCCTCACGCTGGAAACATAGGAAAAGACAAGATTTTGAATGGATAACCTAATATCTTATTCTAAAGCTAGAAATTGCATTTATTAAATGTAATGCTTTTGTAGGTATAGTGCCTTTTTGCTTAAGAATAATCAATGCGAGTAACATTCGTTGTGTAATCGCTAATTCTCTCCATGATAAACTTATATAGCACTTTTAATAGTTAATCCAGAAAGAGATGTTCTGCTGGAACATCCTGGAAGTCCAAAAATTGAATTCCAAATTCCAAAAAATATATATCCGGATTATTATCGATGCTTCTGAATGTTACGTAACAGTTTTTTATAAACCAAATTTCTTGGGGACAATTAACTGGTGTTTCAAGATGGTATATATTTAACAAGTTATCTATTTTCTCTCGACAAGTTATAGGCAAAACATATGGAAACTTCTGCTTATGGATCAGTTTGTATTATAACTTAACTTTCGTCATTGGTTTTCAAAACATATGCCATATAAACCAGAGATAGAGACAGAGGAAGGGGGCGGGTACAGGAGGTGGAAGCTGGGCTTCAATTACTATTGTCTAATTTGTTGTGACAAAACAAATCCAGTTAATTTTAATGTCTTTCTACTAATAGCAACCACTGTTGCACGTACAGAAACACAATTCAAAACTACTCAATTGCATCACAATCTTGCAACTCTCAGCTGCGTTGTGAAATTGTCCTTGACACTGCTACGGCAACAAATCTCTCAAAGTTCACAACCAACCCTTTGACGACTAACTACACGAGCCAGTCTCTACCGGGGAATTCTCTGGAATCGAAGTTTCTCGGCTGCACATAAACAAGGCCAATAGACTCCGAAATCTAGAAATGCGACATAATATAACTACATAAAACTAATGCACGTGATGATACAATAAAATGTTTTTAGGCGCTATCTTTACTTTTTGTAACTCTTGTACAATCTATTTTACTAAAAATTTGTAGATGAGGTGTGAAAATAGTTATTAGAATAGGTATAACAATAGTGTAATACTTTGTACATTGTCTACTTTATTTGGTGGGGGAAAAGCATCGAATTTTTGGCTCGAATACAAATACTTCCGCTACTTAGTTTACGCAGCAGGGAAAGTAAAAATAAAAGTACAGCCTTTATAGATTCTGCACGAAACAACTTTTCGATAACGTCTGCTTTAGTTCACCAGGTTTGCTTATGACAACGTGGTTGTGTTTCAAGATAGTTTAGCATTAATCTTTTTCAGTTTTAAAACTCTAACTGGCTGTGTTATTTAAATACAGCTTCAGCTTCGCAGCAATCTGAGCGCATTTCCTGTACGTTTAAAGAGAAATATGCTAGCTATTTCGCTCCTCTGGATGACAAGCTCATTGGAATGAACATATAGCCGCTAGCCATTCCCATTATTTCCGATGTATGGAGTAGCTTCCCTAAGAAACCGGTTGCAGCTGTTTCCTGCTCGTACGCAAGCACTGTGACTAGTGGGGAAGTTCTCATTAATGCCAAAATGTCCGAGATTATCTTCTGATTCTGGTACCGGAACTTCCCCGTACTCCAATTAAATGAAGTAACTTAACAGGAAAAAGGATACCCGATTTTCCACGGTAATTTAGCGCATCTCCCGACAGTATCTTAATCTGATGACCGGTAATTGCGTGTTTATGACGAACAGGGTCGTTAAATATTATTGGACGGTTTTATAAGCCTATATTTTCACCAACATTAAACGTAAATTAATGAACTTAACTGTGTTTTAAAGAGGGAGGTTTAATTATACCCATAGCTGCACTCACTGCAGATCCTACACGTAGTGCAGCAGGCCATAATCGAATTCTCAAAATCTTTTAAGCATGACGTTCACGTGCTATTTGGTTTATATTGTCTCGTGCCTAAAGAAAAAGATTTGTTGAAAAGTGACGCCCTCAGTCTGTTATGGGGAAGGTGGGAAAAAGTTCGGGTACTTATACCCAATCATTGCTGGACTGAAGAGGAAATTATGAACAGACTTCCGACGTTTCTGCCGGCAAAACATTTTTTACAACCTGCCTCTAGAGTGCGTGAGATTTAACTTGTCAGTGCCAAAAAGGAAAGAGACGGAAGCACTCTAGTTGTCTTTCTCTCTCTCAGCCATTTAACAGGCAATAGAGAGAACAGGTGGAGTACTTTCGAGAGAAGGACAGAACCAAACCAGACAGGTTAAATTTCACATAACTTGCGTGGTGTAAGTGATCTTCCACTTTTATGGTCCTAGACCAGGGCAACATGAGGCTTGTCACTTTTGGCAAAGATTTGAAAGCAAAGGATCGCTTAATTCACAGTGCTTTTATTACAAGCTGAAATGCCGAAACAAAAATGCACTTCAATATACGTTTTCCTTAAAGTAAAACTGTTTCAAGGAGGAACACAACGCTAATCTTTGAAGAGTATTTTCAATAAAAGCAGAGTACAAAGTTCAAAGAAACAGATTACTTATTGATTCAGCCAAAGGTATTGTTTTAATGAAGTATAATTTTAAAAACCAGATGAGGAATTTCTTAATCATATTACAAACAAGCTAAATGTTTTGCACAAGAATAGTTCTTTAGAGAATGACTCACTGCTGATCACATTTAAGATGGTATGTTTCAGGATTTTAAGAAAATAAAATATGTCTATATTCTTGTCAATATCATTTAAATTACAATTACAATTTTTGCACTGACAGATAATGCCCTACACTTTTACTTTCTGTACTACTATGTGGAGGAAGTATTATATTCCACCATAAAATTCGGTGTCGAGATTTCATCGGAAATATGTTTTGAGGCCCCCTGAATAAGAAAAAAAAGTATTTTGAAAAAGGTCCGCGCGCACGCATGCGTGTGTCAGTCTGTGGGCAGCATAAGTCAAAAAACGAGAAGTCGATTAAACACCAAAGTTGCTATTTAAATTCAGTGTTTTTCAAGGATGCGACACGACGATTTTGAAGAAAATTGCTCCACCCTAAACTACCCTTTACATGGACAATTTTGATTTTCTTGAAAATGGCTCTGACGATTTAGATTAAAATGCGATATGTTTGAGATTTTTTTAATAACAGATGATATGTATATTTTGAATTTTCTGACTATAGCCTATGTAGTTCTATTTACTCTGGATTACTTGAATAACTCATAAACCGTAAGAGATAGACCAAATCTTACTATACAAAAAATGTAGATCTCGCTGAAACACAATCTATGTCCAAATAAAATTCTTGTAGAGTGAACCATGTTGGAGGTATTCGTTATTTGTGTCAGTTTCGGAAAGCTTAAATTTTCGTCAAATGCAACATTGTTGTTTTTATGTTAGTCGTGCAAAGGGAACGGAATCTCAAAGCTTTAAAAGATTTGACTATCGCTCAAAGCCTACTGTATTCCGACATTCCCCTTGTACCTACAAGGAAATATGCAATAGGATAATTTCTGCAAATGTTTACCTCAACTAACACGAAGAAGATACAGTTTATAAGAATGGTTAGTACAAGAGTAGAGAAAGTCTTGTGAGTGCAGCACATCAGATTTTTTTACCATTGTGTCCTACATTTCCGAAAAATAATCTGGCTACATACTTATAGTGAACTTCATGGATTTCATCTTGCGCAAATCAACTTGTGAAATATTTTTCTTCGTTGGTTTTTCCATAGCAAAGATGATTATTTATTTAAATAATGACGTGAAGGGGTTTCGCCCTGTTTATTGAAATATGAGTATGAACTTAGGAAATGTATTTTGGCAGTTTTAGAGTACTTAACGCTGAGACTTAGGGCGTAGGGCCAAAAAATCATGTATTCCGGTTTTGTTAGCGATGTAATGTGTAGCTTTAAACTTTTAAACAGAAGTATTTTTAGCAGTTCTTTGATTTCTGGGCATTGGTTTTCCTTGTTCGAAGCGGAAAGCGTAGTTGCTGCCCCAACAGAAATAGCTGGCTCGTTAAAACAGGAAACTGGAATGACGACATGCGTGTTCAGAAGGAAATAAAACATAAACTAGCCTTTGTGTTCATACGGCTTGCTGCCTGCTCTTGCCTGACGCCAGACATAAACTACAATAAAGTTTGTGTCTGTCATTGAACCTGTCATTTCAATGGCGTAGCAGAATAATTTAGAATAAACATTAAAATATAGTTTTATACGTGTTACAATTAGAGCTGCCATAATCCAAGAGCAAAATCAGTGCATAGTCCAAACATTAGCGCCGTCGGCAAAGGAGTTGTCATTAATAAATATGAAACAATTCCTTCGTAACAAAGATATCAGCGTTACGTCAAGGCGTCATTGCGTCATTGGAAGGGGGTTCTCTGTATTTTCTTGTGTACCTGGAACCTGTTCTTGTTGACCTCTGACCAGGTGAGAAGTTCAGAGTCAGCTACAGTGTATTGCAGGGGAAGACAGGTATCGCTGCTGTGACGTCAGCTCACTCAGCTCACATGCTCCCACCAAAGGCCAGTTGGTGTGACGTCACAGCGGGGAAGAGGAAATGGCGTGCTGACTGTTTCAATTACGGAATAGTCACAGATTATAAATATATATATATATATATATATATATATATATATATATATATATATATATATATATATATATCAATTCTAGTTTATGTTTATTTTGCCTGAGCTAGAGGAGAGCTATACAGAGCAATTAGGTGGACATTTTCCAACATTTGCCGTTTCGCTTTTCTTTAACTAGTTTGTCACTGTTATGGCGTAATGTACGGCACATTTGTAACCGAACACTGCATGTTAGATTGTGATCTGACAATATGCTTCGGGATTTTGACTTACAAAGGTTCATAACGGAAAAGAATTGTTCGCACACATACGTAGAGCCAAGCATACATAATACCCGTGCAACAAGGGCATACAACCTTTGGGGAAGGTTCTTATAAAAATCAGCCAAGTCGTCCTTGTGTTTATATTTGTCCTTCAGCAAATCGTCGCAGTGTAAATTTATCAATTCAATTTGTTACCTGCTAGAAACATTGTTAACATCCACTGAATACGGGATCACAAAGATCTGAAACGTAGTTGATAATGTTTCTACATCTTGAAGCCTGGTCTCAAACTAGTGTGAAACACGGGGAACTGAACACAAAACCACAACACACAACACTACACAACGTCAACAAAAACACAAAATAAAAACAAAATTCGCACTAACGCCTTTAAGATCCCTAACACAACAAATAAAAACCCTCAGACTAGGCTGAAGATGGTTCCTCCTAAACAGCCCGGGCATGTTGTAAACATGCCCAAATAACATTTTGCATATTCATTCATGCGCCGCTGATCTAGGCAGCATAGCAATACACCGCTCTCGCCTGACGTCACAGGAACGTACAAGCTGGCTCTTCGTTTAAATACGTCACACGGCCCGAAGTTGTCTTCCCCTGTTGCATGGTTTATGCGTGGCCAACCTCGCGTCCGTTGAAGGAATTTTTTCATCTTTAGTCATTAATGATGAAAATTAGTCCAAAAGTTAACCCTGCCAGCAAAGGAGTCTCATTAAGGAAGACAAGTTAGTTGGCATTAAATAACAAAGCATTAAACACACATTACTAAAAATACACAATTGTGTTGCTACAATTGATCTGTTGTAAATTAAACTATGCACCAGTTATATTTCTATGGGCTTTGAACGGAAGAAAGGAACAAGCTCTGATTCTGAATAAATCTGTGAAAAGCAGTGCAACAAAATTTTATTTTAAAATTCCACGAAATGATGTGAGGAGTAACGGTGGATCGGGTTCAGATTCAGAGGCACTAGAAATAAAGGAACTCGAAGCAGCAAGATTACAGAGAATCGATTATAGTATTGCTTCCGCCCATCCAGCTTTTATTTTCGTACACTCGGGGAGAACATAGCTGGAAAATACAGTTTGTGTTGATATCTGTGTTGAATTTCCAGGTAGAACTCGACCTAACGAAAGTAAACGACACTCGATTTCCTATTAGGTTTATTGACAACGCTTTATATTTGCAAGGCAGAAGGAACATATAACATTTGCAGTCCAAAATATTTCACACAAAGGTTTGCTTGCATTGTGTTGAAATTTTGAGTAAAACAAGTGAGCAAGAAGGCTGACTTCCTTGCGAGTATGAAGGAGAATAACTGTAGGCGAGTTGGAAATCCTGGTAGGTAACTTGTGTCCAAGGTTGCGTATTACAAGGAATGTTACAGGCAAGGTGAAGGTCAGTACATTGTTGCCGTTGATGCTTGAAGCTTTTTCCACATTTATTTTCACATTTCCTGCTTGCGTTATTCTGCGATGGATATGTTATAGGTATTACCGGAGTGACATGGAAGTTAATGTCGAGTTTGCATGAGCATAAAACCTGCCTGTGGTTTATCCGCTTCGGATCATATGTTGACAGTGATTAATGAAAGACGCAAACATCAAACTTGCAGTTTCATTATGAAGCGGATCCGGGGTGAACTGCCTTTCCAACACAACCAATACCAATGGCACATGTAGTAAAATTAGAAGAAGAAAAAAATTTCGGATAAAATCATAATATTTTCGATGCCTAGTATCTTTGTAGAATATACTTCTAAAGGCATTAATCACTACTAAATTATAGTGGTTCATAGAATAGGTCACAAGGGCCCACGATTTCTGGAATCGTTGCAAAAGTTTTGCCAATGTTTGTCCATAAGCGTGGTGATCAATATTCTTTAGCAGATATACAGAACTTTCTTTTTCTTCCTTCCTCTTTAGTTTCTCTACTACGCATAATAAAGTAGAAGTATTATATTCCACCCAAAAATTCGATGTCGAGAAATATATATTTTGAGCCTCTGAATAAAAAAAAGCATTTTTAGAAAAATGTCTCTGTCAGTCTGTGGACAGCATAACTCAAAAACGAAAAGTCGGTTAAAAAACAAAGTTGGTATTTAAGTTTAATGTCTTTCAAGGATGCGACACGAAGATTTTGAAGAAAATAGCCCCATCCTAAACTACTCCTTACATGGAAGATTTTTCGAAAATTTTGATTTTCCTGAAAATGCCTAACGATTTTGATTAAAATGCCATATGTTAAAGATATTTATATGGCAAATGAAAATGTATATTTTGAATTTTCTGGTTCTGTTTACTCTGGATCACTTTTGAATAACTCGTAAACCCTAAGAGATAGACAAAATCTTACTATACAAAAAATTCAGATCTCGCCAAGACACACAGTTTATGTCTAAATACATTTTTTTTGTAGAGTGAACCATTTCGGAGACATTCCTTGTTATTTGTGTCATTTTCGGAAAACTTAAAATTTTCGTGAAATGGAACATCGTGGTTCATTTTTTTATGTTAAGCGTGCAAGGAGAACGGAATCTCAAAGCTTCAAAAGATTTGACTAACGCTCAAAGGCACCTTCAAGGAAGTAAACAATAAGATAATTTCTGCGAATGTTCATCTCAGTTACCACGAAGGAGATACAGGAATAAGAGTTTGTAAGAATGGTTAGTACAAGAGTAGAGAAAGTTATGTGAGTGCAACACATCAGATTTTTTTATAATCTTGGATAAACTTCCTTCTTTGGTTTCAAGACCGGCGATTGGTAGCCATCCAAGGCTTGGGACACACCATCGTGTGAAATCCTTTCTTCACGATGTTTTTGCAATTTTGGATATCATTGGCACCCACTAAATTTATTTGTACAGCAGGAAAAAGAATAATAATAATAATTCAGATTTTTAGATTTTTTAAATTTATTGTTCACATTAGATAATCAATTTAACTATGATAGCAAGAAGGTGACTATAAATATTAACGCCAAATATTAGCTTTTTAGTTTTATTCAATTTACGGTTCCTGAAAAATTCTGCAGTAAATTACGGCAATACGCACTGTACCGTAAAATGCTGTTGTTGAGTTTAAGAAAGATTTACAATTGTGTCGCACGGTGCTGACGCGGTATGTTTCGCCAGCTATAAATAGCGCCCCAAGAAATCGTTGACCTTGATACCTACCCTTCACTACACCTCCCTCTTGGTATTTTCAAACGGCACTTGTCATTAAATTTATCGTGGTTTTTTTTTTTTTTTTTTTTTTTTTTTTTTGTGGCTTATCAAAGTGTTGGGGAGGGTAATTTAATGTACAAGTTTATGACGTCAAAGCGAAAGGTCGTGGTTTCAATGGATAAACAGTTTGATGCTATTTAAGAAGTTCGTTTTGCTTATTACCTATATAACACCGATTATCCGAGTTCTGATAAACGAGGCTTTAGTGTAGTCCGCTATCA
This sequence comes from Tenodera sinensis, assembly GCA_030765045.1. NCBI lineage: Eukaryota > Metazoa > Arthropoda > Insecta > Mantodea > Mantidae > Tenodera > Tenodera sinensis. The sequence continues at coordinate 23,712,164 of CM060972.1, read as the reverse complement.
GCCGCCATCAAATTTTGCGGCTACCATAAGTGCAAATTGATGTTCTCGAAATGGTGCGTTTTCTGTATTAACACACTCATGCCAAGGCAGTCTTTGTTTCTTGGGTTCAACTACTTGAAACAGCTGCTAAATAAAACTGCTTTCGTTACTCCAGAAAAAATAATTTCTGTATTTGGTGCCAGTGTTAAGCTGACCCTGTGGACCAAATGCGAATCTAGCGGAAGAAATACTCGCACCACAAGACCTTCGTCTTCAAAATGATTTCGTGCATAGCTTGACCTTCACAGAGTGTTCTTGGGATTGTTTGCCGTACCGAAATATAAGGCCATAAGCGTATTCTTTGTTGCACCTCTTTAGATGTAGTTGTCTAAATAATGTGTTCAAATGCTTGTAAATATTAATGTAATGTTTTCTTTTCAGGTAAGTCATCAGACAAGATATTTCAGACGTGCAGGGTTCTCGAGCATCAAAGAGTGAGTTAATCCATGACTTTTTTTCTAACTCAGGTGTAAAAGGCATGTAGACATCTAAGAGTTTGAGTAGATCTCCAATGTAATTTAAATTTACCTGCAAATGTTCTCTTGTATTAGCATGTGATTGCTATTACCTTTAAACAAGACTCTCAAACAAGGAAGCTTAATTGTAGCTGAGGAAAACATTTAGTGTGGCCGGATCTCTTTCATATTATATGTATTCAGTATATGAGGGGCACTTTAAGCCTTGGCAATAACGTTGTAGGTGCCATCTGGCGTTTGTTTACAGTGATTTGAAAATTGTGTCTCAGCGAAGAAATGGAACTAAATTAACTCATGAAAATGAAGTGATGATTTATTATGACTGTGGACGTGGATTGTCAAGACCAGTGCATTGGTCTACTTTTACATTGACGACGAAGCTCCATCGTTTGCCATTGTGGCACGAGTTTAATCGTGGCCGCCGTTCGCTCAGTGACGAAATTCGTGAAGGTCGTTTCACATAGGTTCTTGTGCTAGAAGACATTGATGCTGTGCAAAAACTGATAATGCAAGATCGTAATGCGACATACTGTGATACAGAGAGAACCATAGGGACTTTTTCCACTATTATATAGGATTGTTATTGGTGATGAATCATGGATCTATGCGCATGACCCAAAACGTAAACAGTAGTCGACTGTATGGATGTTTCAAGACGAACAAAATTCAACAAAAATTGTTTGCGCTCGAAGCACTTCGAAACAATTGGTCTTCTGTTTTTTTCCCTCCATTTTCACGTGGCAACAGTATCTTTAGACAAATGTAAACTACGCTGTCAATTGCTAGGATCACATCAGTGTCGCCGGTGTGTCGGAATTTCGTCCCGCAGAAGTTCTTTTAGATGCCAGTTAGTTCTGAATGGATACAAGTATTCAGTGAAATTCGGAAAACATACAAATACCGTGGGATTGTTCTTTTTTTCATGACAATGCAATCGCTCACACATCTCGTCTAACAACCAACTATTTGAACACTCAAAAAATCTAATTGATGGTTCATGCGCCGCGCAGACTTGATTTTGCACCCAATGATCAAGCTTCAAGAATAAAATGCGTGGACAGCAATTTTCGTCAGCAGAAGAAGCCGTTGATGGGTTCAAAAACCATGTTTTGAAGGTGTCTCAAGCAGATTGGACAAAATGCTGTGAGAAATTGTTCAAATGCATGCAATATTTCGAAACACAGTAAAGCAATTTTCAATGACAAATTATTATTATTATTATTATTATTATTATTATTATTATTATTATTATTATTAACAGCGAATTTCTCTTATTGTGAGTAACAAGAAAGTCTAATACCAAAAAGCTAAAAAGTTTATAGTTTTCTAGAAAAAAAAATATTTTTATCATAAAAATTTATCTTCTGGCTGAATTACTATTGATTTAAGGTTCTTGATTTATGGGTATACTCATAGAAAACAGTAAACTGCAGCTTCTTCCTTTGGCGTACTTAAATAGATTCAACGGTTTTTGTGTAAATTAAATTTAAAGAATCCAGGATTTGTTGCCTTCTTAATTGTGGTAGAACTGGCAACTTCGCATCGGCTGTGTTTACTTTCGTCGCATATCGGTACAGATCGCGTGGAATGTTTAATTACTCGCATGCAATTGTTTTTTGTCACCTCCTTCAGTCTGCCGGATTATTTCACCTCCATACTGTATATAAATAGTGGCCCTCGTGTCTCACTGGTTCACTGTTTGGCATTCTGTATATTCATTTGTTAGTATGCATATAACGTTACCCGTGTGTTCATGATTGCTATGATGATGACTAGTGTGTTGAGCATCATTTAGGACATTGGTCTTCAAACAGCGGACCGTCGACACAAATAGTTTGGCCCTCCGAAGATGTACTCTGCAACAAGCAACCTGCCTGACATTGACAGCAAATGTTTTGTTTAATTTTCCAGCATTTACTAAGTAGCATATTCGTCCCCAAACAGCTGTTGCTTATGCTCGTTCTAAATTGCCTTTTCTTATTTTCAATGCCACTAGCATTTGTTGTACTAGTGATGAATATCAGCTGTGATATTTGAGCCCACAATCTTATTCCCACATCCTTTCTCATTCATTCGCATGCTCCACCCATCCGGTAAAATAAAATTATAGTAGAACCAAGAAAAGAAAAGCGAAAGCAGGAATGAATTCTTTAACAGAGCAATGTTTTCATGAGATTCGACTCAGGTTTTCAGAGGACTGTCAGCAATATGTAATGATTATTATTGAAGATGAAATCCTTCCCATTTCCTGAAAGCAGTTATTGAATTTCATACGTAAAAGTTGTTTTGGGATGTGGTCTTTCAAACCATTTTCCTCCCCATCTTTCCGCGGCCGCTCCTTGGCGTTATTTCCTGTTGCCGCTGCAGTCTTCCGTCCTTGTCCTTTGTTTCTTGGTGCACGGCTTCCTGTGTCTTCCCTCGCAGCTGCTGGCCGAACATCGTTGCGCTTCGGCCAAGTTCGGGAGTGCTCGGCGGAGTGCCAAGTCGTGGCTGTGCGTTGATGCGATGGCGGCAGGCGTGACGTCTCCGCTTGTTGCCGCGGGTGTTGGGGGGGAACTGCGGAAGGGACAAGCAGTCAAGGGCAGAAGCTCCCGGCCCTGCATGGCATGCCACTCCGGTCTGGTGGAATATTCTCTGTAGCTGCACTGTTAGTGTTTACATTTCTAGCGTATTTTTCAGAGAGAAAAATAGGTTACTTTCTTCACTCTATATATACAACAAATGAATGTATGATTGTCCTCTATGCGCCACTAAACCGCTTGACCGATCACTTGAAAATTCGGCACGTACTATATTGTTTTTTTATGGAGAAGGTTTGTCTCGATCCCTTTTATTATACAACGTAACGTTTTCTCTATTAGCTTTTTTTTTTTTTTTTTAACTGATATATACACATATCCTTCCATACTTACACTTCAATATACAATATATACCTACTATTTTTTGACTGAAATGGAAATACCACACATTACATTCACACGGTGGTCTAACACTTTTCTTTTACGAAACACGATCACATTTCTTTCTGTTTGCCCATCAGCATTCAAGGCATTACATTCACGCAATTTTCTCTAAACTTTTTTCTTTTATGAAACAATCACATTTCTTTCTCTACTCTCTCTTCTACAAACAATTCATACCATTTTCAATATGTTTGAAATTCAAATGAAACATATTACATTCACATGATTATCTTTACTCACAATTCTTGTACGAAACACATTCACATTTCTTTCTCTACTTCCTCTTCTACAAGAATTCGTTCAATTTTCTATATGAATGATTGGCATAGAATTGTAAGGTCTTACACTCACACAGCTTTCTCTACTTGCTTTTCTTCCTGTGGTATTTGAGGTAGTGCTTTTGCATATTTTTCCCGGTGCTTTTATTTTATTTTGGTTTCTTTATATTATCCAACAATTGTAGTTATAGAGATGAAGTCAGACCACGAGGTATTATCAGGTAGTTTGTTGTAAAACATGTTTATTATTCTAGTATTTTATCAGCTGCTGAACTCTAAAGAAAACAGTTGTTTAACTGTTTTGAGTTTATCAAAGTTGTCCTTTTCCTCACGTTGAGGAAGTACATTTTCTCAATGTAACCACCAACACAATATTGCACTCTGTTTTGGGAGAATATATAAAATAACTCGTTTGTGGTATCAAGTTAGGTCGAAAGTGTCTCTTCATCGTTTTCCAAAGAAGGAATTAATGATGAGGAAGCATTAATGTTTGTGCCATGTGTTAGCGACACAGCCAATCATTGATACCTCAGCGCTTTTAATAATTCTGAAATTCTTAGCAGCGGAGAAAAAAGTATGCAACATGTCTAAAAGCTTCGTTTTGCATTTAGCGCTCATGCACAGCACGTTCTAAAAGTTTCTCACCACATGAAGAAAGAAATAGACGGGGGGAAACTCTGAACTTCTTACAAAAATAATTATTTCCATTATTTAATAGAAATTCTTTCAACACACATTTTGTGGTGCCTCACTAAGCACATACAGAGATTTAAAGGCTCGCGTTGCAAATTAGGGAGGGGAAAAAAAGGATTTTCTTACAATCACACGAATATTTAACCCTCCATAGTTTATTTTCATGTTTATTTTGCAAATTATTTTTGAAGGGTAATTTATTTTTTATTTCCTCTTGGTGTTCATGTAGGGCGCTAGGATAAGTTACATGTTTAACAATCTTATGTGATTTGTATGACTTTCTCTACTCACTATCGTTTATTTCTATAACGAACTATTCTTAGGAAAGATTACTTTCCTACTTCATGCTGATATTAACATCTGCAGTCAATACACGTTTCGTTGTTGCTACAGGGGGATAGAAAAATCGAATAGATAGTCAAATGTTCAAAAGCCTTGAAATGCTGGCTTTGAATTTCTAGTCGTTTCTGTGCGAGAAACAACTGAACAGCGACAGCATTAAGAGCAAGGTATTAAGAAGCAAATAGTAACGCACATAGCAAAATGTTTGATAGTACTATTGGAATTAAATTATGTGTTTTAAAGAATGCCCTTTGTGTAACAAGTTTTTGTCTCATGTTTGACGCATTATGCCACATTGTTTAAGTTCTTCCGAATGAAGAGGACTTAACAGGGATATTTCTAAAAAATTTAAAACTTCCGGTTTATTTCTTATGTCGATATGAATACAGTCCTTTCTCTAATAGTTCTGCTGGATTTAGGGGTCTCAAAAATGTATTTCTAGGAAAACGCGGAATCAAATTTTTAAGTGAAGTACAATATTTCCTCTAACAATGTGGTAGAGAAAGTTTATTTAAGGGGGAAACAACAGTTTCCTATATTATCGAGAAATTGTGCATTCTGTGCTTGAGTGAACAAAAGAATGGACATAATACGACAAATGTAGCTCGAATACGACAAAATGTAAAATAAAAACAGCAAACTTGTAAATTTCTAAAGCTTAAAAAAAGAAAATTACATATTTTAAGAAGTTTCTGATATTTCTCTCCAATGCTTTGTCTTATAGTTTCCCATTTATACAAAATTCTCTAAAATCCATTAATGATATTCTCAGAAAATTTATGATATACTTTTTATTCATGTCAGTATCGCCACAAGGACAGACAGAGTCGCGAGGGTGGAAGGGGGGCCGTATCCCCGCCCTTCGAAATTAATGAATTTGATGTGCAGTCAAATGCTATTACACTATTGTTTTAATTTTGATGTAACAAACAATTTTTATTTAGCACAAATTAATAAGGTTATCCGCAGCAAATACTATAATTTTTGATAACAGAACAATGAATCAATAGATCCATCTCACTTGCTCTTCCTTTAGAACTGATTCTGATTTGCGTTGTGAATTTTCTCCTTGAGTTTAAGATTCTTTGAATGACCTTTTTGGAGTTTCTATCTTTAAGTTGTTATAAGAGTTACCCACTTTTTGATAAAACACACTGGGTAAAACTTAATTCACAGCCTCTCACAACACGCGTGCTTCCTCCTTGGCCAGGGATAAATGCAAAGCAATAATTGGTCTCAGGTAATACTGTAGCCCTCTGCCGAGAAAACTCCGCGTGGTCTTCAGCTGTCTGGAGGGAAAGGGGAGACAGCACCACATGCCAGCTCAGGATGACATCGTAAATGAATTTACTATCTTTGTCTTTGTCCCTTAACGTGCAATCGCGCTGTGGATTGGGCAGCTTCTTAGTAGAATGTAAACAGAGTGACACCACCAGTTCTAAAAGTATTGTCCACAATGCAGCTACAATATTATCTCGTGTAGTTTCTTGAGTCTGATGAACATAATTCATTGGTGATATTATTCAAAGTTTGATAATAATTGTATTGCTTTATGTGGTAATATAATGTATTATTGATGCTCTTTCGAATAATATCTATTGTACTGGGAAAGAAAAGACAAGTTGCTTTTGAAGCTGGCTTAAGGGCACATATGACTGAGTTTTGACGATTTTTTGTAAAAAATTGAATTTTTTTATTTTAGCGTTAAAAAATATTACAATCTTTCCTCTATCATATGCATCCATTATTTTTTTCAGTTCCGTCATTTTTAAAGCTAACAGAAGCCATCCTTTAACTTTATGTGCGTGATATTTAAATGTCCATATATGCCCTTGTTTACGATATAACTGTTACTGTGCCATTTCACTCCTATTTTGAACTTGCTAATGATTGGCTACTGCCATTTGTAATGTAATTGAAAATATCATCTGAAGAAAGAAACAAGAGGTCTGAGGGGGAGACATAGGTCCAGGGCAATTCTGAGCTCAGTTTATTTTCTTTTGCCTTTTTCTCAGTTTGCAATTTTTCAGCATGTTGCTCTATACAAAATGATCCTTGCGGAGCATTTCTTATCAGAATGACTTAAAACTTGCACAGTGTGTAGTAATATGTACTATAAATAAAAATTGTATTGGGTTTTGATATCAGATGGATTTTAGTGTGTTTTTTATCCTTCAGAACAGGCTGTTACACCATATTTTTTTTAAAAAGTATGAAATATAAATATTTACATTTTTCTGTAAGCCAAACAAATAACCAGATATAAAAACCCAATTCAAGTCTAATTTATCCTTGTTTAAAGTGCATCTCTACAAAATTTTAGAATGATTAGATGAAAACATTGTCGCAAGGGACTTTTTAAGTGCGACTATTAATTTATTTAAATAATTTGCAATATTTCTTGAACCAAGCAATATACAGAGTTGAAACTTTGCGCAGCATAATATGGTTACAATATAAATATGCACACAAAATTTCATCACAATTGATTAAAAGATGTAGAAGTTGGAAAATTCAGTCATATGTACCCTTTAAGTCGTCAGCGCGAGAGGAAAAAATCTGATGTGTTGCACTCACATCACTTTCTCTACTCTTGTACTAACCATTCTTACAAACTTTTATTACTGTATCTTCTTCGTGTTGGTTGAGATAATTTCCTTGTAGGTGCAAGGGGAATATGGGAATACAGTAGGCTTTGAGTGATAGTCAAATGTTTTAAAGCTTTCAAATTCCGTTCTCTTTGCACAGTTAACGTATAAAAAATGAATGATGGTGTTCCATTTGACGGAAGTATGCTTTCCAAAACTCACACAAATAACAAGAAATACCTCTGAAATGGTTAAGTCTATAAACAATTATTTAGACATAAATTGTGTGTTTCAGCAAGATCTACATTTTTTTACAGTAAGATTTGGTCTATCTCTTACAGTTTACCAGGTACGCAAAAGTCATCCGGAATAAATAGAACTACATGGGTTATAGCCAGAAAATTCAAGATATATACATTTCATTTGCCATAAAAATTTCTCAAACACATGTTATTTTAATCAAAATGTTTAGAGCCATTTTCAAGAAAATAAACATTTTCGAAAAAATGTGTATGTAAAGAGTAGTTCAAGGTGGAGGAATTTTCCTCAAATTCTTCTGTCGCATCCTTGATAAACATTAAACTTAAATACCATCTTTGGTTTTTAACCGATTTTTCGTTTTTGAGCTATGCCGTCCACAGTAACCACATGGACTTAAAAATGATGTTTTTTTATTCAGCGGGCCTCAAAACATATATTTCCGGTGAAATCTCGACATCAAATTTTTGGGTGGAGTACAATAGTTCCTCTACTATACGTAGTAGAGAAAGTAAAAATAATAGAGCGTTATCTCAAGTTGAGTTGTGACAATCACAAGGTCATAGCTAAACTCTTGGGTCCCATAACAGTGCATTAAATTCATCGTGCAACGTCAATATCTAAGCATTGCTAGCACTTTTGTAGCTAAGAAACCTTTTTAATTGTTGTCTAGCCACAATCTTTCTCAGACAACGCTAGAGTTGTCTGTCACATTCTCGTAACACAGTATACCTACTTCTAAATATATTATAACGATCATTTTGGACATTCTTGCATTGCGAAGTTTGGCTTCAGAATAGCTTGGTAAAGTGAACACTACTTTATGGTTCCCAATAGCTTTCACTGCAAATCAGGTTCGGCCTGCGAGGGCACTGTATTATTTCCCTCTGCGTTTGTGGTGGTGTTTTTAGTTTTATTTGCTCTTAATGGGTGTGTTACATGCACACGAATTGATTTTAACACATGTTTATTGGTTAGCCTGTAGGGACCTCTTATGTTAGAGAACAGGAATGGTTAATTTCCGTTAGTGAATATTCCATCTACTGATTATTTTACTCTTTCCTCATGTCTGGAACTAAACGCTTTTGGCTTGTAGGTCTGCTGGCTATTAACTTTATAGCCGATAAAGAGCAGCATTGTTAAAACGCCAATACCACAGTTTTTCTGTTAACGGAATATAAAACACAATGAAAATATTTAAGTAAACGGAAATACATAATCATCAGTTTGCGCTTACGAGCCTTCGCTCGTCCTTGAACTCTTTGCATTCGTAAACTAGGATTATTTATTTTAATCGGCCCTTATCGCTAAATGACTCGCGAAGTGGGACTTAGCACCTCGACCGAAAGGTGATCTTTTTTGACTGGGCACCTCCCGGGAGGATGGATGAGGCGAATGGATTCTAAGAGCGGCCGGAACGTTGTCACGATAAAGCAAAGGGCAGGGTCTGTAAATTTTCACAGTTAGCTCCCCGGCTTAGTTTTCCTCCCACCCTCGGGTTTGTACCATTCCATGGGTGCCCCGAAACCAGTAGTGTCGCCTTCCAATCCAGGAGACATTTCCAGAGCGCATTCGTTACCCCTGCCGACGCTCGCCGACGCTTCCAACCCTGAAAGAAACCTAACGGGATGAAGGGTGAAATGAAACGATTAATGTAACGAAATGGAGGATATGGAAACTTTTCCAGCATTCGTCTGGCGACCTGGGGAAACCTCTGAAAAAACCCTGTGTCCCGAAACACTTAGGATGAAGTTTAATGTAGAAAACTGTCTTAAATTCCCACAGAGACTGGCAGCCATTCCCATTCAAGTGATTTAATCGTTATATTCCCATTGCCGGTATACTAGCCCCCACCCATTTTCACTGTGCCTTTTTTTATATCGTTCAGTTTTTCTGCTCAATATTAGTAAATTCTCTACCAATTTCTATTCCCACATTTTCCCTTCCGTTTCTCTCTGCTTCGCTTGTAACAGAATTGTTTAATACAAATTTTATATACAGTAGAGAATTGAAATTTGAATTGTGATGGAACTTGCGCAGCTGCCTAACTGGGTTCGATTCCTCCGTGAACTTAAACCCACGAACGTGGTTTAGCTCGTTTAAGTAAATACATAAGAGTGATAAGTAGCTGCTAAGTGGACCAGAAAATTAAGTTATTCCGTATTTCTATTCACTTAAAATGGGAGCAAGTAAATACTTGCCAACAGGTTTTTGAAGGTATTCACTTTCTCTGCTACGTATCGTAAGTAGGGGAAGTATTGTATTCGACCCAAAATTTCGATTTCAAAATTTCACCGGAAATGTGTTTTGAGGCTCACTGAATCCAGAAACAGCAACTTTAGAAAAAAGCCCGAGTGTCTGTGAAGAGCTCGTAAACGAAAAGTGGGTTAAAAACCAAAATTGGCATTTAAGTTTAATATGTTTCAAGGATGCGACACAGATTTTGAGGTTTTTTTTCCTATCATTACCTGATTACCCTCTTCTTATACCTATATGACGGTCAGACGCCTATCGGTTAGCACAGGAACCTGTGGACCAGCCTGAAGACCTGGAAGCGGGTGGTCAGCCCAGCATCAGGTGAATATCACATGCAGGTCACTGAGATCGACCCCGGCCCTCCTAGGTGGTGGGCAACCCCTCGGCCACGGTGCCGCCGAAGAAAATTCCTCAACCCTAAGGTGGAAAATTTTTCGAAAATTTTGATTTTCTCAAAAGTGGCTCCAGCATTTTGATTAAAATGCCAGTTATTTAAGATATTTTTATGATGAATGAAATGTATATTTTGAATTTTCTGACTATAGCCTATGTAGTCCTGTTTCCTCTGGACGACTTTTGCACAGCTGGGTAAACCGTAAGAGATAGAGAAAAGCACACCAGTTAAGTCTAAATGCATTTTTGTGGGGTGAACCATTTCGGGGATATTACTTGTTATTTGTGCGAGTTTAGCAATGTTTAAATATTTCTCAAATGGAAGGTCGTTATTCACATTATCTGTTTGGCCGTGCAAAGAGAACGGAATTTCAAAGGTTTAAAAGATTTGAGTATCGCTCAAAGCCTACTATATTCCCATATTGCCCTTGCATCTATAAGAATCTCAGCAAAAAGAAAATTCTGCAAATGGTTATCTTGACTAACAAGATAAAGGAACAGAAGTGTTTAAAAATAGTACAGTAGTAGAGAAAGGCCTGTGAGTGCAACACATCTGATTTTTATTCACCTTATGCCTTTATTTTCTAGCGTGTTATGGTGGAACTCCGAATTTAATGTGAAACCAGATAAAGCTGGATTTCCTTTCTTCAAAAGCAGTGTTATGCAATTACCGGCTTAAGGTGCTAGTTCAGAGTTGCCATACAGTTCTTTGTTTCAAGTGCCGTTTAAAGCCTTCAACTGTTCCTTACCGAATTTGCAATGTTAAACGTTGCGTGCAACATGCCTGCAGTAACCCTTTGGGTGAATATGGCTTCCCTCCTGTGGTGATACCTACGGTAAAGAATCAACAAGTAAGAATTAGTAGTCGGCGTGTGGGGATTGTTATAAGAAACAGCATTATTAAGAGAGGGTTACCTTTTTTTTAAACAAAAGCTAAATTGTACAAATAACATTTTCCCCCCATATAGGTTATATTTGCGATAATTCCATCTGTGAGGTTGCATTAGTAGTGCATGGTAAAGCTACGGCCATAGTTGGTATTACTACGTCCGTTATGTTGCCACAGAAGCCCTTGGTTCTGAACCCGTTGTAGAGATGCCAACGGATTGATTTAAACAAGATTGTGTTTGGGCGCCATATTAATTAATTAAACTGCAGACGCCATTGTATTGCTCGTGTTTACTTGATTTTATCTTGAATAATAATGCTTTTATTATGTTTGTAGCAGTACTGCTTTTCGGTATGTCATCCGATGTTTGGTGTAATGTCGGCCATATTGAAACTTGAACTGTCTATAAGGTGTTTTCTCAATAGCATATACCGAGTCAGAGTTTGCTATAATACCAGGCCTTAACGACATTCAAAAAGTCAACTGGTTTTAATTATTTTTGGTTATGATTACATATTTATTAATAAAAATATTTCCCGGTGCCATACAGTTATCCTAGAACTTTACAAAACATCTGCCGTTCATGGTCGTTCGTATGAAGAGCCTGAAGAATTTGTATCCAATATGATCGGATGCACCGATGCAGAAATGAGAAATGAGCAGCTTTGGAGCTGTTAATGAAAGCACCGTGGACATTCGCAATGTTTTCTTCACATGTTGCAAGAATACGCCGACCTGATCTTATCCTCTCTTTTACGGATCCTGTTTCCTGAAACTGTACACCAACTGAAAGGATGGTCTTCATGTTAGTTACCTGGCACCGTCCACTGTCGTCGGAACAAACACTCAGTTCCAGCAACAAGTTTCCCGATCTCAAACCAGGCAGCGATTTTTCTTGGTTGTAGTAAAGTTAATCGAGTACGCGGCATCTTGTTTCTCCACTCCACGCCTTTAAACAAAACAAAAAACAAACGACAACAAAAGAAGGACTATAAAGCAGCCATTTTCCTTGCACAAAAAACGTTACTTAGTGGGCTTTGGCGGAACTGAATCGACTGTACGGCACCGGGATGTTTTTATTAATAAATGTGTACAACATACCCAAAAATAAAATTCGGTTCATTTTCCCCAATGCCCAGTTACTTATGAAAGACCCGGTATATAACTAAATCACGGAAGTTGCTCAGATATTGCATTGACAAGGTTAGGTTACTTCGGTGGTTGAAGACTTAATAATATTTTGGGCAGATTTCAGGATACATTGTTACTCGTATTAAAACATGTTCCATATAGTTAAGATGTTTCGGTGGGCCCAAATGACCTAGCTGTCGACGGGCCCTTAAACACCACCACTGTTTCGGTGCGTAAGGTTAGACGTCAGAATTTATTTTATAGAGTATTTGGCATCGTGCAACAGCAATGATGCTTAGACGTATCCTAAGGAAACATTTATCGATCTGTACTACAAAAGCTTTCATCGAACATGTAATGCTAACAGAAGGGACGAAGAAAATGCAATGGCAGTATAGACTTCTACACCATTGTTTGCCCTACAGTATTTCGTTCACTTTTTCTGGCCCAAATCGAGAGGTTTGGAAGACTACCGAAATGAAATTGTCTGTCGCAGTCTTACAGCCATAACACTTCATTTGGGAACTTCATGGTCAAAATATATATAGTAAAGAGGTAAAAAGTCAGATTTTTTGCACCCACATGAATTTCTCTACTCTATCTTCATGCTAGTTCAGATAAACATTTGCACAAAACAACTTATTGCTTATTTCCTTGTAGATGGAAGGGAAATATGAAAATACAGCTTTGAACGATGTCATATCTTCTAAAGCTGGTCGCAGTATGAATTCTTTGAAATTTCGTTCTTTTTGCACCTCCAATGGATAAAGATTTGAATAACGACCTTCCATTTGAGAAAAGTATAAATATTGCAAAACTCGCACAAAAGACAAGGAATGTCTCCACAACCATGCACAATGGTGAATGGTTAAAAAAAGTGTGTTTTAACGAGATCTACATTTTTATATAGTAAGATTTGGTCTATCTCTTACGGTTTACCAGTTATGGTGCTAAAGTCATCAAGAGTAAACAGGACTACCTGGGCTATACCCAGAAAATTCATAATGTGCATTTTATGTGCCATAAAAATAATTTAAATATATGGCATTTTAACCAAAATAGTCATTTTTGAGAAAATCAATTTTCGAATAAATTTCCATATGAAGGGAGTTCAGGGCGGAGGAATTTTCTTCCTGTCGCATCCTTGAAAGACAAACTTAAATAGCAACTACTTTTCGTTTTCGAGGTAGTTTTCTTTTATTACTTTCTCTACTGATAAGTAGGGGAAGTTATTGTATTCCACCCAAAAATTCGATGTCGAGATTTCACCGGAAATACATGTTTTGAGGCCTCCTGAATCCAAAAAAGGCATTTTTAGAAAAAGGTCCGTGTGTGTGTCTGTGTGTCTGTCAGTCTGTCAGTCCCTGGGCAGCATAACTCAAAAACGAAAAGTCGGTTAGAAACCAAAGTTGGTATTTTAGTTTAATGTCTTTCAAGGATGCGACACGAAGATTTTGAAGAAAATAGCCCCACCCTAAACTGCCCTTTACATGGACATTTTTTGGAAAATTTTGATTTTATTGAAAATGGCTCTAACGATTTTGATTAAAATGTCACATGTTTGAGATATTTTTATGACAAATGAAATGTATATCTTGAATTTTCTGGCTATAGCTCATGTAGTCGTATTTACTCTGGACGAATTTTGCATAACTGGTAAACCGTTAGAGATAGACAAAATCTTGCTGTACAAAAACTGTAGATCTTGCTAAAATACACAATTTATGTCTCAATAAAATTTCTTGTAGGATGAACCATTTCGGAGATATTCCTTGTTATGTGTGGGAGTTTCAGAAAACAGAGCTTTAGCGAAATGCAACAACGTTGTTCATTTTTTTATATGTTAATCATGCAAACAGAACGGAATCTCAAAGGTCAAAAAGATTTGACTGTCGCACAAAGCCTGCTGTATTCTAATATCATCCTTGCACCTACAAGGAAATAAGCAATAAGATAATTTGTACGAATGTTTATCTTAACTAACATGGAGATATAGGAATAAGCGTTTGTAAGAATGGTTAGTGCAAGAGTAGAGAAAGTCATGTGAGTGCAACACATCAGATTTTTTTTTTTATTTATATTCTTTTTTATTCAGGGGTCTGAATCCATATATTTCCGGTGAAATCTCGACATCGAATTTTTGGGTTGAATACAACAGTTCCCCCTACTTACTATACGTAGTAGAGAAAGTAAAAATTGGAGTGTGTGTGTGTGTGTATATGTATATATATATATATATATATATATATATATATATATATATATATATATATATATATATGGGTTTCACCTAAGGTTTGACCGTAAATAGTTTAACCTATTCAAGAATTCTTGAAGATATGACGGGACATCAATGTACTTGTTAGTAGAAGGATTGCGCTGGCAGGGCATTGGCGAGTTTGAATAGACTTCGTGAAATCTCTGGCGAGTTTTGCAGTCGCCCGTGACGCCTTGCTTGAACTACCGTCAACCCGCATAGCAAGGTATCAGAGAAAGGTTAGATGAATTTGTTTGGGTGGAGTGATCAGGGTGCGTTATCGCATACTAATCAGGGTCATCGCCACAAATAAACGAGTGTACTCCAGTAGGTTCGCACGTCGTTAAGGCTGTGAGTGATGTTTGGCAACGCAGCACTCGCTCTGTCACTTTTTAACATTGGATGTTTCCTGTCATTAGTTTCAGCTGGTTGGAAAAGACTGGACGTTGCCAGATCTATTCTACCGCCTATTTGTATTAGTTTTAATAGCTGCTGCACAACCCATTTAAAAAGCATGAGGTCGCAATACAATATTGCTTTCAAGTGAGCGTCTGCGTACGAGGATTCCCCCTCTCTCTTCCCCTACCGCGCCATTCTCTTTTCGCTGACGATCTGAGAATAGGATATACGCGGGCTCCTATAGCAAACGTGCATTGGCTTCTGCGTTATCCCATAGATATTTCTTGGCCACATATTTCTCCCAAATTTCGGGCATAAAAGTCGGAGATATTCGTACATAGTTCTCTTTCCCCTCTCTCTTATATATGAATGTGTGTTTGTCCTCTGTGCTCCTAAAACGCTTGACTTACCATGATTTGACTTACTCGAAAAAATAAATCGCTGAAAACTAAAATATATCAATTAAGACTGTAACAAACACTTCTGCCTACTTGCATGAGTATAACGGGACTTTTCCAAAGCCACAAATGCCAATTCATATTTTTAAATGTGTGTGTATATGCATGTTAATTTTATGGCAACGTGGGTATGCAACTTGGTAGATCACATTCACGGTTTTTTTTTTTTTTTTTTTTTTTTTTTTTTTAATGTGAAGATTTTAATTCAAGGTATATATATTTTTGGCGGAAATCTGAATATACAATTCCCTGGTGAAATCCAATGCCTTCGCTACCAATGCAGTATGCAAATGTTAGAAAAATGCCCACGCGCGTCTTGACAGCATAAGACAAAAACAAAAAGTAGTTTAAATAGCAAAGTTGTTGTTTAACTTGAGGATACTCCAGAGATGCGGGGAAAAAGATTTTCAAGAAAATTCCCTACGCAAAAATAACCCTTTACCTGGAAAAATTTGGAAATTAAAAACTGGCTTACACGATTTTGAACACCATATGTTCTAACAAATGAAATGTATATCTTCAATTCGTTTCAAAATAGCCTCAGAAATCTTCATTCTGGTTGGCTTTTGCAGAAGTGGTAAATTGTAAGAAATGGACAGTGTCTGTACAAAAATTCTGATGTGTTGCACTCACATGACTTTCTCTACTTTTGTACTAACCATTCTTACAAAACCTTATTCCTATATCTTCTTCGTGTTAGTTGAGATAAACATTTGCTTATTTCCTTGTAGGTGCAAAGAGAATATTATATACAGTAGACTGAGCGATAGTCAAATCTTCCAAAACTTTGAGATTCCGTTGTCTTTGCACGGTTAACATATTAAAAAATGACCAATGGTGTTGCATTTGACGAAAGTGACACAAGTAACAAGGAATATCTCCGAAATGGTTCATTCTACCAAAAAAAAAAAAAAAAAAAAAAAAATGTTTTAGCGAGATCTACATTTTTGTGTAGTAAGATTTTGTCTTATCTCCTATGGTGTACGAGTTATTCAAAAGTCATCCAGAGTAAACAGGACTACAGCCAGAAAATTCAAAATATAAATTTTGTCATAAAAATCACAGGCCATTTTAGTCAAAATCGTTAGCCATTTTCAAGAAAATCAAAATATTCGAAAAATTTTTCATGTAAAAAGTAGTTAAGGGTGAAGCAATTTTCTTCAAAATCTTCGTGTCGCATCCTTGAAAGACATTAAACTTAAATATCAACTTCGGTTTTTAAACGACTTTTCGTTTTCGAGTTACGCTGCCCACCGGCTGAGACACGCGCGCGCGTGCCTTTTTCTAAAAATGCTTATTTATTACTTTCTCTACTGGTTTTTTTATTCAGATGGCCTCAAAACATATTACCGATGAAATCTCGACATCGAATTTTTGGGTGGAATACAGTGCGTCCGCTAGTAGAGAAAGAAGTGTAAATCACACAGGTAGGAAGTTAACCATTTTCGATAATATTTCTTCTTATTGGTTTGGATTTTCAATTGTTATATTACTGGCCATGCAAAGAGTAGCATGTCAAAGTCATCACCTAGAGACCGACTCTTAACAGATTTTACTATCGCATGAGCCTACTTTATCCCCCTATTCCCATTGTGCCATCATCTGGATTAATATGGAGTGGATAGTAGAGTATGCGTTTTCAAGAATAGTTCGTACAAGAGTTAGTAAACAAAAACTTGGGAGTGGACATATCAAGATTGTTTATTTATATCGGGAATCAAATGTTAAACATCTGAATAATGTTTTACTTATACATACATGTTAATGGTGGTTCAGTAGTGTTTTTAACAAAAAAGATTTATAACTCCGAAACTATCAATTCCAGCAATCTGAAACCTAAGTAGCTGTATTAGTATGCCATGGAACATTTGTTTGTCAAAGATGAAGCTTCTAAAAACTGTAGAAAGTAGAAATTTCATCTTGTTTCCGAAATTAGACCTCTATTGGCATTCATTTCTGTAGAAGAAAGAAGACAGGGGGACAGACAGAAAAATGTTTTAAATGTCTATTCCTCAGTGTTTTGGTGTTTAGCACATTAGCCTTCAAATTGAAAGATTCTGGGTTGACATTTCTCTTTAGCCAGAATTATTCCCTAAGCTTTCCTAGAATCTTTTTATAGATTTTGCTTAATCTGTGTAAAGCAAAATCAAACGTAATACCAACACATACATTACAGCTGTAAACAGATGAGCATTGCTCGTGTTCCAAAGGTAAAAATCCACAGCTAAACCCTACGTTAAAGGCGCGTATAAATTGAGCAAATAAAAGAAATGTGTTTGTTAGGATTTTCGTGAGTTTAGTGCGGACCTTGAATCGTAAATTAGTTGCCAATTGCGTAATTAGCATGCGCTTTGGAACTTAATATTTTAAGTAATTATAACTAGATGTAAATGTTTAATCTGGTTTCGAAGGCCACATAACTGGCCGATATACTGACCACGTCCCGCCTCTAGTACTGCACCCCAATGCTGGAAAATAATTTTATTCCATTTATCCCGAAGAAATGTCCCTTGTAAGGGAGGTACCCTATTCCAGGTGATCATATTTAATTAGTAGGTAAATATTGGTAGTGTTTCTTTATGGGAATTTATTTTTGTCCTCGTGTTTTAATTCTGCGTGAAAATAATTATGAACACAGTGTGTTTTCTTTTTTCCTTTAATCAGTTAGTGTTCTACTGATAGCTTGATAGGATAAAAAGCATATCAACGTTTAAATACAAACTGTTGGTTTGGATATTGTCCCACAAGAAATGAATCTCGGGGCAATAAATAGCTTGCAGTTGAACCCTATGCGAGTCTCAGATATCGCGTGAATAGTCGTTCCAGTCGCATTAGGGGGGCGCAGCGAGAGATCGAAACAAAGCACCATCGCTGGAGGGAACCAGCATCTGTCTTTAATAAACGAAATGTAGGTAAGACTTAAGTGCCACTGCTTGAGTAACGCGCTGCTAAAGGTATTGAAGTGGAAGTAATTGTTCCTGAGATGCACACTGGCTTGCTTCTGGGTGAAACATTTTATGCTAATTCCTTAACTTGGCTTAATAGCGCTCATGTTATAGAAACCACAAAATTCGCGTAATTTATCCACCAATGTTTACATTACCATATCATTGGCGTAAACAAATCTACTGATTTTTACTAATACTATGACGGTGGAACAAAGAACTTACGAACTGGTTGCGCGGTGTTTTGCCTGTCCGTGTCCTCTGCGCTCTTCTTGCGTAATAACGAAGGGTAATCAACAAAAGGGTGGTGTTCTGTGCAATCAACAGCCCACACGACCATACTTCGTGCGGGCAGTTTTTAAAAAGTCCTCATCTGGGCAGAAATTCAATGAGATCGCATATTACCTCTTCGTGAGACGAATATTGTATAATGAAAGCAATAATGGTGGGTATTGTGCTGGAAGCTGTGAGACTTTTCTACAAAGCTGCAGCCTAACATGCAGGTATGTCGGAATACTAAAAATAATAACTAATATCAGAAAAGGAAGTTACAAATACGCCAGAGGCGGTCATGTGAACAACG
This sequence comes from Tenodera sinensis, assembly GCA_030765045.1. Classification (NCBI taxonomy): domain Eukaryota; kingdom Metazoa; phylum Arthropoda; class Insecta; order Mantodea; family Mantidae; genus Tenodera; species Tenodera sinensis. The sequence continues at coordinate 23,693,216 of CM060972.1, read as the reverse complement.
ATAATGTATCTTACCTTTCGCACCATTTAACGCTGTCTGTTGCCATTTTTATTAGGCTATGAGAGAACAAAACTTGGCAGGTTTCATGTGTTTCGCAGCAAAACCCTGTGCCTACCTCCGTGGTGTGGGGTAGATGTCAGCCTCACATTCAACAGATCACGAGGAGTTCGAACTTAGCATAATCCCTTATTTTTTATGGAATTCATGCAGTACTAAAGTTCAACGAACCTTGCGGGTGGGGCCTGGAATCGCCTAAAATATTAAGGTATAGATGTTGCATGATTTCTGGTTATACATAGATAACTTCAAGTTTTTCAGTTCTGCGTTACACCAATTATGATTTAATGGTTTAATAAATTGCTTATTATTTCACTATCGCGTAGACATTGTGTGAACAAAGCTGTAATGTCTTTTTATTTCAATTCGAATGAATTTAGTCTCAATTTAATGTTACCGTGGCGTTGAAAACATATGTATGACAAAATTACTCAATAAAATCGAGTTGTTTTGTTACTGCAGTACAATAGGGTATTTAAAACATAAGGTAACCTGTTCCATTGATGCTCTCCAATGCGCCAGAGAACCGAGTGTTAGTGGGAAAACTGTGCCGGCAGAGGCGTACTAAAATCCTAACCTTGTAGATGCAGCTAATGTTGACCTGCCTTCAGGAGCATAAAACGTGACGCACTCGACAAGCTCAACACCAGGAATCCTTGTGATTTCTTGTATTAAGTTTCTGTGGTGTATAAGGGGTACCTGTTGGTACATCGTTCTGAACTCTAACACTTGGTTAAGTGCGGTACGGTTTCAAACGTAAACAATGTTGTTTTGTAATCATTGAATTAATATTACAGTATGCACAAATTGACCTTTTCTCATTATTCGGATATTTGATTATGGTATTGGGTCCTGATAATTGGAGTTCTACTGTAATAATTACATTTTAACTACCTGGTGCTAACTGCTATGACAAAGACAATCTTTATGTTGAGAAATACTGGTGAAAATTGCAGTCAAACATTTTCGGCATGAATTTTCAAAAAGCTACCCTTAAATTAAACTTCTACAAAATAGCAGTGTGTAGATACGATTGGAAAGGTATGAGACTGAAAAATTCAATGTCATAGCTGGGATTTGAACCATGGATCTTCCGGTATCCGTCCGGGCGCTTTAACCAGTGGCCATACATTAAATTCTCCAACTCGCATTTTCCCTGGTAAACCACACAAGATCTCAATTCATATAACATACCTTAATGGCATTATTTTAAGTACCTATGTACTAATCCCGGCAATGGCATTGAATATTTCAGTCTCATTCTACCGTTTCCAAGGCTGTCCTTCGTATATTTTCTCCTCTTTCGCTTTTAAAGCCTATGACTTAACACGGGACTGGCATCAGATGTTCAACATCACCTCAGCACCTAGGAACATTTGCAACAGCTGAAGTATTCCGGCTAATTAGAGGGAGAAAGATAGCGAGAGTGGCTTTTCGTTTTTTCGTAGCGTGCTCGCTCGCTCGCTCAGTGCAAGTGGTTGGCATTCCTGCTTGGCTTGTAGCTCGGATCAAGGTTAACCTGCATGCTCTGGTGGAATATAAATGTGTGTGCTGGGACACTCGCGTAGTAACAGCCGCGGAACGTGTTCTACTCCCAAGGCATTTCAGAACAAAGATCCGCTTTCTGCGGAACCTAGGAAGGAAAACCGGATGAAGTTCAAATATATCACGCCTGCAACGCTAAATAGCTCAATTACTGCTTTCTGGACCCAACTGGATCACCCTTTTGGAAAACATTTCCTTGTAACAATCAGTTTAGAACTACAAAGGTAAAATAAAAGAACAACCGAAAAGGGTAACTAATTCTTATTTTCTTACTACGAAAAGTAAGTATCAGAAGTATTGTATTTGACCCAAAAATTCCAATTCAGGATTTTAACAGTAATGTTTTGAGACCCCATGAATCCAAAACAAAGCATTTTTAGAAAAAGGATCGTGTGTGTGTGTGTGTGTGTGTGTGTGTGTGTGTGTGTGTGTGTGTGTGTGTGTGTGTGTGTGTGTGTGTGTGTGTGTGTGTGTGTGTGTTAACTCAAAAAGAAAAGTCGATTAAAAACTAAAGTTGGTATTTAAGGATGCGACACAAAGATTTTGAAGGATTCCTCTACCCTAAACTACCCTTTCTATGGGAAATTTTTCAAAAATATTCATTTTCTCAAAACTGGCTCTAACGATCTTGATTAAAACACCATATGTTGAAGACAATTTTACGGCGAATTAAATGCATATTTTGAATTTCCTGACAATAGCCTATGTAGTCCTCTTTACTCTGGATGACTTTTGCATAACTGCTAGAGTGTAAGAGATGGGCCAAATCTTACTATACGAAAAAATGTAGATATCGTTAAAGCATAGAAGTTATGCCCAATTGATATTTTTTCTTGTGAAGATGTTCCTTGTTATTTGTGCGAGTTTTGCAATAAAGTTTTCTCCAATGGAAGATCGTTATTCACTGTTTTATCTCTTGGCCCTGTAAAGAGAACGGAATTTCAAATAGTGACATATAAAAGATTTGACTATCGCTTAAAGCCTACTGTATTCCCATATTCCCCTTGCACTTGTAAGGAAATAAGCAATAAGATAATTTCTCGACTAAAATTAAGAAGATTGGTTGTGAGGTGAGACATAAACAATAAGTTAACTTTTATACATCTATGTCACTAACGCTTTGCTATCGAACTTCACTCCATCATGGACAGAAACGTCATGATTTCTGCGCATACATGATTGCGCAACTTCCCCCACCATAAGCCTTTCATGTGAAGAGTTGCCGCTGCGCAGGTAAGGGAATTGCTCGTCTTGCCTAATGACCTATACAGGAATAAGAGTTTGCGGGAGTTAATACCAGAGTAGAGAAAGTCATTTGAGCGCAACAGATTTTTTAAATACCTTTAACATCGATACCTGGCTTGAAGCCCGAGTACGTCTAGGATAAAGAAACATTCCCGCCCTCCTGCCGGGAATTGAATCCGGGACCTCTGGGCTTTAAGGTTAGGCTGCCACATTATTCATTTTGTTCATCGGAGGAGGGGAAGGGTGTTGCATGGGCGTCGTCGCTATCGTTTTTTTCCAAATCCTCGTAATAACCAGTTAATGGTCAAACTGTCGCCATGTACAAGTAATTTTTTCTAACACGTTTAATACATTGCTACAAATGCCTTAAGTTAGACTTGAAGATCTATCAGTGTAGTATAGAAACTCGGTGGCATTTTTACGTTTTAAATTGAAATCAATACTTTTAATGAAACTTTAGAAGTTAAGTACTAACTACTAAAGGGGAAGCAATGCTTCGCTTGCTTCCAGTGGCTCGAATGCTTAGAAAATCGGTACCTCGATATGATGCTGTTAACATGAGGTAAAAATCTCCAGGATTCAAGAAATTCCTACTATTTGGCCAAGTTTGCCTTGCTTCGCAAGTATCAGGTGTTGACTGCAAAGCATGCACACTGCTAGAGTTTCAATTGTCTTATTCGATAACCGACAGCTGACAAGCGAGCGTGGTGCCAGCTTTCATTATTCTTCGCAGCAGTAATGCAACCGTAATATCAAACAAAGGCAAGTATTTTTACGACCGTGCTTTTCTCATTAAGATTCCTCAAGTTGCTCGTAAAGTCCTGATACACAATCTATTCATAACGAAGTCACACTAGCGGTAATCGAACTCCGGCGTAGCCACATAAATTATGTTACATCCGGCCATGAACTGGCGCTGTGGCAGATATACTCATCAAACATGAAGCGTCCATACTGCTGAACAATCTAAAATGATGCACATTACTGATAGTGATAGAAACATATTCGGAAGAATGAGAAATCTTCTTTGTGATGGTTTATGACTGTTTTCGTGTGTTCTGTCCCGTTAATATTCCTAAATAGTATTCCTAAAACATTAGTTATGACGTTAGTAACATTTATTCACTCCAAAGAAAGAAAATAACCTGAAATTTGGTCATATATTACATTGCATTACCCCCTCCCCCGTCTCCAAAAAAATATTTGCACTCGCATGACTTTCTTTACTTATCAACTATTCTCAGAAACTTATATTCCTCTATCTCCTTCACGTTAGTAGAGATAAACACTTGCAGAAATGATCTAATTTTCTTGTAGGTTCAATATAATTAATATATACACAACTTTTATTTTCTATCAAGAGGAACAAAATAGGTTTTTACCTAGAATCCGAGGTCTGCTAATTACAGCACGAGTTTATGCACAGCTTAATCTTTCACTTTCGAGTTACTTTGTAGTCAGTCAAATAGTAGTGGCCTCACTGCCGGTTTTCAAAACGTCACAATAAAACAGGAGTGAGATCAATAGGGATGGAGAGAGGAAAAGAACATCCGCATTTAATGCAACAGTGTGAGTAGAGCTGCTGGTTTCCCAAAACGAAACTGATTTTCTAACTGGCATAATTAGAATATTATCAAGCTTAGACAGCTTTGATGCTGGTAACTTCAAACTCTCTAGTGACATAAAAAACGTTTCTCTACTGTTCTACTAAGCATTTGTAGAAATAATCTTACTGGTTATTTTTTTTTGTAGCAGTTAGGATAATATGGAAATACAGTAGACTGAGCGATAGCCAAATCTTTTAAATCTTTGAGATTACGTTCTCTTTGCACAACTAACATAAAAAATGAACAACGATGTTGCATTGGACGAAAGTTTAAATTTCCAGAAACTGGCACAAATAACAAGGATTATCTCCGAAATGGTTCACTCTACAAAACAAAATTTATTTGGATATAGATTGTTTTAGCGAGATCTACATTTTTGTATAGTAAGATTTGGTGTATCTTTTACGGTTTTGGAGTTATTCAAGTCATCTAGAGTGAACAGGACTACATGGGCTATTACCAGAACATTCAAAATATATATTTCAGTGTCGTAAAAAATCTCAAACATATATTCATGTTAATCAAAATCGCTAAAGCCATTTTCAGGAAAATCAAAATTTTCCATGTAAAGGGTAGCTTAGGGTGAAACAATTTGCTTCCAAATTTTCGTGTCGCATCCTTTAGGCATTAAACTAAAATACCAACTTCGGTTTTTACCCCGCTGAGTTGTGTACACACAGATCGTTTTCTAAAAATACTTTTTTCATTCAGGGGGTCTTAAAACATATTTCCGAGGAAATCTCGACATAAAATTTTTGGGTGGAATACAATACTTCTGCTTACGTAGTAGAGAAAGCAAAAAGAGTCCAGCACTAATTACTAAATGAAAATTTGTACTAGTATTCCGACTTGGTCAAACGCCATTGGACTGCTTCAGTTAGAAGACCCATCTACATGAAGAGTAATGCGTCTGCAGCTCCAAGGTTGACGCCAAGGAAAAGGCGGTTGCATACTCGATTAGAAAGGGGTGCCAGAGCTGACTGAACTGTTACAAATGTGAACTCTGCCATGATAAGTGCGAATTAAGTGTATTTTCTAGATTTTTAGGTTCTTCCGCTTGATCTGAGGTTTATGAACCACCGGTACTTCTTCTGGAACATCCTTATTACCTTTAGGGTACGTTTTCCTTGCAATCTAGACCTGAACTTTCATTAGTTTCTACAGCGCAAAATACAGCTTTCGGAGAAGGGTATAGGACTAGGCACACAAAGCGAATTTAGTAAAATGCAAGGGTATCATGTTTGTTTGAGCCCTTCATAGCTTTCCCTTCTTTCCGTTTGTTTACCCCTCTCCAATGACTAGGCAGTATCCATGCTACTGTCTCGACATAGTTATAACTAATGATACATCGCCATGAAAGAAAAATACTGTTTCTGATGGCTCACTAAATCGTTATTTATTAAGGTATAAGTGTTGCTCGATCCACACCATGCGTATACATCATGAACTACACGTGGCCAGATTATTGCTCTATGGCAAGCTAGATTAAATCTGTGTGGGTTCGACAAATCTCAGAAACTGTGCCAACTCACAGAAATGTAATTACATTGTAATGCCACCCAAGAAGGCAGTTTATTGTATAGGTATTAGAAGATCTTTCATTCGAACCGCATTGTAATATTACGTAATAGAAAACATGGTTAAATCTATTTCGATTTTAATTTTAATTCCAGTACAAACATAGGGAGAATTTGTAGAAGGATTAAACGTTTTTATAATTTTACTTTCTCTGCTACGCATAGTAAGTAGAAGTATCCAATTCCACCCAAAAATTTGATGTTGAGATTTCACCGGAAATACATGTTTGAAGGCACCTGAATTTTTTAAAATAAAAAAGCACCTTTAGGAAATGTTCAGGGTGTGTGTCAGTCAAAAACGATACGTCGGTTAGAAACCAGAGTTGGTATTTGAGTTTAAGGATGCGATACAAACATTTAGAAGAAAATTTCTCCACCCTAACTAGCCTTTGCATGGAAACATTTTTGAAAATGTTGATTTTCTCGAAAATGGCTAACAATTTTGATTAAAGTGCTAACGTTTAATATATTTTCATGAACAAATGAAATGCATATTTTGAATTTTCTGGCTTAGTCCGTTTTACTCTGGATGACTTGTAGAAATGGTAAACCGTAAGAGATAGGAATCTTTACTATTAAAAAAAGGTAGATCTCGTTAAAATCTACAATTTATGTCCAAATAAAGTGAACAGTTTCGGAGATATTACTTGTTATTTTTTTAATTTTTGCAAAACCAATAATTTCCACAAATGGAACATCATTATTTACTTTCTATATCAGAGCTTTAAAAGATCTATCACTCAAAGCCTACTGTATTCCCACATTCCCCTTGCACCTACAAGAAAATGAGCAATAAAACAATTTCAACAAAGTTTATCTCTATTAGAATGACGATAGAGGAGTAAGAGTTTGTAAGTATAGTTAGTACAAGAGCAGAGAAGGCATGTGCGTGCAACACATTACATTTTTTAGCTAAGCTGTTCACATTGACATTTGTCTAAAGTACGTTTTGGAGGACGCGAATTTCGGGGGCCTCAAAACGTACTTTTAGTGGAATGCAATACCTTTTCTACCTACTGCTGAAGTGTTGAAGTATAATGATTAGATAGGCTGTTCACATATTGAGGCACATTGAATCGGAATCGCCTGTTTGAAAACGAACATTAGGCAGTGAAATCCTGGCTTGAGAGCTGAACCACGGGTTCACCTTCTCATAGCGGAGAATTAGAACACAGGAGGGTTTGCACTGCAGTGCTCTTGTTTGCTTTCAATTACCACGACCTATGCACATTTTCGCAGCAGTATTTACCTTCTGTGACTTGGAGAAATAATAGGGCCGTTGACGAAATACTTTCGGGGGGAATAACGCCCCCATCTTCACTGAAACAAGCGCTATGAAATCATCGTGTGAGGTATGACACAATAGTTACATTTTTCTGTGGTTCCAAAATTAGACGAACATCCCGTTTCTGGTAACATTACGAAAGAAATTAAAATGTTCCCTTTGTTTCTTCCACCAAAATTCGGAACTTACGCTAATTTTGAGCACCTAAATTAAAACCGGATAATGCACATATTGTAGCAGTTTTTCTGTATAGCGCTTATGATATACAGAATATATCAAAGCTACAAAATCCATTAATAGCAAAGGGTTAAGAATATGTACCACAGGTGAAGGGATGCCAAAAAGGCACTACCAAGGGTCATTAGCGAACGTCCCAAACATTAACGTAAACGAGATACAATTAGTTTGGCAAGGTCTTCAACATAAAGAAAAGGAGCCTGCTATTGTATTTTTACAAAGTATCGGAAACCCGAGGGGTTTCGCCAGAGGGCAAAGTCTTGACTTAATGAAGTGAGGGCCATTATGGATGTTTGGGAAGCTAAAAAGGATAATGACTGAGGCACAGTAGGAGACAGGCATCGTTACGAGGGAGAGATACATGTAAGCAACACGGTGAAAGTTCGTTCCAGCGGTTACGTTAAACTGCATATTTTATTCTATTTAAAATTGTTCAGCAAAGCTTAAACGTGTAAAAATAAAACAAATAAAGAGTTCTAACAAAACTACAATATCGCTCTCTGTAACCACCACGGATACCCGAGATTAAGACTCATGTGTGAGCAGCCGTAGGCACCCATAATAAGAAGCAGTCAATCGAGTGACGTAAAATGCTTCAATATCTAGTCTTAAAAATCTTTGGTCCCGAGGGATTTTTCCAATATTTAGTTCGTGCTTCACTGGTAACAAACTTTGGTTTAAAATAGGAGAAACTGAAGAATCTGATGTTTTGCGTCACGTGACTTTCTCTACCTTTGTGCTAACTTTTCTTACGTTCACCTCCTTCATGTTAGGCAAGATAAACATGAAGCAGAAATTATTTCATTGCTTATTTACTTGTAGGTGTAATGTGGGATTGCAGTAGGCTTTGAGCGATAGTCAAATCTTCTAAAGGTTTGAAATTCCGTTCTCTTTGCACGGCTAAGATAAAAAATTGAATATCATTCTTCTATTTGTGGAAAGTAGTATAGCACAACTCACATAAATAACAAGGAATATCTTCAAATTGGTACACTTAAAAAAACCTCACTTGGACATAAATTGTATGTCTTGTGTATTAAGATTTGGTCTATCTATAACGGTTTAACGGATATTCAAAAGTCATCGAGTTTAAACACACTATATAGGCTATAGCGATCAATTTCAACATATACATTTCATTTACCTTAAAATATCTTAAACATATGGCATTTTAATCAAAATCATTTGCGCCATTTTGGAAAAAATAAAAATTTTCGCAAAATTATCCATGTAAAGGGTAGTTTAGGGTGAAGCAATTTTCTTCAGAATCATCGTGTCGCATCCTTGAAAGATATTAAATTAAATACCAACTGTGGCTTTTAACCGACCTTTCGTTTTTGAGTTTGCTGTTCATAGACATTCACATATGCGCGCGCGAATCTTTTACTAAAAATGTTTTACTTTGTGTACTACGTATAGTAAGTAGACGTATTCCACCCAAAAATTCGATATAGAGATTTCACCGGAAATATGTTTTGAGGCCCCCCTGTATAGAAAAAGAGCATTTTTAGAAAAAGGTCCGCGCGCGTGTGTGTTGATGTGCCATAATTAGAAAACGAATAGTCCGTTAAAACCCAAAATTAGTTCTTACGTAAAACACCCTTTGAGGATGCGACAAAAAATTTTGAAGAAAATTGCTCCGCCCTAAACTACCCTTCACATGGGCAACTCTTCAGAAATTTTGATTTTCTCGAAATGCTTAACGTTTGTTTAAAATGCTATATGTTTAAGATATTTTTATGACAAATTAAGTGTATACTACATTTTCTGGCTATAGCATATTAGTCCTGTTGATTCTGGAAGACGTTTGTATTACTGGTAAACTGGAGATGGACCAAAACCTATACTATACAAAAAAAAAAAAAAAAAAAAAAAAAAAAAAAAAAAAAAATGTAAATGTTGCTAAAACACACAATTTATGTCCAAGTAATTTTTTTGTAGAGTGAAGCATTTCGGAGATATTCCTTGTTATTTGTGTGAGTTTTGGAAAACGAACTTTCGTCAAAAAGAGCATCGTTATTCATTTTTTTATGTCAGCCGTGCAAAGAGAACGGAATTTGAAAGCTTTAAAAGATTTGACTTTTGACTACATTATTCCCATATTCCCCTTGCACCTACCAGGAAATACGCAATAAGATAATTTCTGCAAACGTGTATCGAGCTTATAGGAATGCTTAGTACAAGATTAGAAAAAAGTCACGCGAGTGCAACACGTCATATTTTTACTTTCTCTACTGGTAAAATTCGATGTCGAGATTTCACCAGAAATATATGTTTTAAGACCCCCTGAATCCAAAAAAAGCATTTTTAGAAAAAGGTCCGTGTGTGTGTCTGTCAGTCTGTGGACAGTATAGCTCAAAAACGAAAAGTTGGTTAGAAACCAAAGTTGGTATTTAAGTTTGTCATTCAAGGATGTGACACGAAGATTTTCAAGAAAATAGCCCCACCCTAAACTACCCTTTACATGGAAACTTTTTCGAAAATGTGAATTTTCTTAAAATGGCTCTAACGATTTTGATTAAAATGTTATATGTTTGAGATATTTTGATGACAAATGAAATGTATATCTTGAATTTTCTGGCTATAGCCTATGTAGTCCTGTTTACTCTGGACGAATTTTGCATAACTGGTAAACCGTTAGAGATAGACAAAATCTTGCAATACAAAAAATGTAGATCTTGGTAAAATACACAATTTATGTCTCAATGAATTTTCTTGTAGAGTGTACCATTTCGGAGGTATTCCTTGTTATGTGTGTGAGTTTCGGAAAACTTGGAAGTTTGGCGAAATGCAACAACTTTGTTCATTTTTTAAGTTAATCGTGCAAAGAGAACGGAATCTCAAAGGTCAAAAAGATTTGACTGTCGCACAAAGCCTTCTATATTCTAATATTCCTGCACCTTGCACCTACAAGGACATAAGCAATAAGATAATTTGTACGAATGTTTATTTTAACTAACACGAAGAAGATATAGGAATAAGAGTTTGTTAGAATGGTTAGTACAAGAGTAGAGAAAGTCAGGTGAGTGCAACACATCAGACTTTTTATTCACCAGCCCTGGAAACATATTAGTGAACTGTCATCAACTTTATTTACTATACGTAGTAGAGAAAGTAAAAATAAGCGGGATTTTTTTTTAAATGTATATCTATAATTTGCTAAATGAATATAACATTGACAAACACAAGACCTCTCAACACAGTATTTGTGGACTGCTTCTCTTGGCAATGGTTCAGATTGCCCTAGTACCAACAGTTTTGCAGGTCTCTTGGTTTATCAGCAGTTCATTTCCGTGACTATTTCCTGGTGGAATCCCAATGAAGCCGTCGCGGACTTGAGGGAAATTATTTCTTAGGAAGAAGTAAAATTGCCACAAAATGAACGCTCAAGAAAATGACGCTTTCACGTGTCGGTTGAAAGCATATTGTCATCTGGCTAGAGTGTGTACCAAGAAATCCTGTGTACAATTTTAGAGTAAACCGTTTGGAAATATGTCAGGAATAAATAACAGCACAGATACATGTGAAGAAAATATCCAGTATAGTACCGGGTGGAAGTAAAATAAGAAACGCTTTGAGGATGCATAATATTTGTAGTTTGTTGCATTATGTACACAAAACTAATTTAATAATATGCACTGTTTGGGCGCATCTGTGTTTCTTATCGTCTTACGGGGTCTCGCCAGGGGTGAGGCACAACTGCTGACAGTTGCAATACCGGACTAGAGGCGTGGCACTGTAATGAGGACAAGGAAATGTTGGGGGAGGAGAGTAGATACAGCTGGCTTCCTAAAACAGCCATGTTTTAATTTTCTTGAAGTTTACCTCTAAATTATTAATGCCTATTACGGAAAAAGTTGCATATGTTTGAAATAAGCAGCATTCATTGAGTTAAACGATTGCCTGTTACAAGAAAAGCTTTACCTTTGTCCTTAGAATTATAAAAACTTGTAAAATGTTACAGTAAACATAATACAATATTGTATTGAAAAATATAAAAACGTTTAATCCTAGAAATTCTCGCTGGAATTGAAATTAGTATCGAAATAGCTTTAAGCATGTTTGTCAGCTATAATGCAGTTTCTTTTTTCGAATGAAGTTGCACAATTTAATTGTACCATTAAAGAGCGAGCGTTTGAATCCGAGTGGCTGCAGTCAGGATGGGGGGGGTCCACGTAAAATAATCTGCGTGCGGAATTTAAGGACTGGTCGACGAGGTCATTTGGGCCCGGCGTGATGCCATGCGAGGATGATGAACATCTGACCATAGTTGCACGGCTTTTGGTTTTTGTTTTAAAGGCTACTATAGTGCTGAAATAAATTAATCTATTTGATATAAAATAGCTATGAATAGTTCTATTTTAGTGTTAAAGGCCAGTGTATTATGAAACAAAATATCTGATGTGCTGCACTCACATGATTTTCTCTATTCCTGTACTAACCATTCTTACAAACTCTTATTCTTATTCTCCTTCCTGTAAGTTGAGATAAACATTTGCAGAAATTATCTTACTGTTTATCTTCTTGTAGGTACAAGGAGAATATTGGAATACAGTCGACTTTGAGCGATAGTCAAATCTTTTAAAGCTTTCAAATTCTGTTCTCTCTGCAGGGTTAACATCTAAAAAAAATGAATAACTTGTTCCATTTGACAGAGGTATAAGTTCTCCAAAACTCACACAAATAACAAGGAATATTTCCGAGATGGTTAATTCTACAGGAGGGAAAAAATATCTAGACATTTTCCATAAAAATATCTCAAACATACGGTATTTTATTCAAGATCATTAAGCCATTTTAAAGAAAATTAACATTTTGGAAAAAATTTTCAATGTAAAGGGTAGTTTAGGGCTATGGAATTTTCTTCAAGATCTTCATGTCGCATCCTTGAATTACATTAAACTTAAGTACCAACTTTGGTTTTGAGCCGACTTTTCGTTTTTGAGTTATACTGTCCACAGTCTGACACACAAACAGGACCTTGGGGGGTTCAGGGGGCCTAAAAACATTTCCGATGAAATCTCGACATCGAATTTTTTTGTCGAGTGCAATATCTACTTCCCCTACTTACTGTACGTGGTAGTGAAGGTAAAAATCGTCGCTTTGCATTCTTGAAAGATGCGCGGGTGTGCGTGCACATTCCCCGCCCCCTCCCCATTTTGGGTGATTTCGATATCTGTAGTTTTGGTGTAGTGTATCTCCAGCTACTATGAATACGCAGTAGAAATGCAAACTGAAACTTAGGTGCAACATTTCAATGTCTGCAGGAGAAACATCTCGATTCTTGCTATTAAGAGCCTACTGCTTCATTTGACATTGAGGCTCAACTCCGAATAAAGGCCATTCTGCCAGTCCAATCGGTAAGTAACGTGATCCTTCCATTCAGGTGGGAGTTTCGCAACTGGACGACTCAAGATATCGTCCTTGGCATTAAAATCGCGCTCGGATTCCTGTAACTCTGGTCGCGTGGGTATGCAGACAGGCAAGAGTAGTGATTTTCACTTTCCGCGTATATTGCAGGTCGAGGTTTGCATTCCATCCAAAAAATACACTAGGAATACAGGTTTTGAGGTCCCCAAAAAGAATGTGTGTTTCTGAGCAACATAACTCGAAAACGAAAAATAGATTAAGTACTAACCTATAATTTATGTACAGCATCTTCCAGGGATGCGACACGAAGATTTTTCGGTCGCGCCATAGCCGAGTGGTTAGACCACTCGCTTCTCACCAAAGCGGCGCGGGTTCGATCCCAGGCAACCGCATGTGGGATTTGTCGTGGATGCGACGCTGGGACGGGTTTCTTTTGGGTTCTCCGGTTTCCCCCGCTATCTCATTCCACCGGTGCTCCATCTTCATTCCATGTATCATCAGTCTCACCGCCTGCGGTGCCGTATGTAGTGAAATTAGGCGTTAAAGACAAGGAAAAAAAAAAGACCCAGGTTTTCAAGAAAATTCCCTATACTAAAGTATTCACATTGAAAATTTCTAAGAAAAATCTGAAGTGTTGCACTCACGTGACTTTCTCTACTTTTGTACTAACCAATCTTACAAACCCTTATTCCTTTATCTTCGTGTTGGTTGAGATACAAATTTGCAGAAATTATTGCTTATTTCCTTGTAGGTGCCATAGTCAAATCTTTAAAGCCTTCGAATTCCATTCTCTTTGTACGGCTAACATAAAATTGAACAGTGTTCCATTTGAGGAAGTTTTCCGAAACTCACGTAAATATCAAGCAATATCACCGAAATGGTTTAAAAAGGCACATAAGTTGTGTGTTTTAGCGAGATCTACATTTTTATGGTAAGATTTGGTCTATCTCTTACGATTTATTAAAGTTATCCATAGGAAACAGGACTACATAGGCTATAGCCAGGAAATTCAAAATATACGTTTAATTTGTCATAAACATATCTTAAACATACGTTATTTTAATTGAAATCGTTAGCCATTTTCAAGAAAATCATGTTCGAAAAAAAAATTCAATTTAAAGGGTAGTTTAGGTTGGAGCAATTTTGTTCAGAATCTTCTTGTAGCAAAGACATTAAACTTAAATACCAGTTTGGTTTTTAACCGACTTTGCGTTTTTGAGTTAAGGTGCTCACATACTGACATACACTTACGTCAAATGGAGCATCGTTATTCATTTTTTGTAGGTTAGCCTTGCAAAGATTTGTCTATTCGCTCAAAGCCTACTGTATTCCCATGTACTCTGAAGAAAATAGGCAAGATAATTTCTGCAAATGTTTATCTCATCTAGCACGAAGAGGAGAAAGGAATAGGTGTGTATGAATGGTTGGTTATATGTTACATAAACAGTTTCAGTATCTTTATCATTTGGAGGAATTACTCGGGTAGCGAACATTCGCAGTCCGGCGGACAAAGGACCGGAACTGGAACATCTCAAGGTCAGAATTCATAGAACCATGCCGCCGTAAGTGAAAGTTGCACATTGAAACGTGAAGAGCTACCTTGAACTTAAAAAGTTTTGAAACGAGTTACATGCCGATGCTCATCCCGAAATATACACATACATCTTTAGATGGAAGAAATTTATAACATGGTAAGGGGGTTTCTTTTTGCTTAAAAGGAAACTTTTACTAGGGAAAAGTTAAATCATTAAAAACTCCAACTTGAGCACAGAGTTGTGAAATAATGCTATTAGAGGACATGAAGGTTCTGAAAGCTCTGCCATGTGCTGTATTTTGGACCGCGATTTTTATGCTGTGATATTTAAAATTGAACAGCATTTGAAAGCTGCAGTAGATACAGGCCCTTCAAAGAAGGTAAACTTTCAATTACGGTTTTGACTTAAAGGACAAGCGCGCCCCTGACACCTAAGAAAGCTTACTGAAACTACAGGGTGTTACTGAAACTACAGGGTGTAACCGTTCGTTTCTTATAAGTTTACTCTATGCGAATATTATTTGTGGAATGTCCTTCAAAGTTTGCTACTTAATGGTTTGCAGTTTGATGTAACTCGTTCATCGTCCAATCTCCTGGATGCATGCCAAACCCAGTTTCAAGATCCTTTGGGAAGGTCGAGGCATTATTTTAGAAACAGATGTCTTTAAAGAAGTTGGTATTTTAAGTAGTTTTCTGATCTCACATAGAGGACCAGTAGCAACTGAAATCAGGGAAAAAGGTCTTTTGTGTTGCTAAAAATAGAAACACAAGCATAGCTTGGGAAAAAAATCGCAATTGTGAAGTCAGGTTAGGAGTATTAGGAAATATTAGTGACCTTGTTTAATAACTACAGAGTGTTCTTTTTCAAACACCAGGCTTCAAATGTTTCATTTACAGGCTTGTTTCTATGGCAAACTATGAGCTATAAAGTACAAATAACATATTTTGGCACTGCCTTATACATTCCTTCATACCTATCTTAATGGTTCTGACAAAAGTACCTTAGCGCATTCTGAATTCTTCGCAATAATTTGATGTCGAAAAACGAATGAGATGATTTAATCTTAATTATTCAGCAACGAAAAGAAAAGAAAAAACTTAATTGTACACGAACTATTCTTAGAAATGCTTGTCCCTCAATCTACTTCCTGTTAATCGAGAAGTTAAATTGTGTTTGTTTTCTTCAACTAAACAAATCACAACTTAATATGTTGGTTGTCGAGTCCTTAAAATGCTGCATGGCAGATGGCAATAAATATGAAGTCAACTGATCCTACAAACGAAGTGCGTTATTTTGTTATAACATGGATAAATTCGATATAAGAACAAAAGGTAACATGAAACAAGTGACAGCACTGAAAAGTGCAACGCGTATAGTACCACGTGACATCGGTGAATACACTGTTGAAATTGAAGCTTCTACGAGGAAGTCGAAAAGCGCGAAATACAGATTTTACAATGAATCTTACATGTGATCCATCTGCATTATTTGCAACCAAACTGTCGAATAATTGTATGAAACCACCCCTACTTCACAAATTCACATAATTTTATGTCATCTGTATACATTTATAGCATAGTCCTTTTTTTAGTAGATAGTAAAATTGTAAATTTAATGGCAATTATGTCTACTTTGAATTAGGGCAACTCTAGGGCCTAAGCCTAGGGGTACCGGCTGGAATGGAAAATTGTCTTTGGGGGTACGTGGAGAAAAAAGGTTGAATATCACTGGTTTAGGTTAAGCTTGAGCAAGCCTTAGGTCGTCATTGGCCATCCCACACAACACAGGGCGTGCGAGCACACCTTGGAAGCGGTCCTGCAGGATAATAACATAATTATTGGTAGGCTTCGCAGTTCGCATGATGCATCAGAGACGGCAGCGAGGTGTAACACAATATGTGCGAAGGTCTTTGTTGGGAGGTTAGTGCTCGACTCCCCAAGGTCATGGTAAAGTCATTCCGCTCTCTTGGCGGAGAAACCCATGTTAGCGTGCATTCACCACGAGTAATGACGCTGCTCATTTGTTTCGTTATTCCAGGCGCGTTCTTGGACAGCGATAACACACAAATGTTGAGTCATGCCCGTTTATACATCATTCGACAGTGCAAACCAGATGCATACCTGTATTACAGAAAGGTACTGCGTTCCTCAACGAGAATGTGGCTATAAGGAATAGGTTTGACATGAAAACTTCTGCGTTTTCTCGGAAACTTTACGGCTAGAGTTTTCAAAATATGTACAAGGCTTAGACCTCTTTGAAAACAAGCGCGATTGTGCACAATTCTAGGGCACTAACGCGCGATCTGCCTTTTAATTACGGTCTTTAACTCGGAGGAATGTGCTTGAACAGGCAACCGTGTTGTGGAGTGGGGAGCCTCTTGGTACGATTAGAGTTACACCAGAAGTTCAAAATTACTGTCTACAAGGCAGTTGAACTGTTGTTGCTACAATATTCTACCGTGTGGCTCTCGAGTCTGCAATAAACATTACTCATTAGTGATATTGCTGAAAATATGATCATAATTGCTTTGTTTTGTGCGCTAATATAATGTATTAGTGATGCTCTTTCGCGTAATATTTATTGTCCCGGGAAAGAAAGGAGAAGTTGCTTTTGAACTGTAAAACTAATGCGAGAGGAAAAAACAAAAGCGCGATATCTCAGCTTCGCTTGTGTCAACCACAAGGTCACAGCTAAACTCCTGAGACAAACTTCATTCCAAGAATTGGCTGTTTACTAATTACTATGCACAGAGCAAAGGACGCATGGTAATCTTAGTTAAAGAAGGGAGCTAATTTTTATGTAAATAAATATAGCGTTGTTTTTTGCTTATAGATAAAAGACTAACACAGAAATTCCCGAAAGAGCATATTTCAGTCATAGCAAATTCTATTTCGCATAAAAATACATATTTTAAATTTTCACCTTTATTTCATATAAATTTTAAATTTAAGAAAAAGTTTCCTGCATTGTTATATTAGGCGAATACAATTTAATTTTATTTCATTCGTAAACGCATTGCTTGGTGAGTGACCTCCACTATACATGCTGCCTCGTTATCTGGAAGAAGAATCTCTTATGTATGACGTGGAAGGCTGACGCAATGAACACAAGTCTTTCACCTTTGTCTTGTGTATTTATACAGTGCGGTATCTCAAGTGAAGAGAAATTATAGATAATTAACATCCATAGCTTAGTTATTTTCTATGGAGCCAGGTGTGGCTAGAAATCGATAGGTATTACCACGTCATCCAGTTAGTTATATCAGGAAGAAGGTATCAGTTGAGCAATATAGTTACATTACATCGATATTTTTATATAGGTATGCGATTTTTAACGGCCTCCGGACACTTCTCGAACAATCTCGAAAACCCGTTTTGGTTCTGCCGCTCTGATTTTATCACGTGTGTGTTCGCTTGAGTGGTGTGGGGCAGCCAGTCCCGAGTTTCCTTGATGTGTGCCGCCCGGGCCGGCCAGCTCACAATATTTTGGCAGCAAATATAAGCGTTGATCTTCAAGATTTGGAAAATATGTTTCTCCTGGTAGTTTAGAGAATATAGCTAAACGCTGACCCAATTCTTCGTACAAGAGCATAACAATATGGTAAAGGTATTAATACGAAACCCATAGCAGGGATATTCAGTGCTACACACACTTAAACACCTTGCAAATGTGACTGTGAGGTTGTAAAACTGATATCTAACGGGGATTATTTTCGGCAGCACGTAATGGTCAGCAGATAGAATTCAGAAAGGGGGATTACAATATCGGCCCATTTGTGCCAGAGAGAGATTTGCAAGGGTAGCAACACTTTCGATTTATCTCATTGAACCACTGGCTCTTTTGCAGCGAAAGCTCATTAACGGCTACCACTTTGTTACAATATCCATTTGCTCTCCGCATATTTGCGAGTTTGGAAATCACGATTTCGAGATAATGCTAAAAATCCATATTCAGCGAAAGGGCGAAAGTAACACATCACTATTCTCCTATGTGTAAATAAGCTTATAACATGCCATGTTAGGTTCCGAAATTTACTTTTGGGCGTTTTCCAAACTGTCCTTGCAGTAATTAATTGTTACGCAAAATTCAAGGAAGGTGTTGGGATGTTCAATATCCGCAAGCGCAACCCCCCCCCCCCCCACCCAACCAAATATAAATATTACGGCATAGATTAAAGGAAAATGGAGATACGTAAGGAATGAATGTGAAAGAATTGAGAAAATTATAACTAAAACCATTAAAAGCAAGTTAATTTTGCTGGAAAAATATGAAGCTGTCAGTTTAAAGAGTATATTCTAGCCATTATAAATTCACATATATTGTTTTTGTATAAAAGGTTCAACCCCGTTACTTATTCAACATACATTTTTTGTTTAAAAGTGATTTGAAACTAATGATTCCTTTGAAGCAGAGATGACACTTAAAAGTTTAATTGTAAGTCTAGAGTCATCGTAGTGAACTCCTTCAAAGGAAAATATTAAAAAATACCAATCTCTCTCTCTCTCTCTCTCTCTCTCTCTCATGTGTTTAAATAATCCTTGATGAGCTGCAGGATGCGCAGGAAGTAACCCGACTTTATTCGAGTAGTACGGAAGTTTCGAGCATCTCTCGTTGGCAAGTTTTTGTTGCGTTGCCTCTAACGAAAGTAAATGTGCCTGCAGTTTTCATAGCTTGCGGTTGAAAAAATTATATTTCTAAGCTACAAATATTGAAGTTTTTTTTATGCATATCTAAATTTGCTGACCGAAATTCATACCAGTAGTGTCTTATCTCAAAATGTTGATTTTATGACCAACATTTTCGCAGTCAGTCTATAAAGATTAGTATAGAATGCTTGAACTGTGTTTAAACATTTGCTTAGGTGCCAAAAATTCAAAATCCAAATTTTATGGGTAATGTTGGCACGTTTTGAGGCCCTGTGAATAGAAAAGACAGTTTTGGATGTATGTCCGTCTGTGGAGAGTAAAATTCATAAACGAAAGGTTTATGAAATAGCAAACTTGGTATTTCAAATGCAGTATTTCAAGGAACGCTATGATTTTTCAGGAAAATACCCCCACTTAAAGCTATCCATTCCATGCAAACATTTTTGTTTGTTCCTTTTTCCTTCCCGATTGTGTTATCTTGTTTCTTGCTTTCCTTCTTGTGGTCTATAAGCAACATGCAATTTCAAATGCATTACACAGAGAAGCCCTTTTAAAAATCTGACTCGCTTTAGGCTCAATCTTAAGGGTATGTAAGAATATCTAATACAAAAACTAAATGAACTACATCAAATTGTTATTTTTTAAATAAATTTGTTGATTTATTTATTGGTTGCTAAGTCGCTAAGACTTCCGACTTGGTGAAAAAATGTTTTATTTAGAAGTTAAAACAGATTGGAGTGTCAATGGAAATTATTAGCACAAATATGTATGAGACTATTGTTTTGTGTCACTTAAGGGGAAACATTCTATACCCTTTACCAGTATAAGAAGAGTCAAACAAACCTGTCTGTTATTCTTCGTGGCTGTAGATGTATTGAATGGTGTATATTCTACGAGAGATACAATGGGGTTTAAGTGGAAGAATGGAAAGTCTAGAATACGCTGATGATATTTGCTTGCCCACGGATTCACAGACATAAAAGATAAATAGCATCGCATCTGGAGCTGGACTGGAGATAAACACAAAACCATAGAAATGGGGATTTACAGTAAGGTTGACTCCAATCTTGAAGTTACAGAAGGAGAAGAAATTGAAGCAACAAATGAAGTTGTAATCCTAGAGACGAAGAAGTACAGATCAAGACGTCGATATTAAAATTAGGAAAACAAAATATTATTTCATTGAACAGAGGTCTATCTAAAATTTGAAGCAGATATCTTTGAACTGTAAAAGTCATCGTAGTTTACGGTTGCGAAACTCAGAAATTAAAAAAGGTTACTGAAAATAAGAACTTTTCATTTATGTTTAAGAACTATTATGGAAATACGGTAGCCAAGAGCCATTTCAATTGCCCTGCTTTGGATAAAATTAGAACAAGAAATTGCCGCCGCCACCCCCACCCCCACCCCAATCCCCTTCGTAGTTATGCAAAGAGAACGAATTTAAACTGTCTCTTAGTAATTCGCTTTTAAACTATTTGACTATCTCTTTAAGCTCCTTGTATCTATTACGAAATGGGCAATAAGACCACTTTTGCAAGTTTTTAACTCGAATAAGATGAAGCTGATAGAAGAATAAGCCATTGTGAACATAGTTTGTGGAATTGTAGACCAGCGATGTCCAACCTTATCTCTTTTGAGACGCTTACGTAAGCTACTACCTATTCCCCATCCCCTTCTTCAGTCAGAGGGTGCATGAACTACTATACAGTGGCGGGCACAAACAGGCGATTCCATGGCAGCCTTCAATTTTCTGAGAATGCCCTCATAGACCTATTCATTCTGGATGAATTTTGCATACATGGTAAACAGTAACAGACAAAAGCTTGCTAAATAAAAGACGTGGAGCTCGTTAAGACTTGCAATTATTGTCATACTTTTTTCTTTTGAGTAAACCATTTCCGAGATATTCTTTATTTTGAATTTGCTAATACTTATTCTTTTCTTAAATAGGAATATGCTATTTGTTTTTGTATCTCTATAAATAAAATAAAAGGGGACAGCGTTGGACAACTGTGGATTGACGGAGGTGATTAAAAAATCGACGAAAGTGGATAGTGTCGAATAATTATTTGCTTTAAAATCAACAGAAAATTATCGTCCACTGATTGCAATACATTTAATTATATCTGAAAAAAATTACAATACCATATTAAAAATCTCTATTGTGGAAATTATGGAAATTAATTTTTGAAAAATAGTGTGATACATTATTATTTATTTATGCCAACAAACTTACTGTTGGTGTTTTTAAACACAAGCCGTGTGTGGGCAATGTTTGAGAGGTAGAACTGGAACTTAAAAATTCAATGTCACAGCTGGGATTTGAATCACAGACCTTCCGCTTACCAACAGTAAGTTTGTTGGCATAAATAAATAACAGGTTATTTAATCCCAGGACATAAAGTACTTGCAATAGTAAGTCACCATTGAGGTAATTGTCTCTGATGTGAGACTGCCTTTGTGGTTTGCTGGAAAAAATACGAACTGATTTTAGAATTCAATGTCATTCTGGCAGGTTGTCACAGTAGCTTAATGGTTAGAGCACCCGCCTGGTAAGTGGAAGATCTGTGGTTCAAATCCCAGCTGTGGCATTGAATTTTTAAGTTTCAGTTCTACCTCTCAATCATTGTGTGATACATGTTTAAAATTAGAGTATGGAATTTCTAGGAATCTATTACGGTAACAGGAGGCTAGTAGAATTTTCCTTATGGTGGGTGTAATAAATTGAACGCCTAGTGTTTTTAAACCACCGACATCTTTGGAATTCTCTTTTCTGACCTCTAGAGTAAGGGCGAGGAATGTTTCTCGTTTATTCTGCTGCACGTTCCTGACCGACGATGGGAACAGATTTCCAAGCAAACAATACCTTTGTTTTCTCTTTCACGACCATAAACCCTCGCCTGTGAACGTGCATATGGAACAGTTGGAAACTGCGAAATTAAAAGGCGTTGTAATTAATAGTTTGCTTACTGGCTTCCACAAACTTGCTATGTTAATTAGCGATGGCGATGTTTCATACATTAGTCATTGCAGAGCTCAGGGCGTTGTGATGAGAGAAATGTATACCCTGGCCGAAACACGGTAAACAATAACACACACTGCAAACACAACGCACCTTCGCACAATGTTGCAACAGATGCTGGCCTATGTACCTGCGTTTTCCTGGCTGGGTCAGTCATTCGAAGAACATGGAGTGGGGGATATGCAGTTCACATCACTCCACCAGGTATCTGTTCAACAGTTCACTTTTTATTACTTTCTCTACTACACATAGTCGAAGTATTGTATTCGACCCAAAATCTTGTCGAGATTTCACCGGAAATATGTTTTGAGACCCTCTGAATCCAAAAGAAACACATTTTTAGAAAAAAGTGGGTGGGTGCGTGCGCGCAGGATAACTCAAAAAAGAAAAGTCTGTTTTTAAGTTTAATATCTTTCAAGGATGACACGAACATTTTGATGAGGAATTCCCCAGGCGCGTGATAATAAACGATAACTCTTTTCCACTTCATACACATGACGTTATTTTCCAGGAAATCGACCCATTCCTATATATGCTGCTATTATCTAACGTTACGGATTTCAGATAGTAAATTGCCGTAACAAAATCCATACAAACATGAGGGCTATCTACTTACCGCAATGCGGGATGAGGTGGGTCACCTGGTATATCATAATTTGTGCTACACTACATGGAAAGATAAATTGCGATGTTCAGGTGCACAACTTGTAATTTGAAATGTATTGTTAATAATAATAATAATAATAATAATAATAATAATAATAATAATAATAATAATAATAATAATAATAATAATAATAATCATAATCATAATCATAATCATAATCATAATAATAATAATAATAATAATAATAATAATAATAATAATAATAATAATAATAATAATAATAATAATAATAATAATAATAATAATAATAATAATAATAATAATAATAATAATAATAATAATAATAAATCCTTGTCAAGCATATGAAGTTACCTACAAAATACATTATTACGTACAGTCATTCTTAGAGCTAAAGAAATAAATAGATAAGGTTGTTGCTCCAACAAACAGTTGAGTAAGATGTACTATCAGTTGTCCTAGTCAGGCGATTGAATAGGTGCGTTCGTTCGAAAACTATAACGTTTAAATAAACGTCTCCCAGGTCCTTAGCGAACAAGGTATTGTAAGACAGTGAAGTGACAGAAATTATGAACTTAATATTTTCTTTTCTCCGCTATTGGATATCCCTATTTTGTCTTTAGATACCTTAAAGAGGATAGTAAAAAAAGAAGAAAAGTTTTAAAATATAGATAGGAACATTTTGGTTTAATATCGTCCCATTACACGGCCGATATGATACGTTTAGGGAATCAAGTGAGCGCTCCATCGTTAAAATGAACTGGATGAATGGTAGAAGGAATTACTAGCATGCCAGTGAAACGTATTGCAAGAGAGGCAAAGAAAAATGAAGGGTGAAGCCGGCATTCATCCC
This sequence comes from Tenodera sinensis, assembly GCA_030765045.1. NCBI lineage: Eukaryota > Metazoa > Arthropoda > Insecta > Mantodea > Mantidae > Tenodera > Tenodera sinensis. Next base: position 23,669,609 of record CM060972.1, on the reverse strand, counting down.
CTACATCTGTACTCAACCAGCGCAGCGGAGATCAAAGGGCTGGATGCCGTAATTAATATATAACTATTTTAATCTCTTGCTTGTGGGGAAAAATTGCGTAGCCATGTACGGTTCGCGGGTAAATATGCCACGTGCTGTGCAAATAAGCTGTTATTGTTCGAAACAACATTCTGTTTACAAAAGCAGACAGTTAATTTAAACAGAGTTTGGTGTGCAGTGCCTCATCGACGAGGAATTCTACGTTTAGCACAGGCAGAATTTCTATCACGTTGTATAGAAAATAAAATGAAGTGTGCTTCCCTAGGTAGCGTTGCCTAACATTTTATTCACAACCATGTTATGAAATGAATCTCCTATTTGTATGGTACAATCTAGGGCAGCGATGTCCAACCTTCTCTCTGGAGACGCTTTCCCCTGGTTTCTCTCAGGGTGAATTAGGCCTATGGCGTGTAGACTCCCAAACAATCTGTATCCACTGAGGGACACAAACAGGCGATTCCATGGCAGTTTCAAAGCCATAACTTGAATTTTCTGGGAATGTACTCAGAGGGCCTCTTCATTCTGGATGTTTTTTTTTTGCATAAATGGTAAACAGTAAGAGAGACAAAAATTTACTAAATATAAAATGTGGATCTGAATAAAACACAATTTATATGGAACCTTTTTTTTTCTTTTGAGTGAACCATTTCCGAGAGTTTATTATTGAAATTCCTCAAATAGAAATGTTATCAGTTTTTTTAGAAAAAGGTTCGTGTATGTGTCAGTCTGTGGACAAAATAACTCAAAAACAAAAAGTCGGTTAGAAACCAAAGTTGGTATTTAAGCTTAATGTCTTTCAAGGATGCGACTCGAAGTTTTTGAAGAAAATTGCTTCACCCTAAACTACCCTTTACATGGAAAATTTTTCGAAAATTCCAATTTTCTTGAAAGGATCTCGCGATTTTGATTAAAACTAGCCTTTGTGGTCCTGGTTACTCTGGAGGACTTTTGAATGACTCGTAAACCGTAAGAGATAGACAAATCTTACTATACAAAAATGTAGATGTTGCTAAAACACACAATTTATGTCCAAATGAATTTTTTTTTGTAGAGTGGCCCATTTCGGAGATATTGCTTGCTATTTGACCCAGTTTCGGAAAACTTCTTCAAATGCAACATCGTTGTTAATTTTTTTGTATGTTAACCCTGCAGAGAGAACGGAATCGCAAAGCTTTAAACGATTTCACTATAACTCAAAGCCTACTACTGTATTCTTATATTTCCTTGCACCTACAAGGAAATAAGCAATAAGGTAATCTGTACAAATGTTTATCTCAACTAACACGAAGATGATCTAGGAATAAGAGTTTGTAAGAATGGTTAGTACAAGAGTAGGGAAAGTCATGTGAGTGCAACACATCAATTTTTTTACCTCGTGGCCTTGGGAGCAACAGCTCTTAAAACATCTTATTGCTTATTTCCTTCTTGGAGCAAGGGAAATATGAGAATACAACATAAATTGTGTATTTTAGCAAGATCTGCATTTTTTTTTCTATAGCAAGATTTGGTCTATCCCCTACGGTTTTCCAGTTATGCAAAAGTCATCCAGAGTAAATACGACTACAGGGGCATAGCCAGAAAATTGAAGATATACATATTTAATTTGTTATAAAAATATCTCATATATATGGCATTTTAATCTAAATCGTTAGCCATTTTCAAGAAAATAAAAATTTTCGAAAAATTTTCCATGTAAAGGGTAGTTTAGGGTGACGCAATTTTCTTCAAAATCTTCGTGTCGCATCCTTGAAAGACATTAAACTTAAATACCAAATTTGGTTTCTAACCGACTTTTCGTTTTTTAGTTACGCTGTACACACACACACACACACACACACACACACACACACACACACACACACACACACACACACCCACCCACCCACCCACCCACCCACACCCACACCCACACACCCACACCATTTTTATTCAGAGCACCTTAAAACATATTTCTGGTGAAATCTCGACATCGAATTTGTGGGTGGAATGCAATACTTCTACTAATCGCAGTAGAGATAATAACAAGCAATAAGATAGTTTACTAACATCAAGAAGATAGAGGAATAAGGGTTTGTAAGAATAATTAGTACAAGAGCAGAGAAAGTCATGTGAGTGCAACACATTAGATTTTTGATATAACTACTACATCCTTTAGAAACTAAGCTATGACATGAACTAGTGCAACGTTGAATTAGCTAGAAGATGATGTGAACGTCCGCTGACGTTTAAGATGACGACGCGATGGCATTGATTGTTACTTGATGCTTGGAAATCTCCGCTGATAATTAGTGTAGGATCTGAGAGAGCCATTATCATAGCCGTGTAATAGTATCAGCAGTTGGTTCAAGGGTTAATATCCGCGGAAAATACAGTCATGATATTTGAGCCTTGTGTTGGCAGCCAGCAGCCGATTTACATACAGAGATATAGACAATTCGATGCCGTAATGTTAGAGCTGCACAGTGAAGCACGGGTAGTTAAAATAATTGAACGAGATTTAAATTACAATTGGGTATTCTGTTAAAGCGAACGCATTATTGATATGCTATCTGAGAAGCCACCCTTAGCAGTGCACACAGAGTTAATTTAATACCTACACCGGAATAACCTTAAATTACTCATATTAAAAGTTTCAACTCATTGTTTTCGAGCTGAAAGAGTGTCAATTGGAACATCAGTAACTGCATGTACGTTCGCATAGATTTCTCTGCCAGTATTATTTATTTTTATTTCTCTTCCTTAAATAGTGAGGGTTTACTAAAGGTTAAAAGGTCAGAGAGTGTTGCACGTTTTGTGATGTTTGCTTGTTTAGTTACTAAAACGGAGCGAGATTGCCCAGCGACAACGCGTGAGGATCGCGTTCGGGAGATCGTGGGTTCGATTCTCGGGCCGACCCTCCTGACGCATGGGTTTTTTGGGGGGGTTGCTCGAGTCACTGGGAGGTACAATAATTTTATCCTGTCCTTCCATTTCGCTTCATTTCATTCAGCCTGCTGGTTCTTTCAGGGTCGCAAGTGCGGGTGAAGGTGCAGCACGGCAGGGATAATATGCCCACAGGTACTGTTTCCGCCCCTCGTCTGTGGGATCCGGGTGGGAGGTACACGGCATCTGGGAGCGTTCATTCCGGAAGACCTAAAGACCTAACTGGTCAGCTAAACATATTTTCAAAGCCCCCCCCCCCCCTCCAAAAAAAAGGGGGGGGGGAAAGGAGGGTAACGATGGCCATGAAAGTAGTCGTGTAGTTTAGGATGGATGCATTTTAGTGAAGTGCTTAATAACTCATCCTTGACATGCAGTAGCGGCTTGGTTCGATCCCAGGCGACCGCATGGAGGATTTGTGGTGGACCAGGCTGTACTAAGTACAGCGCAAGCTCAATTATTATTATTATTATTATTATTATTATTATTATTATTATTATTATTATTATTATTATTATTATTATTATTATCTTTTTTTTTTTCTTTTTTCACGTTTCAAAGAAGGGGTGCTATACAACTGAAAACTGCAATTAATGTGTATTAAAAAGAGGTTTAACCCTAAATATGTTTAATCTTTATAAAAGGGGCATTTTGACTTAATACTCCTAGAAGAAGGTATACAGCAAAGAAATTGTTTTGTGCGAAAAATAACGCAAATTTTACCAATTTGAACCGTAAAACCATGAACGCTTAAGAGGTAATTTTCTGAAAATGTTCTTTTAGTGTAACTGACAAATGTAGAAATGATTAACGATGTTAAAAAGATGCGAGGCCAACTTTATAATTGTTCGTTCGATTTGAAATCGTGCCCAGAAGACACCTGTTGAGAATTGCGGATTATGTGTGAGTGTCGAACGGCGTATGCCTCATTAGTTCCTCGGTATAGTAGAGTATAACTAAGCCCATATAGCCATTTGAGGATAATAAATATTAGGAAGGACATAAATGTCTTAGAGAATGCTAATAATATAACCTACTTTTACATTCCAACATGCGAACGGCTGTGTGCTAATAGAGAGCATGTGCTTCATGCACGAACAAGCAAAAGATTTATGTGCTATAAAATATTACACATAAATAATGATTGCTAGGATAATTTGTGACGTACATACTGTTTACGTATGCAGGATAATTATAGCTATTAGTGAGAGAGCATTTTAAAAAGTAATACATTACTCTATGAAATTAAGTTTGCTATACGTTCCATGCTGTAATTTGTGTTGGAATGTGAAATACTTGTGGACGCACAATGTTTTTCTTTTGTTTACCTGTACAGTAGAATCTCGTTAATTCGACCCTATGTGGACTGAGGGTATGTCGAGCTATTGAAATGTCTAGTTTAACGGAATAAGGAAATCTGTTATTTACAACTCATAATGTTGCAAATTACATAAATGCACAATCTAGGAAACAGAAAAGTAAAACATATCCTACAATTTATGTTAGTCATTCCTGATAAAACGCGATTTTAAGCGTAACAGTCACAATTATTACTCTAAACCTTATTTTAGCCATAATTTCTCTGTTAATGGACCAATTTCAACAAACAAGCCAGGGTATTAAAGGTCTCGTCAAGGGTTCCAGAAAACCTAAAGAAAGTTGACTTAGCTATCTTAGTCTACGAGTAACAGTCACAATTATTACTGAACTTTATTTTAGCCATAACTTCTCTGTTAATGGGCCAGTTTCAACAAACAAGCCAGGGTATTAAAGTTCTCGTCAAGGGTTCCAGAAAACCTAAAGAAAGTTGACTTAGCTATCTTAGTCTACGCCTAACAGTCACAGTTATTACTCTAAAGCTTATTTTAGCCATAATTTCTCTGTTAATGGTCCAATTTCAACAAACAAGCCAGGGTATTAAAGGTCTCGTCAAGGGTTCCAGAAAACCTAAAGAAAGTTGACTTAGCTATCTTAGTCTACGCCTAACAGTCATAGTTAAAGCTTATTTTAGCCATAATTTCTCTGTTAATGGTCCAATTTCAACAAACAAGCCAGAATATTAAAGGCCTCGTCAAGAGCTTTCATAAAACTTAGAGAAAAGCGACCTAGCTATCCTAGTCTACGCGTAACAGTCACAATTATTACTCTAAACCTTTTTTTAGCCATAATTTCTATGTTAATGGCAAATGCCAATTAACAGGCCAGAATATTAACCTCGTCAAGAGCTTTTAGAAAACTTAAAGAAAGTTGGCTGGTTATCCTAGTCTACGCGTAGGTCACAATTATTCGAAACCTTATTTTGGCCATAATTTCTCTGTTAATGGGCCAAAAACAAGCCAGGATATTGAAGGTCACATCACAGAAACGGCTCCAACAATTAGGGTGAAAATTTATGTTTAGTTAACAGTTTGCTCATGTTTATCTAAATAAGTATCTTCTGTACCCTCCCCCCCCCCTCAAAAAAAAAAAAAAAAAAAAAATACACGTTAAAAACAGTAAAAGTAAAAGCGAAGCTCGGTCGCCCAAGTACGTACGTATTAAATATGTTCGCCTTTGTCCGGTGTCTTTATCGCATCCAATTTAATGTCCATTGTCATGTTAACTTCTCTATTTTTGTTCCATATTTTCAATGGTACAAACAACTCAACAGTAGCCCTGAAATCTGAGAAATTGTACTGTAAGCAGAAATATATAACTGAATATTTAGCTTACCACGCACATACTGGGTAAAGCAATAAAGTTTCAAAACCTTGCAAACAAGTGTTTCTGTTATGTATTCACATTATAGCAGCAAGCTTTCGACATCGTGACAATGATCTGCTTGCTGCTAATGTTCTGACTAGATATCGAAGGTCAGTACGTGGCCAGCTCCTTTATTGCTGTGAGGGAGAATGCGGTAGGTTGTATACGTACAGTCGGGCTCAAATGTTTTCCGACTCAAATGCTCCTAGTCGCGGGGGAAGCCAGTATGGCTTATCTGTTAGTTATGCGAGGTAGTCTCAAAGGTCCACCTTCCAGCTCATACCTGTCTACAAGGGTGAGGGCCGTAGTGTGTTTTAAGTCCAAAGAGAATACCATTTCAACATTTTTCTTACAGTTGGTTGTGTAAGAAAGTAATCTCAGCATAAAGAAAACAGCTTTCACGTTATAAATCCAGAGCGAACTTGCAGCAACGATGGGAAGTAAATATTCGGTATTAGAGGTGTCATATCACTCTATAATGAAATTAAATTTTAAACGTTTAAAAAGTTAATATATAACCTTTTTTTTAAAGTTTGGCGTAACGAAAGTAATAGAACTAGTGCAAATCGCAGAAGAGCATGATTGAGAAAACTGGGGTGTCAACCCCTATGGGCTACGACGTAGCTTCTCCCCTTCACCCTTCAATTTTGAACCGGTTTATCTATTTATTATTATTATTATTATTATTATTATTATTATTATTATTATTATTATTATTATTATTATTATTATTATTATTATTATTTACTACCAACGAGGAATACATCCTATGCATTATCATTGTTTAAGGAATTGTATAATATATCTTGAACATGTCAGTTTAATGAGAACCGTTAGAGCCATTTTCAAGTACCTAAATCAAAATGTCCATGTAAAGGGTAGTTTAGGGTGGGGCTATTTTCTTCAAAATCCTCGTGTCACATCCTTGAAAGACAAACTAAAATACCAACTTAGTTGGAAAGGTAGAACTGGAACTTAAAAATTCAATGCCACAGCTGGGATTTGAACCCAGTTCGTATTTCTCGTGGTAAACCACCAACAGTAAGTTTGTTGGCATAAATAAATAATAATTACCAACTTAGATTTTTAACCGACTTTTCGTTTTTGAGTTATACGGTCCACAGAGTGACAGACACATACACATGGACCTTTTTCTAAAAATGCCCTTTTTTGGATTCAGAGTGCCTCAAAACATTTCCGGTGGAATGTCGACATATAATTTTTCTGTGGAATACAATACTTCATCTACTTAGTAGAGAAGGTAAAATGCCTTTTTTTAGGATTCAAGGTTGTTCAAAACGTGTATTTCAGAGGAAGTTACGGAATGTAATAAGTGGAACGCAACAGCTTCTTTACTTACCACGTATGTGGTATAAAACCCCATGTTTTCGTAAGAATAGGTTGTAGAACCTATATAAAATGAAACGATAGTTGGGATAGGAAAGTCGTGTGAGTATAACGCCAGCTTTTTGTAACTTTAAAAGTGCAGCAAGAACTGTGGGGAATTTACAGCTTACCGCTAGCGGCACAGAGCGATTGGACAGCACTGGGATTTCAACTCTCAGTTCATATACACGCTCTAGATAAGCTATGAATATATTTATCTAATTATTTTTGAGCGTAACATGAGTTTTTTTCGGCTACGTTATTCACAACTGCATACATAATTCGTCATAAACATTAAAATATACATGCGAAACGAAGTGGAAACACCCAAACAGTTACATACTAATTTATATTCGTGTAAATATTTATAAAGTATAATTCGAAACAGTATGATTAACTAGGTATAATTCTTTGCAATTACAGGGATTGTTTTTAAATTATTTGCAAAAGCTAAGCGCATTCAATATCAATATCAAAGCGTACAGTTCGATGTAAAATAATTACTCCGTGCATGAGCTTTCTGATTTTAACTGCAGAGATCAGGTTGTTATTTCAGTTGGTTTTCCTAAATCGTAGCATGTTATTTATTAAATTTTAAGTAAAATTTGTTTCTAAAAGTAATCAAGCTGGCAAATTCGTTAATCAAATTACTCGTGAAAACTACAAGCAATATTGTGAGAAATGAATGTTATGTTTGTAGGTTGTTTGAGGTAATTTGTATTATAATGCAAACCTTTAAGGTTTTCGCCAATTTTTGGGGTGGTTATGAATTACTAGGGGAATTTGCAGCTGTGGTTGAATTTACTTTTACTGTCAATGCTTTCCTATCTTCAATATTTTCTCTCCGTCCTTTAAATCCTAGCATTTGACAGCGTCGTTAGACCACAAAATAATTTTTTTTTTTTTTTTTTTTTTTTTTTTTTTTTTTTAAAAAGTCTGTCTCCTTTAACCTTCATAATCTTCAAAACGTCTATCATTCCCTCAGTCCATCTCACTCCGCGTCTTTATTTTTGCTTTCTCTACTAGTAAGTAGAGCAAGAATTGTATTCCACGCAAAAATTCTATGTCGAGATTTCACCGGAAATGTTTTGAGGCCCCCCTAAATAAAAAAAGCACTTTTAGAAAAAGGCCCGCGCCCGCGTGTGTGTGTGAAACGAAAAGTAGGTTAAAAGCGAAATTTGGTATTCAAGTTTAATGTATTTCAAGGAGGCGACAGGAAGATTTTTAAGAAAACTGCTCCATCCTAAACTACACGTTACATGGAATTTTTTTCTAAAATTTTTATTTTCTTGAAAATGGCTAACGATTTTGATTAAAAGGACATGTTTAAGATATTTTTACGACATGAAATGTTTATTTTGAATTTTCTGACTATAGCCTATATAATCCTGTTTACTCTAAATGACTAGAATAACTCGTAAACCACAAGAGATAAACAAAATCTTACGATAAAAAAAAGTAGATCACGCTAAAACACAAATTATATACTAACCATTCTTACAAACTCTTATTCCTATCTCTTCTTCGTGTTAGTTGAGTTAAACATTTGCAGAAATTATCTTCTTGCTTATTTCCTTGTAGGTGCAAGGAGAATATGGGAATACAGTAGACTTTGAGCGATAGCATAGTCTTTTAAAGCTTTGAGATGCCGTTTTCTTTGCACGCTTAACAAAAATTAATAACAATGTTCAATTTTACAGAAGTATATGTTCTCCAAAACTGACACAAATAACAAGGAGTATCTCCGAAATGGTTCACTCTAAATATATGTCATCCAGAGTAAACAGGACTTCATGGGCTATAGCCAGAAAATTAAAAATATAAATTTCTTTTGACATAATTACTGAAGCACATTGTATCTTAATCAAAATAGTTACCCATTTTCGAGAAAATCTAAATTTTCTATGTAAAAGGTAGTTAAGGGTGGATGAAGTTACTTGAAAATCTTCGTGTTGCATTCTTGGATACCGACTTTGGTTTTTAACCGACTTTTAGATTTTGAGTTATGCTGTCCACAGACTGACACACACACACACACGCGCGCGCGCACCTTTTTCTAAAAATGATTTATTATTATTATTATTATTATTATTATTACTATTACTATTACTACTACTACTACTACTACTGCTGCTGCTGCTGCTGCTGCTGCTGCTGCTGCTGCTGCTGCTGCTGCTGCTGCTGCTGCTGCTGCTGCTGCTGCTGCTGCTGCTGCTGCTGCTGCTGCTGCTGCTGCTGCTGCTGCTGCTGCTGCTGCTGCTGCTGCTGCTGCTGCTGCTGCTGCTGCTGCTGCTGCTGCTGCTGCTGCTGCTGCTGCTGCTGCTGCTGCTGCTGCTGCTGCTGCTGCTGCTGCTGCTGCTGCTGCTGCTGCTGCTGCTGCTGCTGCTGCTGCTGCTGCTGCTGCTGCTGCTGCTGCTGCTGCTGCTGCTGCTGCTGCTGCTGCTGCTGCTGCTGCTGCTGCTGCTGCTGCTGCTGCTGCTGCTGCTGCTGCTGCTGCTGCTGCTGCTGCTGCTGCTGCTGCTGCTGCTGCTGCTGCTGCTGCTGCTGCTGCTGCTGCTGCTGCTGCTGCTGCTGCTGCTGCTGCTGCTGCTGCTGCTGCTGCTGCTGCTGCTGCTGCTGCTGCTGCTGCTGCTGCTGCTGCTGCTGCTGCTGCTGCTGCTGCTGCTGCTGCTGCTGCTGCTGCTGCTGCTGCTGCTGCTGCTGCTGCTGCTGCTGCTGCTGCTGCTGCTGCTGCTGCTGCTGCTGCTGCTGCTGCTGCTGCTGCTGCTGCTGCTGCTGCTGCTGCTGCTGCTGCTGCTGCTGCTGCTGCTGCTGCTGCTGCTGCTGCTGCTGCTGCTGCTGCTGCTGCTGCTGCTGCTGCTGCTGCTGCTGCTGCTGCTGCCTCCGTAGCCGAGTGGTAGCGCGCCTGCCGGTGGCGTGGAGGACCCGGGTTCGATCCCCGGTACCGGCATGGAAGTTTTCCCCTGCTGGGAGGTCTGGCAGGGGGTGCACTCAGCCTCGTTAGGTCCCTGGGGAGCCAATTGAAGAGCTATCCTGATAGAAAGGTAGCGTCCCTAAAAGGTCAAAGTAGTCGCCTTACGGTCGGGGGAGTCGGCGTGCTGACCCCCACCACCCCCAACCTGCGCTCCTCCGTGGCCTTGGCTGCGGCGGCTACGGCCGGGCGATGAGGGTAACCTCTGAATAAGGGGAAGACGCCCTAGGGAAAGTTATTATTATTATTATTATTATTATTATTATTATTATTATTATTATTATTATTATTATTATTATTATTATTATTATTATTCAGGAGGTCTCAAAACATATATTTCCGGTGAAATCTCGACTTCGAATTTTTGAGTGGAATACAATTTACTATACGCAATAGAGAAATTAAAAACAGCCGTTACGTGGATAACCTATATCTAATTTTGCAAACCTGAGTTACGGGCGTGTGTTGTATAATGGTACATATGTACTCAGTAATGAACGAGTCTAGGAGATGGTTTTGGAATGAAATGTGTCTTGAGGAAGCTGGAGATTTAGCGGAGCCATCTTCCTAAGACTTACTTCATAGCTGCAAGTAATGGTCCTCGAGGGATAGAGTTGGAGGCGTCTGCGTGCCAGTAACATTTATTCATTAACTGTACTTACTGGCGCTATGGATCGAAGGTTTGTAAGTGAAATATATCCCTTTAAATTAGGTAGAGAGAAGTTGGCCGCTCTAAAAGTTCCCGTTGGGCTTCATGAATTTTACGTTTTCATTGGAAGGAAATAATTCTTGGGCTTCATGGGACTTTAATCTCTTTCTCGCAGGATGAATGATGACTTCAACTATTGGGGAGTATTGATGAACGTGACTGGGGTAAATGGCGCCATGGAAATACGTATATCTTTCTTGTCTAAGAGCTCTGCGACCGTTGGTTTAACTGGTTTTATTACCGATCCACGTGATGATGGAAATCTTAAAGCTTTATTTCCTACGAGTGCGATTAAGTATCGGCTCATCGTGTACAGGTGGTTTACTCATAGGTTTAACTCAAGAGTTAGCTCTGATAAGTCTTTGTCATTAGCAATTATATATCACTTCATGGGACCCTGGGACTGAAATTTGAATGTTCTGTATTTGCATAGATCCATAGATATAGGTGTTTGTTATAAACCATCCTACGAAGTTCCAGTACAGTCTGTTTTATAATTTCGAGGGAATTAATTTGTTCAAGTTATTCACAATACAAAAGTACTCCATGCGCATCAAAAACTAAAATATCACAACAGTTTTATCAATTAATAAACTGTAATTGTCCATCAATCTCTGGCAGGAAGAAAAAATAACTATTTTTGAAGCAATTAATTTCTTTGCTTTGATGAGTAATGAAAATATTTCATCTAAACTTTAGTTGTGTATTTAATTATTTTAAAGCGAAACAAGCTTTCACACTTTGAAACCCAAGACTGAGTCTGAAGTCACAAATGAAGGAAAAATTCTAGGAACATAACACAAAATTTGATGCACATGGAGCATATGGTGTCTTATAAAGCGTGAAATTAAAATAATAATAATAATAATAATAATAATAATAATAATAATAATAATAATAATAATAATAATAATAATAATAATAATAATAATAATAATAATAATAATAATAATAATAATAATAATAATAATAATAATAATAATAATAATAATAATAATAATAATAATAATAATAATTAATAATAATAATAATATAATAATAATAATAAAATCACACACATCAGGTTGTGTTTGTCGCATCATCCCTCTTTTGTTTAGCAGTCTCCTGAGATTCATAGCTTGCGCTCAATTTGGCTGTTTTGGAGCCCTTTTTGGCCTACATTCTGTTCAAAAAACTGCCAAAAATTTAAGCAGAAAAAGGGTGTTTATATTTAGCGCATGTGGCATTTAAATCCTTTAAAATGGCAGAGTCTAAAAATCTTCACTTCCAACCGATGACTGAAGCTTTTTATATGTTAGCCTTGCAAAGAGAAGGGAATCAAGATTTGACTATCGCCCAAAGCCTACTTTATTTACATATTCCCCTTGAACCTACAAGAATAAACAGTAAGATAATTTCTGCAAATGTTTATCTCAACTAACACGAAGACGCAAAAGGAATAGGAGTTTGTAAGAATGATCAGTACTAGAGTAGAGAAAGTCATGTGAGTGCAACACGCCAGATTTGTTTTAAACTTGTGTTGCATTCACATGACTTTCTCTACTCGTGTACTAACCATTCTTACAAACTCGTATACCTTTTTCTTCTTCGTGCTAGTTGAGATAATCATTATTTCCTTGTAGGTACAAGGGGAATGTTAGAATACAGTAGGCTTTGAGCGACAGTGAAATCTTTTTGAGATTCCATACTCTTTGCACGCTTAACATATAAAAAAATAAACAGCGATGCTCAATTTCACGAAGTTTTAAGTTTTCCGAAACTGACACAAATGACAAGAAATATCTCCGAAATGTACAAAAAATTATTTATACATAGATTGTATGTTTTAGTGAGATCTACATTTTTTTCTATGTTGAGAATTTGTCTATCGCGTACGGTTTATGAGTTATTCAAAACTCATCCAGAGTAAACAGGTCTACATAGGCTGCAGTCAGAAAATTCAAAATATACATTTCATTTGGCATACAAATATCTTAAACATATGACACTTTAAGCTAAATCGTTAGAGCAATTTTCGAAAACTTTTCCATGTAAAGGGTCGTTTAGGGTGGGGCTATTTTCTTCAAAATCTTCGTGTTGCATCCTTGCAAGACATTGAACTTAAATACCAACTTTGGTTTTTAAGTTATGCTGTACACAGACTGACACACACACACACCTTTTTCTATTTTATTTTTTTTTTATTTATTTATTTTTTTTTTTGTTTTTTGTTTTATAAATTTCAGCTGCCTCAAAGTATATTTCCGGGGAAATCTCGACATCGAACTTTTTGGGTGGGATACATTACTTCCTTCTAGTTATCAGTAGATAAAGTAAAAATTGAAGGAACCTTGGGCATAAAAATATTAATACGAGTGAAAGCTGAAAATCTAGTATGGGCCAAGAAGAAAGATTGTTTATGAAGTATTGTTTATTGTAAATGTCACTTGGATGTGAAACTTTGTATTATGTATAATACAGCGTGTGGGATGTATAATCCTCGACATGCTTGGATGATTACTCATGTTTGGTGCGAGTGTTTGCTAACCATCCCAATTCGTGCTGGACGATGCTGCCATTGTTTGCATAAGCCCAAGGCAAGTTGGTGTCACTTTTGAAGACTAAGTACTCGTTCATGTCGTATTCAGAGCTGGGCAGATTATCGCCAGCCAGGGGACGGACGGACGGACGGACGGACGGACGTCTGTCTGGATGGGGTAGCAGTTATCGCCTTGACTTGTGACTCGAGGGACTTGAGCAGTAAATAAGGACATTTTTGGATATACCTACCTTCCATTAATACGGTTTATCTACGTAAACCTTGGTAGATATGAGAAGTTCATGTCGACGCATAATTTTATTGATTAGCCACGTTAAAACCACCGTGTGCGTCACTGACCAATTTTTTATACGTCGTTTTTTTCATGCTGGGATTATCACTGACCGCAAAATTGAATTAGTTTGGATGTGCAGGTACAGTCTGTGTTCACTTAATTTTTACTAACACAATCGAATGTTTATGAAAGTTCATTTATACGTGTAAATTTTTTTGTATAAATGTAGAACATAATGGTAAAAAATCTGATGTGTTGCACTCACATGACTTTCTCTACTCTTGTACTAACCATTCTTACAAGCTCTTATTCCTATATCTTCGTGTTAGTTGTGATAAACATTTGTACAAATTATCTTATTGCTTGTTTCCTTGTAGGTGCAGGGAATATGGGAATACAGTAGACTTTGAGCGATAGTCAAATCTTTTAAAGTTTGGAGATCCCGTTCTCTTCGCACGGTTAACATATAAAAAATGAACGACGATGTTGCATTTGACGAAAGTTTGTTTTTCAAAACTGACACAAATAATTAGGAATATCTCCGACGTGGTTCTCTCTATTAAAAAATATTTGGGCATAACTTGTGTGCTTTAGCAAGATCTACATTTTTTGTATAGTAAAATTTTGTCTATCTCTTACGGTTTACCAGCTTTTCAAAAGTCAGCCAGAGTCAACATGACTACATAGGCTAAAATTCTGCCATAGAAATATCTTAAACATACAGTATTTTAATCAAAATCGTTTGAGCTATTTTCGAGAAAATAAAAGTTTTGATAAAGTTTTCATGTAAAGGGTAGATTAGGGCGGAGGAATTTTCTTCCCATCTTCATGTCGCATCCTTGAAAGACATTACACTTTACTTTGGTTTTTTAGTTACCTATACTGTGCAGACTGACACACACACACACACACACACACACACACACACACACACACACACACACACACACACACACACACACACACACACACACCTGTGTCTATAAGTGCTTTTTTGACTCAGGGGCCCTCAAAATATATATTTCTGATGAAATCTCGACATCGAATTTTTGGGTAGAATACAGTACTTCCTCTACTTACTACACGTAGTAGAGAAAATAAAAACTGTATGACAAAACGGAGGACATTGTCGGTCAATGCAAAACTAGTGTGCATTTATAATTGAAATTATATATATGCCCATAGACATTCACACCTTTATTTTCGTAAAATCCTAAAACATACAATTTTAAATGTTATCATGAACAGTTATTTATATTTCTCTGAAGAAGTAACATCTAGCTTGTCTGAAATATAATTAATAAATTCCACTTAACTGAAATGTTTAAAATTGCACATGACTAAAACAATACCCGTAACTGAATCAGTAGATAATCTGTTGCTTTGATCTGCCCAATGTGCTCCTATTTGTGGACATATTCTTTCAACATTAGCATTGTGTTGCTTTACCTCCACAGAGTACCCAGCTTTAACCTGAGAGTGCAAATGCTGCGTTGCCAGTCTCTCGTTTAATATTGCTATGCACGAGTATAGTATTGACTGTATCCGTGTTGCCATAGGGAGTTTCAGTTGCGGCTAATAACCAATCATTCATTTCTATTTTCGCAGTTTCCAGTTCATTTTCTAACGGCCAGTGCTTGTTTCTGAAAATGTAGGACATTAGAGACTTTTCAACACCCCCCCCCCCCCCCCGGACAAATGCTTAAAGTGTAGGGCATGTTCCGAAATTTCCGGACGTATGATAACCCTAGTTTATTTTATCCCCTAAATCGTGTGAAATTATGCTATTTCTGGCACCATTACCCGAAAATGCATGACGTAATTACGATGGCAACAATACAGCAATGACGTCATCCAACATAATTTCTTTCAACGTGCATGTAAGAAAACCTGAGATCGTCACTTTCGCAAGTACAGGACTGTTAAAACACAAGAATTAGCCATGAAATTTATTTTAAAAGCAACAACAGTAGACATTAATCAATATTAATCGTAAATATCTTGATTTTTGTGGATGTAATAAACTCAACACTTTGAGTTTCCTCAATATATCCAGCGGAATACAATTAATATTTTCAAGAGTTTTATCATTTCCTTCCATTTTCCACTATAAGTGTTGAACAAACATGTGTTTAGCAACCGTATTACGTCATACATCTGTATTCAGTAACACACACTTTTTCATTCACCAAATTTATTAATAATAGTTTCGTTTTTTAATGCTAAAATTGCATATGTATCTAACATGTATATAATATTTTCATTGTGACATTCGTAAAATACCACAAATGAACTCGGAAACATAGTTATCGAACTTAAACACGTGAATCTGTTTGAAGCGGGATATTTCTAGGAGTGAGGTTTAGGGGCGCTCAACTACTTAGTCATCAGCGCACTTTTTAAAGCAGCATGGCAGAATTCAGAGATGTATTTCAATAGAAATTAGAAATACTAGTGAGAAAACATGTATACAAGAATATACCAAAACCAAGTTATGAAAAGTTCGAAAAAGTACGGAAACTCTTGTGTCTACATATATACCTACTGTAAATATATGGTGAGCTCAAACAACAGAACCTAAGAAACAATTGTTGACATAGCTCAAATTATACCATAATTTCCAAATGCTTCCTTTTTTCTTCTCAATAAAGGAAGGCCTTATGTTGTATTTTATCATCGCTAAAAACTTCAAATCTCTTTTTACCGCATGTTTATCGTCCGCGAGGACCTCTGCAAGTGTGACAGGCAGTTGTAGTCTCGAAGTTGCGCTAGGCAAACACACTATAGTAGCACATTTCCAGGAGTTAAGATATGCCAAAATTAGGAGTGAAGTGCGTTTCTCAGTCTCGACCATTTCCCTGATTCTTTGATCCTGAAACCTAAAACGATGATTTGGCAATTAGGGGACAGACAAATTAGCGGCACTACCAACCAGGAAAATCCTAGTTCACAGTGGTCGGCCCAGCGGAAATCGAGCCTAGTGCCTTCCAAATGCGAGTCTCCGACAGATGTCTCGCTTGGTGTGTGTGAAAAATTGTGCACGTTGCACTAATCTTTGAAGTTTGTGATTTTTACCTCTACATCCCTTTTAAATTTTATGGAATACTAGCTGAAATACCCCGCGTTACCCTACAACTTTTAGACTTACATTGTATTGTATAAAGATCACAAAATGCATAAATAAAAACGAGGAAACCACTATACAAAAGCACAGTTCAAGAAAAATACAGGAAGAAAAGCAAGTAGAGAAATAAATAGAAAATGGTATGAATTCTTTGTAAAATTTGGAGTAGATAAAGAAATGTGAGTGTGTTTGGTAAAAAAGAAAAAAGTGAGTAAAGATAACCGTGTCAGTGTAATGCGGTGCATTTCAATTTCAAACATATCGAAAATTGTATGACTTGTTTGTAAAAGAGGTAGTAAAGAAAGAAATGTAATTGTGTTTCATAAAAGAAGTGTGTAGACAAAATCGTGTGAATATAATGTGGCATTCCTAATTCAATCTTAGAAAATTGTATGAATTGTATGTTTAAGGGCGACTAAAGAAGGATATGTGAATTTATTGCGCAAAAGAAAAGCGAGTAGAGAAAACCATGTGAATGTTACGTTGTATAGTAAAATGGATAGCATATATACCTTCTCCATGAAAAATTACGTATACGTGTGGAATTTCGCGGTCAAATTGTTTAGGAGTGCATATAGGACAAACATGCAAACATTAATTTATATATGGACTGTTTTGGTTTACCCTGTTGTGGGTTCGCTGTGGGTGAACCACACTGAAAACAAATTTTAGCATCCTTAATTAGACAGCTTGAGCCGCAGAAAGAAGGGAATAATTATTATAACCTTAATGTTGTGGAAATTATCTCTGCGTGTCTTTTGGAAGTAATTACGCCGGAAACGAAGGAATATCATAAACCAGTTCCGCCAAACATTTCACACTGTGACCGAACAATAACGAAGAAGGAAGTTCATTTATAGATTACTTAGCAGCGCCGGTCGTCCACCCACCAAGCCAGCCGCATGACTGGCGCGCGTCCTGTCAGTCGGTGGGCGGAGTCACTTGGCCTAGCACAGTACCGGATGTTTGTGCACACGTGTTTGTTTCTCTTCTCAAACTTAGAAAACGTGCATGGCGAGGGCCCTTGAAAAGTATTTACACCAAAAACTAATGACGAGCATTAGAATTTAACACGTGATTTGTGAATCTTGAAAAGGCATTCGATAGATTAGAGCTTCATTATGTTTTACAAATTTTGGAAAATAATGTGACCAATAGGTGTATTAAACTAATATTTATCAATTAATTGCCGTGCGCTAGTCTCACAAAAACTCGAAAATGCGTCGACCGATTAGAAAGTCTTTTGTCTTGTTCGCCTCAATACTGGGATGGTTTAGAAGGGGGGGGGGGGAACTCAGGGCAACCTCAAAGGAACAGTATATATCAAAAATAAAAAAAAAATTGCTTTGCTGTATGCCATGGCCTCTAGTGTCTATAACAGGTCATTCAAGTTTACAAAATGATGGGTCTTAATTTCTTGTTTCTAATACAATAGATTTGCAGATATTCCTAAAGCTAAACATGAAATTTTGACCTAATAGCTGCTATTTTGGTAGCTGTACAGTTATGATCGCTAATTACCTAATTCAGTAGTCCCCTTAAGTGTAAATAATGACTTAACCAAAATACATGTATATAACTTATCAAAAACAAAAATGATTTTTTTCTTACTGCCTATCAAGAAAACAAATGCTCATAACATCTTGAGAAGGTCGGTTAATTTGCTTAGATGCCTCAATTTTCAGTAAATCGATATCAGAATTTTATTTTTCTTTCCCTTTGACCCAAAGCAACAGCCGAAACATCAAAAAAATTGAAATTGGTAATTTTGTAGAGGAATTGCCACTTCGGATTACTTTCAATATATGACGTTTTTGCCCAACTTATCATTTATCAGCTGCATGTATTATATTTATAGTACTAGTTAATTTTGAGAATATATTTGTTTAAGTCGAATTTAATTACCATTTGTGAGCATTCATTTTGATCAACCATTTTATTAAGGTAAATCGACTTTGCAGGCTTAGGAATTAAAAAAAAATAATAATAATTCTATTTTGGTTTAGCAAGACTCGGGGAATTACGGCAGGCTTAGACATTACCACAAAATGTGATTTAGCGAATCTCTAGGAATTAGTTTGTGGATTTTAATAATGAAGTTCTCTTGAAGTTCAACAAAGAAATATTACTTTCAGTATATGGCGTTTGTAGCGTTTGACAGCAGCAACCATTATATTCATTTGAATTACAAACGAGGTTGAGTTACTAACCAAAAACCGTACACCATGCGTCTAATATTATAGATTTCAATGAATTGGGGATGGAAGGTTGATTTGATAATCACTTATGAAGAGTTGCATTCAAATCAATTTTTGGATGGTACCGAGTTCACAAGATCACCTAGTGGAAAATACACATTCTAATGATTTTAATCAAGTAAACATTACAGGAAAAGTAACAGAGAAAATCGCAATAAAAAGAGGGGCAAGACAAGGGGATTGTTCAAGTCCATTTTTATTCAGCATTGTGATAAATGCAATAATTAAAGAAATGAGAGAAGTGGTATACAATATGGGAGACGTAGATAAGTGTAGAAGAAACAGAGAAAGTGAAGAAAGGCTCTGAAAGAACAGAGCAAGGTTATAACAGTTGTAAGTCGTAATATCAGGGAAGATTGTCAACTGTGTTAACTACGAGAAGAAAGCTGCGTATTTTAGTAACATTTTAGAAGATAATAAACTGGTTTGAAAGTAACAGGACTGGATGTTGTAGTTTGTTTACACTGGTGTCAGCTGTGGGATTGCTGTCTTTGTTACAATATTTTGCTCGGTGGATTATAGGAAGGATATGTTTAATTTAAACTAAGGCCAGGAAGATTCATTAGAATGGTTGAAGCACCCTTACATAGGTAGTTAATCATAAAAAGAGTAGGGAGGACAATGTGGTAGTAAATCTTAAGATACTGTATTCACCCAATAGCTACATAGTTATAAAACTATTTGGTTAGGAGTCGTGGACATGCTTCCTTGTGAAGCAAGGCAAAACCCGGGAGAAAGCTGCGG